>LR749584.1:1298920-1314761 GCA_902729485.2 Mus minutoides
CACACACACACACACACACACACACACACACACACACACACACCTAGTACTGATGTGTTTCAGCCATTCAGGGCTGAGTCTCCACAGCTTCATGGAAGCTCACCAAGCATCTAAATGGCATTGAGTGATTTTGAAATCTCAGAGCTCCACCAACAGCTTGTAGAGGTGAACAGAGACCAACACTTAACTCTTGAAATACTGCAAAACTAGACAATCTGTGAGGGAAATGGCCTCCAATCCATTGCTTCAGCTCAGAGGCTGCAGGTTCTCAATAAACAGGGCAGGTAATTATCCTCTAAATAGTAGTAAGCCTGGAAAGTTTTGTCACCTAGAGATGTCTCAGATACCAAGCCAAAGTTGTTCAGAGATGGCTGTGGTGCAAGCCAAAAACAAAAACGAAAAACAAAAAAATAACCAAGATCAAACAAATGAACAACCCCACTCCACCAAGCTGCAGGCCAAGCTGAGGCGTAGCAGTGTAATTATGTACAACAACACATAACACTTGATCATCACATGAGTCAACTATGTTCTGTGCACCACCACCCCCGACACACACATCATAATTCATCTTTGTCTCTGTGTCTGACATTCCAGGAGTATAAGACCTTATGTAAAGTCTGCAGAGGGTAAAAATCTAAGAATATATTCCTGTCATTCAGTTGTATCTATTTAGCTTATATCTATCTAATTACACACACACACACACACACACACACACACAATTTTATATACATGATATTTTATACTTTATATTTATAAATTATACATTTTATTATATATGGTATGTATGTTAGCTGTAAGGATAACTAAAGTTGAACAGAGCCTATATCTCTGAAATTATTTACTTTATGTCTTTCCCAGTGTCTGGGCTTTTCAGATGCCAAAATGGATTACCTATCCCATTATTTACCCAGTCTTTCCTGTCTGAACACCCTGAAAGGGAAGAAATACAATGACTTCTGGCATAGAAGAATCCCAACAAAAGCCCAAGAGGGAGAATATTGTCTTGAAATCCATCAAGAACTACAAAATCTAAGAGGCTCCTTTTATATTTTACTTAAATTTAAGAAGCACATTTTGAGAGCTTAATATCCAACCACTCAGGTTTGCTTCTAAAAATCACAAAAGACATCAAAGGAAAAGCAGCCGGCGATAGGTGCTGACAGTAGGTAAGTTAGACACTTGCACTGTTGCGTCTCACCTTCTTACACAGCAGAGAGAAATTTCATCCTCAGCTTCGTGATTGATGTGCTCAAAACTTAAGGTTTCCTAATTACATCAGCATTTGAAGCCTTTTAAATTTTACATTTTGTGTGTGTGTGTGTGTGTGTGTGTGTGTGTGTGTGTGTGTGTGTGTGCACGTGGTGGGAAGAGGGAGGTGAATATATTCATGTGTGTGCACTTGCTTGCAAGTACATATAGAGACTAGCAGCTAGCATCTATAATCTTTCCATATTGTTCTATATTTTATATTTTGAGGCAGGATTGATCTCCTGGTATTTTCTTAGTGAGGACTACTAACCTATAAATATTAATTATAGATATTTTTAATTGAATAGTGACTGTGTTTCTCACAAGATTTAAAAATGCCTCCTTGAATCTTTATTTTTTGTGCAAAATTCTCTCTCAACAAAATTATTCAACTATGTTGATGTTACTCACTTGCCATCGCCCCCTTCCCCCTGCATCTGGTCCTGTGTGAATTTTTATATTTTTATTTTTTATGGGTAGTTAACCTAATGCCCTCAGCATTTTAACTAATTGGCCCTGCTTATTTAGATTTTTTGAATGTTCTATTTATAGTAACACTAATTGTGCTAATGTCATTTTGAGTTTCACTCTGGGGCTGAAACAGAACACTTGAAAGGATTCAGGTTTTGGGTTTTTTTTTTTAATAATGCTGATTATTACATGCAAGCAAATTATAAAACAATGACACTTCTTTTAATTGTTCATGATTGGACACTTGCACAAGTCTGATGGATCTTGACTTTTAGGTGAACATATAGTCATGGAAATAAGAACACACAATACATGTATGAAATTATCCAAAAGTAAATTACTAATAAAATTCTTAATTTTCAATAGCTTTAATGGAAGCAACTTATGGATTGCTGAGTGTAAAATGGGAATTGAACATATTTCTTAAATGATTTCTAACATTAAATAGGCTTGCTGTGGGTTTTCCCAGTTTTTCAGCTTAGGCTCATTCTGTCTGGTCTCTCGGTGCCCAGGTTTAACCTGCCAGGACAGGAGCTTGGCTCTCTCCTCTGCTGGGGCTTAGAACTGGAAGCTCTGTTGGGAGAGTTGCCCCCGACCCCTCTGTGGACATGCTGATACAACACTGAAAACCTAAAGACCATGCAGAAAGGACAGGTCTCGCTGCTAAGTGGTCATTCTGATGCAGGCACCCAGTTTGTAACAACTAACAATGCATTTGCTGAGTTCTTTCTAGGCCAGGAGTTCCAAGGAGGATCTAGAAGTGCAAAGGATACATTTTATTTCCAATGAGATAAAATAAGAACAGAATCACTGTACTAAATTGACTCCAACTCTTGAATTAGGTCATGTTTGCCTTATTTAAAACAGAGCTGGGACTAGCAACCAGTAGATGAAGTCACCTGTCACTATACTCTGGAATTCGGTGGTAGAATGGGAGAACTGATTCCTGGAAGTTGACCTCTGACTTCTACACATGGCCTGAGGCATGCAGACATCAACATACATACAAACACAAAGTGAAAATAAGTACATATTAAAAAAAAAAAATCAAGTTAGAAGCATTAACATATCTAAAGCTGAGAAGCATCCTTTGAAAAAATGCATTATGTCATTAATGATCTATCTACAAGATACAGGCTAACAGAGTGAACTAAGCCCTTGTTGCTCATATTGAAGACCTGATTATTTTCACTTAACAGCTGCATGAACTTCTAGAATTCTAATTCTTAGTTATTCCAGACAAATATTCTCTAAAAGTTGTAAACATCTAATTTTTTTATGGGGGGGTAGAGTACTGTAAAATCTGCTGGGATATTTTAGTGGCTTTAATAATGCAATAACATCGAAAAAGAGATTGGTAATAGTATTGCCAAATTCAGTTTGGGTTTAAAAGATATATAATCTCATACAAGATTTCATTGTAATATCAGACACTATGGTATCTTTTAGCCTATATGGTATTTACCATAACGTCCTTAGAGGTCAAGTACCTATGTGATTTCATCTGTAACATAAAGGTAATACCTCAATGTCCTGTGTAAAATGCGTATCATAACTTTTTCTTTATTGTTAAAATATTTAAAGATATAAATAAAGTACATTGTTCATTTGTGTGTGTGCATGTATGTGTCTGTGTGTTCATGAGTGTGATTGTGTGTTTGTGTGTGTTTGTGTGTGTGTGTTCATGAGAGTGTGTGTGTGTGTGTGTGTGTGTGTGTGTGTGTGTGTGTGTGTGTGTGAGTGTTCATTTTTGTGTTCAGGTTTTACATTCACAAGTGTATACATGTGTGGGAGTCAGGGTTCAGCATCTGTGTCTTCCTCAATCACCCCACCCCCTTATTTTCCATGTTGGTATCTCTCACTGAACTGGAAGCCTGTTGATTTGGCAAGGCTGGCTAGCATGCCTGGGGTCTTCCTGCTTTCTCTGTGTCAGTATAGGATGCCAGGTATATGCTTCTAAGTCTGTTTAGATGAGTGCAGGGGATCAAACTCAGCCCCCCAGACCTCTGCTTGGGCAACTGTAAGCACTGTACTAACAGAGTCATCTCCTCAGGCCCAGCTACTCATTTTAATTTGGATTGTTTAAAAGCTAATTTAATATAACTTCAACATTTGGACTATTTTAAATGTTAAAAAATAACATCTCATTCATTTAGTAGCCGATACTAGAACGGCTCTTCCAGTTTATCGGCATCAGATAGCTTCAGAGAGTTCAGCTACTCGTCTAAAACTTGTCAGAATTCCATTTAAGATACCATGTATACATAATTCTCACAAACTACATGATTACTAAGACCTGCTTGACTTGTCTTAATAATATCCCACTTGAAAATTCAAGGTTTGCCTAGTGAATTGGATCTGAGAGAAGAGAGCCAGAGATAACTCAGCATTCTACTTGAAAAAAAAAAAAAAGAAAAAAAAAAAAAAAAGGAGAAAGTGCAGCTGTTTACAACTAAGACTGAGAAGGTTGTGGAAACAGACTCAAAGGTGGATAAAAGGCTCTTGCAAGGCAACATAATTGAGGTGTTTACTTGGTATCCACATAGAAATATAGAGCAGACAACTAGGGTGCTGGGCATTAGAGATTGTCCAACAGGCAAAGGCTGGAAGAATAGGAAGATGTCACTAAAAAAATCAAGAAACTTGATAGGACCAGTTAAGGTATGCAAATAAATCAGAAAACTCAAACAGAATAACTATTATCTACGTCTGGGAGGTAGACGCGAGGCAGTATGTCAATCACAATTCCGAGGTCTGTCATGATGGGGAAGGCCTGCTTGCAGTACTGGGAAAGCTGGCTGTTCACATCACACAGTGGGATTAAAAGGAGAGTGACCAGGAACTGGGGCCAGGCTACCAAAGATCAAAGCCTGTCTTTATAATCTTGAGGATGCAACACTCTGTATCTTAAAGGTCCCAAACACCTCCCCCAAACAGCACCATGAACAGGAAACAAAGTGGTAAGGAAGACATCTGTCACTCAATCCAACATATCAAGTTCTGATAGAGTGCTTTGTGACTCTTCACAATTCCACTGGCATAACTTTTGCTTTCTGCATTTCTTCTATTGCCATTCTGTTGCTTCGAATCCCCACCTATTTGCTGATTAGGCTTTGCTGATAGCATTCCTTGGAATCTCTACCCTTAGTTCCAAAGTCTTCAACATCCCCTGCTCAGGAGAGTTCAGAAGGTTTACTTCTTGGCTAGCTTTAACTGACAAGTTGACACATCTGAGAAGATCTGTGATGACATCATAAATTGAGGAATTGGGTAGATCAAGCTGTAAACATATTTGTGGGGGATTGTCTTGATTGTTCACAGAGGAGAGCCCAGCCCACTGTGGGAGGTACTCTCCCTACACAGGTATTCCTGAAGTATGTAAGAACGCTAGCTGAGCTTAAGCTGTCCTTTTTGCCAGCTAGCCAGCAGCATTCTCCATGGTTCTGCTATACTTCTTTGCTGTGCTGTTAGTTTGTCTGAGGTGGTGCTGGTGGAATAACAACCGGACTTGTTTTCAGTCCCTAACATTCCTGTGTTGTTTATTCAATGATAGACTGTGACCTGAACATCTAAGCTTGAACCAAACCTTTCCTCCCCTAAGTTGCTTTCAGGTAGTGTTTTTATCACAGCAATGGAAACGAAACCAGGACAGCTCATGAACTCCATGTCTAGGTGGTCATGACTCAGTAACAATTATGTTGTGAGAAAATACCCCGAAAAGGGACATTCAAGGGAGGAGAGATTTAGGTTGGCTCATGGTTTGAGATGGATCACTTCGTCATAAGGAACATGCCAAATTTATGGTGTCAGAGCACGTAGCTGGGAATTCTCACATCTTAGGAGACCAGCAATCAGAGAACATTCTGGAAACAAGATGAACATTATAACTTAAAGTGCAATCCCTGTGAGATCACCTCTACCAGTGAGTTTCTTTTTCCCTTATATGCCCCAATCTTCCAAAATAGTACCACCAAGCAGGGTCAAAATATTCAAACATGTGAGGCCATAGAGAATATTTCACAGTCTAACCACAATGCTTGGATTGCTTAAGATTTAGCTTAAATGAGAATGGCCTTCTTTGGAGGATTTTAAGAAATGAAAGAGCACAGAAAATCCTTCCTGGTAAATATCATGGATTCAAAGGCCTGCAAACAAACAAACAAACTAGACTCAAGTTGAGGTCTCCTCTAGTATATCATTTCCTTGAGCTTGCTGACTGGCCGGATTTCTCCATTGCATGGCTTACTGTTGAATACCATTGAGTACCATTGCATACCATTTCTTCTTATCCCATTAGATGCAATTTCTCTCCTGCCTTCTCTCTCATATGTGTGATGCATGCATACAGATTAGAAAAGATTTACATCATAAAATCTTATTCCAGCAGGTTGACTTTAATCATGAATAACCATCTGTCCTTCAAAATTATTTCAAATACTATGTGCTCCTTTGCAAAACTCTGATTTTTAATTTCATAGATATATACATTTGTAGAGATATTTGTGTATTTTTGCTGTGTGGTACAGAGTAGATCTCTTAAACTTAGTTTGTATGTCTTATTGAAGTATGTTCTGCACAGTAAACCCTTTCGGACCTCACAGACTCCAAGAATTGCATAATATCTATTCTGTTTTTAAAAGTTCAATGTTTTTATATCCCCAATACAAATGCTTTGTACTATTTGCTTTTCCAAACCTGGCTTTTTTCACTTAGCACGAAGGCATCCAGATTCATCAATGTTGTTAAAATGACAGGGTTTCTTGATTTTTAAGGGTGAATAGTACTCCATTATTTGGACATATGATTTCCTTAGCAGTTCACCTGTCAATGACACTTATGTCAACTCCTTGTCTAGACTCCATGAATACTATTGAAGTGTACATGGGAGAGCAGATGTCTTCCAGGACACAGATGCAATATCCTGTGGATAGAGATTGCAGTGGGACTCTGGAATCATGGGAGTTCTACTTTTATCCTTTGGAGGAAGTTGACGAGTGTTTTCCCTGATGAATATAGCTCATTAAATTCCGTCCAACAACAGAAGGGTCTCCCTTTGTTCTCTTTCTCCATCAGCACCTATTATCTGTCATCCTTTTAAAGTAGCTGCTCTAACAGGTATGTGATGGCATCATCTTGTGATTTAATTTGCACTTCTGTGATAGATAATGATATTGAAGATGTTTCTCATTTGCATATCTCCTTTTGAGGATTACCTGTCTTGATCTTTGTTCCTGGCTTAATTGAAATGTTTTCCTTATTATTGAGTTATCTGTGTTCCTTTCATGTTTTGTATATGATCTTGCCAGGTAGATGGTTTGTAAATTTTGTCTTTCTTTCTGAGGTCTATTTGTCTGGGGTTCTTTTGTTGTAGTAGTTGTTGTTGCTTTTGTTTTTGTTTTTATTTTTGTATTTTTGGATATTTTTTGAAATTGTTTCCTGGACTAGCCAGAGGCTTCTTGATTTTTATATAATCCTTTTTGTCCCAATCTCTATTTTTGTTGCTATCTGTTCAAAATCATTTTGAAACAAACAACCCATATAGTGTTATTTATAATTTAATTTAAACCCACCATATTATAGAAAAATATATTACTTTGAGGAAAATTTGGAATATTTTACAAAAACCTAAGTGACTTGGCTAACATTAATTGTTCATAAGAAACTTATAGTAATGCTTGTATACCTAGAGATGGAACATGCACACACAATAAGAACAAAAATACCAGCTCAATAGACTTACAATATATATTATAGGAAATGAAAATTTCATGTTTGAAAACCCCCTTTCCTGATACAGTACTATTAGATCCATGATCCATCTACTGTACCTCCAGAGGTTTTGAGTGTGTGTGTTCGTGTGTATTTAGTATACATGATACACTTTTCTCTTGGGAGCATCGAATTGCATGACAGAGGTCCATTTCACATCTTAGAAGCAGGCAAGGAAGAGACATTGAACTAACACTCTCCAAAATTCTATTAGAACTGCAGGATGATAAATTCCCCTGTAGAGAAATGTAGTCATTTATATGTCCTTATTAGAGCTCAGATTATATGGCTAAATGAACCCTTAGGTTCTACTGCACTTCTCTTTAAGGTTAGCCAAGTGAAAGGAAAAAGCAGTTCAGAAATTCAATCTGCAGCCTGCAAAATGAAATAGCAAGTACTGACACAAGACCTTAGCAGCAGATCTTGATTTAGTTGCTCTATGAGTGGTGTTCCCTGTAACCACAATAGGTTCTTCCTCCAGTACTACGTCTGGAGCACCCAGGTGCTCCCTATAGTACCTAAAGATAAATAAAGAAACATTCTAGGAAGAAATGTAATTCACATTTATCTAGGATATAAACTGTCTTCAGGAAACTCTTTGCTACTTCTTTGAGTACTACCATCCACCCCCAGGATTTGCAAGCATATTCCTATCATTTATCTAACCATTTTCTAGAAACAATGTTAGGAGGGGCTTGTTTCACTTTCCAAAGGAAGAAAGGATCTTGATCAAAACGTTTTCCCTAAAATCTCAAAGTTGCCTTTTCTATATCCAGTCACACACACTGTTAAGAGTGACTGTTAGGGCTGGCAAGATAGCTCCCATGAGTTAAGGCAATTGGGGCCAAGCCTGATGACCTGGGTTTGACCCAAGCAACCCACCTGTGGGAAGAAGAGAACAGACCCCACAAGCCGTACCCTGTCCTCTCTGCATGTGCTATGACATGCCTGCTGACCACACACACACACACACACACACACACACACACACACACACAAATGTAAAGTAAACAAATATGATTTAATAGAGAATCATCTTATCTCTTGCCTCAAATGTTTTATATCATATCTTTTCTCAAAATAATGTATACAATGCATTATGCATGTGGGTTCTTTTTTCACTGGGAAAAGTACTTCCCTGATAAAGAATCACTGAGTCAGTTCAAAGCCCATGCAAACTAATTTTTGTCTTTTGTTCAAAGTGCCACAGTCCTGGGGTCATGGATACGTTTTTGGCACCAGGGTATAAAGCTTTAGATCTTTGTCTTTTCATCTTTCTAATGGCTTGTCTATGGTAAGCATGTTTTACTAACCAATCTTTGAGATTTAGAGTGCCCCCATGGCTAGTCCAGAATCCTTCATTTACTGAGTTATTAGATGATAAATCTAGATTTTTCCATAGCTCTGTTTACAGTGTTTTATTTTAAGTCGTTTTCCCTCCCAGAGCTTTAGAGATATTATTTAATGATTCTGTCTGTATGTGTTCACTGTATATAGCGGCGCTTTTACAGAGGATGTGTCGCTCAAGTATATGGTGTGCTTTGTCCGAGTTTGCCCTTTTTCTTCTCTCCCATTAGTGCCCTTTCTCTATGGTGCGGTGTTTTTGATTTCTCTGTTACTTGAGAACTCTGTGGGAGAGAAAAGAGCTTTGTGAAGAGACTTCTCTCATGGCCTGGTACAGGATCAGTTGTTTATTTGATCTGCAGGCAATGCTCCGGAGACAGGCACTGCAGGCAATGCTCCGGAGACAGGCACTGCAGGCAATGCTCCGGAGACAGGCACTGAGGGTGTCCTGCTGTTAAGTCTTGCTTCTTTATCTTATTGATTTTCTGTGTGTCTTGAGTAGGTTCTAGAAAATGAACAGTTCATCATGATCCCCAAACTCCTACTTCTGACATTAAATCCTAAAAGTTTCTGACCTAATGGGAGACTAACGTAGGTTTGGGATTCTGGATGGCAGTGATAAAATATTATACCTTGATTATAACGGGAAAAAAAAGAGAGAGAAGAGCAAGACTGACTATAGCCTGGATTTTTCAGGAGCTACAATTTCTCCTTATTCTTCGTGATAATCTCCAAACATGGAATTAAGTGGGTCAGCTGAGACATGAAACAAGCTTCTATGGAGATCAGTTATGAGATTCACACAGAGCCCAATCATTCCTTCTAACACTCATTTTATGCCCACTAAATCATTATCTTCATTAACAGTGATTAAAACAGCCAGAAAGCTGGCAGAGCTGGGTACATTCTCACATCTTTCTAATGACTCGAGTCTAAAGCATGCTTCTGGGAAAATGAACTCTTCTCAAAGCTCCTGGACACAAAGGACACAGAATGACTCACAGTGCATGCAGATGTAAAACAAAGGCTGGATTGAGGATGGGGTTTTCCAAGTTCAGTTAAATTAAGATCATGGCGTAAGTTTATTTGCAGAGCCTAATTATGTGTGTGAAGCAATCAATGGATATAAGAGGCTCTTCAGAAAACATGATGCAATGATGTCAGTTGCAACTCCTTCCTTTTTTTCTAAGTGAGTGGTCACTGACCCAAGTGCTCACTGGCAATGCCAATTGCCCTGAAGAAAGTCATCCTGAGACATTTCAGCATATCATTACCAACTGTCCCTGCCCTGTCACAGGACATCGAAGCTTTACTTGCCCAAGAGTGACACTTCAGGAAGGGTCCATTCACCCAGCTGACTAGGAAGAGCCATGGAGATGATTTCTAAATGACACAACCATAAATTGACTTTTTCCTTTTTAGATTTTTACAAGATTTGCAAATGCATGGTGGAAGAATTTAATTCACTTCTTTAGTCAGCATTTCTGTAAAGTCTTGGGGTCCCTCTATTATCATTTCACTCGGGGCACTTGGTTTAAAGTGATAACAATTTAGTTGTGGTGCTGCTAATTAAAGGAGAGGGAAGTCTTGAAAATAAACCCATCGGAGGGGCAGAAAATGATGATATCAAAGAAAACAGGGATAAAGTGACTAGCAGAGAGTTTAGAAAATTGGTCTAAATTAACTGCATTTTAAAATTCTTATTTAAGTGACAGTAAGAGATTAGAATAACAGCTATTGCAAATACAATTATTGTGTTCCTTAAAAATAATTCTTTGTATCCTCCTTTCTTCTCTCTTGTCCCTATGAGCAAAATTTCCAAACCCCGAGTCTCTCTGAGCAGAAACTTCCCTGAGCTATGTCATGTGATAGACCCTCTACACAGTCCCAGGGGCTGAACTATCAGGCTGGGAAACAGATGTGAGAGCAAAGTCTAGCATGTGTTTTCTCTCTTAAATGAAATGCTAATTTGGCAACTGTGCTGCTTGACCCAATTGAAGCCATAGCTTTGGGGACTGAGCAGAAGTTTGTCAAGGGATATAGAATTTACTGCTAAATCTGCTCACTTACCAATTCCATTATACTAATTTAAAAAGTGGAGAAATCTGTGTCATCTTGGGATTTCAGTTCAAACAAATTGCAAATATAACAGCTTCTTGCATTCACCCTCATTTAAACGTTCATTTGCTTTTTGAAACTGTCAGCATGCCACCAAAAAGCATAATGTGATACTACTCTACAAAGAAGTTTGGATCTTCAGTTCGGTGAGATCTCCCAGCCCCTGTGTACCAAGGATGGGCCAAGGACCTGACTAGTAGAGCAGAGCATTTTAAGAATGGGGCCCAGCCCATTAAGAGGCAGCAAGAAGGGTAGGCAGCTTCAGAACCAAGGTAAATATTGAGACCTAAATGGAAAGCTAAACTTGCCTTGTTCTCAGACAGAATGTGGGCCATGAGGACCCACAGAAAGGAAGGCATCTCAGAGGGATTTGCTTATGTGGATTCAAATCTTTGCAATTCCAAGATTTATGGCAGAGAGCTTTGAAGTATAAGATAGGGGAAGATTGTTACAAGAGACTGTGAAACTTTCATGTTTATGGAGTCGAGGGAAGGGGGATGCTTTATAAAAACATGGCAGTACAAAGTCAGAGACTTGGATGCCAATGAGAGGAGAGCATCCTGAGAACTGCCTCTGGAACCATCTGAGGGCCAAAGACCAATAAAGCTGCAAATCAAGAGCAGTAAGGGGAAATAAATGAGGACACACTAGGTGCCACACAGTAGGAATACAGCAGCAGCTAAAAAAAAAAAAAAAAAGAATACAGCAATGGGGGAGTAGTTTGATGAAGAAAGGAGAGAGCTACAGAAGAGAGGCTCAGAAAATGAATAAAGAAAAATAAAAACAAGGCATGAACATTAGGGTTCAATCGAGAAAATACCCCATGACAGACAGCGTCATATTGACCTTAGGTATAAGTAGATAGTTTGAAGCCTTGGTCTTCAAAAAGAGAATATACATATGAAAATAGCACTGCCTTAACCTGAGGATTGCTGTAAGTGAAGAATAGGTATTAGTGGAAAGTTAAGAGACCTAGCTCTATTTCCATGGGTTCTCTTTTTGCTTGTGGAATGAGAATGGGGGCTATGAAACCTGTTTTTTAAACAGCATTCTTATAGCTTAACAGGATGCCAGTCATCTAGAACATAAGTTAGAAGGACAAAAGTCCCTGCAACCTGATTCAAGGGGTGACACACACTATCACCCCAAGATGGAACGCGATTTTTGGAAAATCCAGAGAGAGAACATGAACTCCAGAATACAACACAGAAATTGAATAAATGGCTGAGGACAAGCAGGCCACCCTGTGAGAGCCTAAGTGGATTGAAAACTAAGAGCCGGCAGAGTGTCTACTGTCTACTGTCACAGCAACAGGGTGTAAGTGAATAACTGACCATAGGCCATTAGTGGTCACTGTGAATGTTGGGAAAGTGTTCTGTCTTATACAATCAACAGAGCACTGGGTTCTCAAACAGAGATTTAGGGTGTGACCCTGAATAGCCTCTTGCTAGTAGCATGGAGTCAAACAAAGGTCTGCTTTGTTTCTGGTTACATAGAAACATTTTCAGAGAAGGTACTCCCAAGAGAGCTGGTATGATCGATTTCCTGTGCATTGCTGTAACTTCACTCAGTATCTGACAGGCACTGTCTCTGTGCTGGGGATGCAGCAGGAACACCCTGGAACTGCATACCCTGGAGCTAACACCTAAGCAGGACCCAACTGACTTTGAATATGAATAATATCCAGAGATTGGTGAGTGTGGATAAGAAATCCAAAAACAAAATCAGAAGAGAAGAAGTTTGATGTTCTGGGCAGGGTTTTGGGAAGTCGGGTAAGATCTGTATGCTTTGGAGGTATACAAATCCTTAGAATGAAGCAACATCTTTACCAGACAGACCAAGAAGAGGGTACCCAGAGCTATGATTTTTTTCTAACACAAATAGGGATAATACAACTTAAAGTTAACAAAATTATGTTGTTAAATAACACACATTTAACCCTAATAATGTAACTCAATCAGTTCTGATTACAACTCACTTGATGACACTGTACGTGAATCCCATGACACTGACATACTCTCTTTTGTATAGGAGTCTCTACACGTTATGACTCGTGTTTGTATTCTTTCGTAAGACTACGAGCAACGGAGCTATTAAGAAAATGGTGAGCTCAGTAGGCTTAATCAAGGTAAGGATGTGGATAACACTGTGGCCATCTTGGCTAACATGGTGAGATCACAAGAAACACTATGTACATGTCACATACTTGAGTAGAGTTTGAGCTCAGGCTTTTAAGCCAAACCTGAGTTTGACAAATAATTTATTTAGACGTCAGTGACACTCCCTAAGCTTCAAGGGTCAAAGGATAATAACTCAAATCTGAGCCACTCTACCAAAAATCATGTGATAGTCTTAGGGACAAAGCCAGTTTTCATTGTCATGTTATCACATTCTTTTACATGAGAAACTGGAGTAGAGAGAAATGACAAAGCTCATTCAAATGACAAAGCTTAAGTCATAAAGAATTTTCCCCAAATTATATTAAATTTATTAAATAATATTGCAGAGTCTACCCACCAGTACACACAATGTCTGGTCAGGTCTATACAACAAGGCTTCTGAATTCAAATATTTTATCAAAGTCAAGCTAAAAATTATTAGAAAAAAATCACAATGCAATAGGCATATGCATATATTTCTTTCTCACTAGTCCCAAAAATATGTTCTGCATACATGACATTTACATTGCATTATATACCTAAGTCAACTAGAGATCAGTTAAAGCATATGAGGGCCTTCCCATTGTGATCCAAGACTATACCTTTCCATATGGAACACTTGAGTATGCAAAGATTTTGATATGGTAGAAAGTTGCAGGACCTTGTCATACTTGGGTTCAGGTAGTCAATTATGGGACATATCTCTACCAGATATAAGGACAGGGTTCTTGTACTATGGAGTAGAGGGTGAATGACATCAGAAGATTTTGTTGACCTTCCATGTCGGTATCAATGAAGCACACATGAACAGAGCAGAAGTAGTGTGCTTATGCAACTCATCTAGATAAGATTATGAATAACTGATACAGGAACTATGGAAAACGAAACAAACACATGAAGGTTGAATTTGGACATTACACAGCTGGATGTGTCAGCTCTGTTGAGAGTTCCTCAGCATGTTCTTGAGAACATGTTAGCCCCCAGAAATTGGCTATTTCTTCTGTTGGGAAAGAAGGCCAAGTTAGGATCATCACACAGTCAATAAGGTTATCTCCATTGTGCCGTTGTGTTTCTTGTTAAGAAACTGGGATAGCCAGGCCATGGTGGTGTACACCTTTAATCCCAGCACTTGGGAGGCAGAGGCAGGTGGATTTCTGAGTTCTAGGCCAGCCTGGTCTACAAAGTAAGTTCCAGGACAGCCATGGCTATACAGAGAAACCCTGTCTCGAACCTCCCTACCCCCCCCCCAAAAAAAAAGAAAAGAAAAGAAAAGAAAAGAAAAGAAAAGAAAAGAAAAGAAAAGAAAAGAAAAGAAACTGGGATTAAAAACAATAGATCAACATTAAATCACACCTTCCTGAGTTTGGAGTGGAGGTGGGGGAAAAGAGAACTTGGGGGGAGATAAGACATTCCAAAGAGACAGAAGAGTACACACAAAGAAGATACCAAAACATATATTATTCAAGGAAAACTTAAAAAATATACAGGGGAGCTGAATTGATAAGAAGATTTAAATTATTTTTAGAGGATTCAGTCAGTTACTTGGATCAAGTCACATCACAGTGTTTATACCAAGTGCTATTTAAAGACAGTTCAGAATTTTAGGAAAAAGGCATTTCTATACAAAATTCAAAGAGGCTAAACTATAGGTCACTTATATACTGTTAGCGAGATGAATTTAAGGGAACATTAGCAATGGTTCAGAGGAGAAAGGACCATATAATTATAAAAAGTGTCATTAGCATGATTTAGGAGATACATGATGTTCTGAGTGAGCCTTCTGATTCAGTAACAAGAGTGTTTTATGAGGATCTAGCTGAGCACTGTGTATATAAGGACAACTAAGTACACATGACAAACTACCAGAATAAACATTGTATTTATGTAGAGAAATGGCACTGTATCATAAACTTCTGATGAGACATGTGAATATAGGAGCAAGTTTAGTCAGTGTCTCCAGTACCTGGAACCTCATGGAGAAGTCTAAATGGGCATTGAAGCTTAGTGAAACTCTTCGCATACCTTAAAAAGTGATCAACATAGAAAATTAAAGAATTTGAAAACTAAGGAGAGCAATGCAATAAGAACAGAGAAAAATAATGTGTGAATATGTATTGAGAACTACCAAAGAAAAAAGAATTACATTCTCCACTCCACACTATGCTGCCCATCTCTCCACTCCTAGGCCTGGGTGGTCTGTTTCTGCAGACTTGTGTGAGGCCACTAGCTTGACATTTCAAACCTACCTTGCTCTTTGGAATCTGAGCTCCAGCAATGCTTGGAAACTGTTAGGCACAGGGAAGATTAGAACTTCCTGGTTTCCTGTCAATCATGAACTAGAGTAATTTACTATTAGTGACTAGAGTTTTGTTAATTATATTAACCATTCCTGTGTGTGTGTGTGCACGTTCATGTTTGTGTGTGCTCGCGGCTGTCCATATGTGAATGACAGAGGTTGACATTAGGAGTCTTTACTCCATTGCTCACCACAGTTTGCTGTTGTTGTTCTTACTTATTATGAATGAGCATCTCACTGACCCTAGAGCGCACTGGTGGAACAGACTGGCCGATTAGCCAGCAGGCACTCTGCCTGTTTTTTTAACCTGTGTTCTGGGAATCCAAACTTAGATCTTCTTGCCTTTGCAACAAGCACTTAGGCTATTGAGCTATTCCCCTGCCCAAATCTTAGTTTACTTAATTCTGCATAGCCTTAAGTCTTTATCAAC
>LR749584.1:1315865-1659266 GCA_902729485.2 Mus minutoides
TATGGGAGGGATCCCTGGAAGCCGCCGTCCCTGGTTGGTCCATCCTTTTGATTCAGCTTCACACATGATCTCTGTAACTCCTTCAGTGTGCGCTTTGTTCTTGATTCTAGGAAGGGGCACTGAGACCACATTTTGACTTTCATTCTTCTTGAGATTCATGTGTTTAGTAAGTTGTATCCTGGGTAGTCTAGGCTTCTGGCCTCGATAATTCTTAATGGTGAGCTCAGTAGGCTTAATCAAGGTAAGGATGTGGATAACACTGTGGCCATCTTGGCTACCATGGTGAGATCACAAGAAACACTATGTACATGTCACATACTTGAGTAGAGTTTAAGCTCAGGCTTTTAAGCCAAACCTGAGTTTGACAAATAATTTATTTAGACGTCAGTGACACTCCCTAAGCTTCAAGGGTCAAAGGATAATAACTCAAATCTGGGCCACTCTACCAAAAATCATGTGATAGTCTTAGGGACAAAGCCAGTTTTCATTGTCATGTTATCACATTCTTTTACATGAGAAACTGGAGTAGAAAGAAATGACAAAGCTCACGTTAGTTAGTTAGTTAGTCTTTAAGTCATAAAGAATTTCCCCAAATTATATTAAATTTATTAAATAATATTGCAGAGTCTACCCACCAGTACACACAATGTCTGGTCAGGTCTATACAACAAGGCTTCTGAATCCAAATATTCTACCAAAGTCAAGCTAAAAATTATTAGAAAAAAATCACAATGCAATAGGCATATGCATATATTTCTTTCTCACTAGTCCCAAGAATATGTTCTGCATACATGACATTTACATTGCATTATGTACCTAAGTCAACTAGAGATCAGTTAAAGCATATGAGGGCCTTCCCATTGTGATCCAAGACTATACCTTTCCATATGGAACACTTGAGTATGCAAAGATTTTGATATGGTAGAAAGTTGCAGGACCTTGTCATACTTGGGTTCAGGTAGTCAATTATGGGACATATCTCTACCAGATATAAGGACAGGGTTCTTGTACTAAGGAGTAGAGGGTGAATGACATCAGAAGATTTTGTTGACCTTCCATGTCAGTATTAACGAAGCACACATGAACAGAGCAGAAGTAGTGTGCTTATGCAACGCATCTAGATAAGATTATGAATAACTGATACAGGAACTATGGAAAACGAAACAAACACATGAAGGTTGAATTTGGACATTACACAGCTGGATGTGTCAGCTCTGTTGAGAGTTCCTCAGCATGTTCTTGAGAACATCTTAGCCCCCAGAAATTGGCTATTTCTTCTGTTGGGAAAGAAGGCCAAGTTAGGATCATCACACAGTCAATAAGGTTATCTCCATTGTGCCGTTGTGTTTGTTATTAAGAAACTGGGATAGCCAGGCCATGGTGGTACACACCTTTAATCCCAGCACTTGGGAGGCACAGGCAGGTGGATTTCTGAGTTCTAGGCCAGCCTGGTCTACAAAGTAAGTTCCAGGACAGCCAGGGCTATACAGAGAAACCCTGTCTCGAACCCCCCTACCCCCCCCAAAAAAAAAGAAAAGAAAAGAAAAGAAAAGAAAAGAAAAGAAAAGAAAAGAAAAGAAAAGAAAAGAAAAGAAACTGGGATAACATTAGCAATGGTTCAGAGGAGAAAGGACCATATAATTATAAAAAGTGTCATTATCATGATTTAGGAGGTACATGATGTTCTGAGTGAGCCTTCTGATTCAGTAACAAGAGTGTTTTATGAGGATCTAGCTGAGCACTGTGTATATAAGGACAACTAAGTACACATGACAAACTACCCAGAATAAACATTGTATTTATGTAGAGAAATGGCACTGTATCATAAACTTCTGATGAGACATGTGAATATAGGAGCAAGTTTAGTCAGTCTCTCCAGTACCTGAACCTCATGGAGAAGTCTAAATGGGCATTGAAGCTTAGTGAAACTCTTCACATACCTTAAAAAGTGATCAACATAGAAAATTAAAGAATTTGAAAACTAAGGAGAGCAATGCAATAAGAACAGAGAAAAATAATGTGTGAATATGTATTGAGAACTACCAAAGAAAAAAGAATTACATTCTCTACTCCACACTATGCTGCCCATCTCTCCACTCCTAGGCCTGGGTGGTCTGTTTCTGCAGACTTGTGTGAGGCCACTAGCTTGACATTTCAAACCTACCTTGCTCTTTGGAATCTGAGCTCCAGCAAAGCTCGGAAACTGTTAGGCACAGGGAAGATTAGAACTTCCTGGTTTCCTGTCAATCATGAACTAGAGTAATTTACTATTGGTGACTAGAGTTTTGTTAATTATATTAACCATTCCTGTGTGTGTGTGTGCACGTGCATGTTTGTGTGTGCGCGAGGCTGTCCATATGTGAATGACAGAGGTTGACATTAGGAGTCTTTACTCCATTGCTCACCACAGTTTGCTGTTGTTGTTCTTACTTATTATGAATGAGTATCTCACTGACCCTAGAGCGCACTGGTGGAACAGACTGGCCGATTAGCCAGCAGGCACTCTGCCTGTTTTTTTAACCTGTGTTCTGGGAATCCAAACTTAGATCTTCTTGCCTTTGCAACAAGCACTTAGGCTATTGAGCTATTCCCCTGCCCAAATCTTAGTTTACTTAATTCTGCATAGCCTTAAGTCTTTATCAACACATCTGAAATAACCAAAAACTGCAGGTGAATTAAAATGTCTATTTTCAGTACAGTGTTTCTCAGGAAGTTAAGGATCTAACTTATTATTATTGAATAGTAAGTCAGCTTGGTCCACAGCTTCTGTCTTCATGTCCACATCATGGACATTAGTCACCTGCATTCTTCAAGGCAGAATCTTTGGATTAAAGCAATACAATAAATACATCCTAGGTCTCTGAAATCCGCTTGGACTTTGAATTATGAGGAAAACTTGACTATACTAACACTCTGAAGTCAACCAGATTCATGCTCCACCTTCCACGTGCTGTCAACGTACTTCAGAATGGGATGCTCGTTTGTAAGGAATGGTTTTCTTTTTCTCAGAACTTATACAAACTCTACAAACATTAGCATACTATATATCTAGGAAGTGGTGATCACTAGAGAATCTTCATAGTCATTTGTAGTCTAGAAAATAGTCACTTCTGACATATCAGACATATCTGGCATGTCCTTTAGTTAAGACACAATTGCTTCATCCTGTACCAACAACAACATTAGTTATGGTCTGATATATCTGAGTGCATATTAGACTCACTGTATATATTAAAAATCCAGGGCCTGGGCGTGGTGGCACATGCCTTTAATCCCACCACTCAGGAGGCAGAAGCAGGTGGATTTCTGAGTTTGAGGCCAGCCTGGTCTACAAAGTGAGTTCCAGGACAGCCAGGACTATACAGAGAAACTCTGTCTCAAAAAACCAAAAAAAAAAAAAAAAAAAAAAAAAAAGAAAAGAAAAATCCAACAGGTGAGTCAGCCAGAACCTGGATTCATGATGTACTGTAGACTGTACCAAAGGCTGGATCTGTAATGTGTTATAGACTGCAGCCTGCACAAAAGACTCTGAGCAGCATCAATGTGGCTCACCTCCCCACTCCACTCTGATCTCCATGATTTCTTTTCTTCTGCTGGATTAGTGTTTGGTTGTTTCTGTGAAATGAAATTATTATTTTACTCAATAGAGTATGTATACAAAGTGATCTCCCAGCACTGCTTTTCTGTGACCTACAAGTTTCTGTGCATTATTTTTAACATTTTCTTTTTTTTAAAGTATTTTCTAATTTCCCCAGTGATTTTCATAATTAAGATATTGGTTAATTTTAACATATTACTGTGTTTCCATGTCTCTGTTGCTTTAGAGTCTCATTCTGTTGTGTTTAAAAGAAAACATTCTGTGTGATGCCTATTATCTGAAATGTGACCTAACTTATGAGAATATCTGCAAGTCCTGGGGAACAAGTGCCCTCTGCCACTGTTGGCCTTTGGTATGGACTGAGTCCTTGACTTCCTTACAGATCATCTTTTCATTGTCCTGTCCATTTTTATTGAAATGCTAAATCATTATTGTACAAATGTTCATGTCTTCCTTCATTGCAGGCAACATTAGCCTTATATATTTTAAGAATCTAAAGATCATTTTCCTGTTTTAACATTATTAATTTGGCCTTTAATCACTGCACATTATTTCTTGTCTTCTGTAATAGCTATTACCTCAAAATCTGATAAATGAACACGATGTTTGGTGGTCACACTGGTTCTCTTTGAAACTATGTGTCTGAAACAACTTTTCCTTCAACAGTCTCAGGCCTTTGTCTTACAGCGAGCCTTGGGTAGACAGTGTGGGAGAGTGGGAGTCCCATCATTTGATAAGGCTACTATACTCCTCAAACTTTATTTTGCTCCAAAGTAATTAAAGATAAGGAAACTTCTGGGTGTTTTGCTCTATTTTCTCTTCTGTTGTAGATATTAAAAACCCTCATCTTCTTATTTTGTTCTTTTGGTTTTAGCTGGTTTTTATAGCACACAGGAAGTTTTTCTTCTCATTTATTGCCCGTGTTATATTTTCTTTGTGGTGGTTGTTGAATTAGTTCATAATATTCTAAAATAGTTAAATTGATTGGAATAGTAGCTTGGTTCTAATCACTAGATACTGTGAGGTAATTGTGGTGTACATTCACTTCCACCTGGGTGGCAACCTTTAGTACTGTTGTAGGTCAGGCCCTCAGATACTCAACTCAGCTTTCATCTTTCTTTGATAAAGTCTTAATTTTTTTCCTAACCTTCAGAAAAAAAAACTATATTTTGTCGATATAGAAGTTTAGAGTTATCAACTGACAATTTTTCTGTATGTTAGCTATAGGATTTCACTATGTTCTTGGCATTGTAGCGTCTTCCCTTAACAAATCCCCTGATGCACACGACCCAAAGTTCCCCTGCATGTGATACATCACGATTCATTTGCTGTGTCTTCTGATACATGAGAAAGGCTTTGCTCTGCAACTGTCCTACTCTCCCAATTCTTAGTCAAGTTGATGTTTTTCAGTTTGTTCAAATTTAGGCATTGTGTGGTTTGGAGTGTTGACTTCTAAGCCCCTTACATGCTGGGTAGAAGACTCAACAGTCTGTGTTATAAATATTAAAATGTTATCTTGGCAGTTTACCTCAGAGAATTTTCTGGTAGGAATCTAAAGAGAAAGAGAAATCAAGGTGTGAAACAGTTTATAGCCTCTCTCCTCTCCCCTCTCGCCTCTTTTCTCTACCCTCTCCCCTCTCCCCTCTCCCCTCCCTCTTCTCCCCTCTCTCCTCTCTCCTCCTTCCCCCCATTTCACATTTCTATACTTTCTTGGCTAGTGGATTTTTAGATAAAAATGAAAGTTTGTCAGCATCCAAAAAATGAGCTATTTCCCTTGTTAATTGATGCAGTTTTTGTAAAAGCCGCATGAAGCTTCTTTTAAAAAGAAGAAGAAGAAAAAAAAAAAACCCAACTGGGATCTTAGTTACCAAATTTAGGTTCCCAAACCTAGTAGCTAAGTAAAATGCCACTGATTAAGATCAGCTAAATTTGCCTCCAGTGTGACTGCCACATCTATTTATTGATATAAAAGATTTCTGCTGTTTTAAACACCCTTGAAAGAATGAATTTATATTGGATTTTGTATACTGTAGTTTTATCTTACTAATCATTATTCCTCTTATGTTGGGTTTCAAACATTTCAAAGATTACATGCCCTCAATTCCAAAATTCTGCACCAATATCAACAATGATTGGTATTGGAAGTGTCTCCGATGAGAAATCAAAATTTACAGCATGGCAAGATCAATCCAACCCTTGAAAAGCTATGAGTATAATGAAGAATTATGTATGTATACACAAATATATACACAGATATAGATAGAGATAGAATCAGATATAGAATAGATGTACAGATAGAGATAGAGGTAGAGATAGATGACTACATGTCCCTTGAAGTTAAAATGCATCTGATAAAATAGAACATATTGTAAAACTTGTTTAAAGGAATGATTGGATAATGTTCTAAGTTGAAACTGAGCATATGTGGTCTACCCCAAAGTTGATATGATTCGTCAAAATCATTAGGGTCTACCAAGGGGCAGCAGTGACAACAGTAAAGATAATGATTCTTTCTCACACTCCTTAGCTTATAGACTGAGATTGACTCATGGTCATTAAAATAACAAATAGACAGACAGTTGGAAGAGGTAGCTCAGTGGCTGAGATCTTGCTCTGCTCCCACAGAACACCTGAGTAATTCCCAGGACCTGAGTCATTCCTAGCATCTCACAGCTGCTAAATGATATCTTCAGCCCCAGGGAACCCCACACACTTCTCTGTCCTCCATGGACAGCGCATCATACATGTGCCAAACCATGCATACACACACAAAAATAAAATGAAGTATTTTAAAGATGAATAGTTAATTGCTTGCTAGTTGAAGCTTGGCAAAACTACCAAGGAGCAAATGTCTCGCCATTAACTGTTTTAATTGTTCAGTGCTGTGTTTAAGAAAGCAAAGACTCTCCAGAAGCAACCATGAAACCCATCAACAGTCCTACCTCTGGGAAGTTCAGCTTGATTTTTTTAAGTCAATCTCTCTCTCTCTCTCTCTCTCTCTCTCTCTCTCTCTCTCTCTCTCTCCCCACACACCCACACACACACACACACACACACACACACACACACACACACACACACACTGCTAGATTTAATGACTGAGAGGAAGTGAGTTTGAATTCTAATTTCTATATAAATGGTCATTATTCACATTTTTGAGTTTTGCTTTGTGAAAGGCTTTACACTTTCCCTGAGATCTCTCTCTCTCTCTCTCTCTCTCTCTCTCTCTCTCTCTCTCTCTCTCTCTCTCTCTAACACACACACACATACACCTAGATGGGGCCAGGGTGGAGAATACCCAAAATTGAACAAAGCAAATTTTGCACCAAAGTCCAACTTGGTAAACAATGAATTTGTGTGGAAGATGCCATCAGGAATATGGGTGAGAGCTCACATACCTACAGGATCACGGATGGCACAAAAGCCATTGCATCTCTAAAAACCACAGATGACATAGGTGAAATCATGAAAACTCCATCCAGGGATCTATTTCCACAGTTTACACATGACTGCACAGGGGAAGACACCACCTCCTGAAGCTGGACTGCTTAGTCTTCTCTGCTTGCACTTGGTTACTGCTACTATAGAGCTTGGGAGGAGCCTTTGACAATCTTCAATTTTCTGCTTTCCCAGACAAGTGAGGGACTATTTCAGTTCCCAGGAGACTGCTACACAGCAAGAATAGGTAAGAAGTAGACACACTGACTGAAACAACATATTTTGCTTATGTCTATTTTTTTATGTCTATTTGAGCCCTGGTCTTGATTTCCTGTCTGACTATACACATATAACATGAGCGCTCATTTGCATAATACCTAATCATCTCTAGTTATGTCACAAAGCCAAGGATGCTACCTGGTTTGATTTAAAGTTGACCCTCCTCACCCCCAACCCCATCACCCTAGTTACATTATGCTCCCTTAGGAAAAATCATTTCAGATGATTTGGGGCTAATCATCCAACAGACTGCTACTTATGCATACCGTGGGATTGCCCAAATGCTAGAGTGCTCATATGAGAATAAACTTAAATTATTTATAGCCCCTAAGTGTGTAAGATTCATACCCCTGCAGCAGGTCTTACACATATGTTAGACATAAAATATGAAACTCTGTGGGCTTTGTTAAGAAGTGATGACAGTTGAGCTTGATCTCACAGAAGACATCTAAGGAGGAAAAACAACACCTTTAGAGAAGGAACGTTTCGGCACTGAAGACATCACTTTTGCTACTTTATAACAAGCATGTTCTTTAAAACTTCATCATTTTAGAAACTCACACTTGGTGAGTCAATAAAAATTTGCACTTTCTGGAAAAACCCCATCTCTAAAATTATCCACTGGGGAAAAGAATTAACTATTTTGAAAATATAAAATATCTTGAAGTCATGAAATCAAAGTAAAATTTTTAAAGTAGTTTTTCCTGACATGGGGCACACACAACTGTGCTACCCTTTTCTCTCTTTTGCTGCCAACATGTCTGTCCTTGAGAGTAGGTGAAGCATTGTCAGTCTGGGTAAGTATCATGGTTAGCATTGATTGGCAAGCTGAGGGTCCCTGGGAACAGAAGCTCCTTGAGAAATTGGTAGATCCATTTGGCTCGTGGGGATGCCTGTGAGATGTCTTTGGAATTGGTTTAACTGAAGTTTAAAGGTCCATCCTGAATGGGGGTAACACCATTTCATTGACTAGGTCATAGAGACTGTTGAGTGTAGAGTAGGTCATAGAGACTGTTGAGTGTAGAGACTGTTGAGTGTAGACTAGGTCCTAGAGACTGTTGAGTGTAGAGTAGGTCCTAGAGACTGTTGAGTGTAGAGTAGGTCCTAGAGACTGTTGAGTGTAGAGACTGTTGAGTGTAGAGTAGGTCCTAGAGACTGTTGAGTGTAGAGTAGGTCCTAGAGACTGTTGAGTGTAGAGTAGGTCATAGAGACTGTTGAGTGTAGAGTAGGTCCTAGAGACTGTTGAGTGTAGAGTAGGTCCTAGAGACTGTTGAGTGTAGAGACTGTTGAGTGTAGAGACTGTTGAGTGTAGAGTAGGTCCTAGAGACTGTTGAGTGTAGAGTAGGTCCTAGAGACTGTTGAGTGTAGAGACTGTTGAGTGTAGAGACTGTTGAGTGTAGAGTAGGTCCTAGAGACTGTTGAGTGTAGAGTAGGTCCTAGAGACTGTTGAGTGTAGAGTAGGTCCTAGAGACTGTTGAGTGTAGAGTAGGTCCTAGAGACTGTTGAGTGTAGAGACTATTGAGTGTAGAAACTGTTGAGTGTAGTGACTGTTGAGTGTAGAGACTGTTGAGTGTTAGATCCTGGGAGCAGCAGGTTTGCTTTCATTCCCTCTCTGTTTGTGTGGGTTTGATATAATATCCACTATTTGCACTATGCCACCCTTGCTATGAAAGAAGGACTGTACCCAAGAATTACAAACTAAAATAAACCCTTTCCACCCGAGTCAATTTTTGTCAGGGTGCTATATTGTGGCAGCATAAATGAAAGAAGCACTGCGAGGGGGGAAAGTTGGAAAAGCCAAAGGGTGTTAACTGGATGTGTGTGAGAGCTTGCAGGTAGGAGGTAAAGAGGTCTCTTTCCTCATCCTTCAAGAAGCCACGAGAACTGTCATGATCTCTCAGATTCTGTCTTTGCGTGTTGCAGTTTCCCAAAGCCTGTGGTTCAGAACATACTTCCAGCAGCCTGTGTCCCAGAGCATAGTCATCTCCAGACTGAGTGGATCAGTCATCAATGTTCTCAACAGTGAAATTCTGTCCTCATTAAATTCCACAGAACTTGGTGTCTTATTCCTTGGCCGCCTTTCCCTAGTTCACCCTCAACACTTAGCCCATAAGTTCAACAGAAACTGCATTGCAGAATATCTTCTTTTATTGCCCACTAGAGCGTCTTAATTTCTTTTCCTATTTAGAGAATTTCTCTAAGACTGTTTTGCCAATTCCATCATTCTTCCTGGGCATTACATCTTTAGTTCTCTTCATTGTCTGAATCCGTAGACTGGATAGGTCTATGAGGCATACTGACTCTTAGATATTTACATTATGGGCTATATTCCCAAACCTTCTAGTTATCTAGAGGACATGTGATTGCATGAATACAAACTAGTATCTCCCACATGGTAACTTAGTCGAACCCTGGAAGGAATTATGGGCTCAGCTGAATCCCTGTAGGCATTTTTTACTGTGATTCATCCCTTCTCCTATGAAAATGAGGAGACAACTGGATTCCATCAACTTTTGTATAGGACATCTCATCCTGTGCAAAGGGTTTTTGTTAGGACTGGCTTGTGGTCAATCTCTGAATCATTGGCTTTCTTCTCCTGCAGCTGAAGCTCACACGCATGGGCCTTGAAGATGATGACCCCTGGATAAACTATCTGCAAGCTTAAGGACTGAGGCACAGACAAAAACTATTAGAAGAAATGTGTGGCCAGATCTTAGACCAATATTCAGGTTCAAATGCACAGAACTGAAAGCTGGTCTAGTCTAGAAGTGTTTCCCTAGATCTGTTTTATCCTGATCCTTCTTGCTGTATTTTGGTAACTTTCTCTGTCTACGGATTTCTTTCTATGTGTGACACGTTATTCAAAAAATCTTTAGAGTATTTAAAGTGCTTTGTGAGTAATGTGGGTCACTTCACACACAGCAGTGTTGGAAAATGGGAGAAATATGAGTTAAAATAAGTTCCCTGGTGATGGGTCACAATGCTAACATTGCCATGGTCATGCAAAGCATGGTTACAATGATTCATATGAGTTGGAGCTGCAGATGACAAGACCTTCTAAAAGTTGGGGTTGGTGCCATTCACAGCAGGGACACTGGAGAAAGAAGTCTGTCAGCCTAAGGCAGAAAGACCCCAGGGCTCTTGTATATATCCATAGAAGCCCCTAGAAAGACATTAGATATAAGTTCAACAATTTGCCCTCAAGATTGCTTGCCTGATTGCTATATAAATAGGACTGGGGAGACTGTGTTTAGATTTATTCTCCACTCACTCAGTCCTCTTCATTATAAAACTCCTCTCTCTTCTCTAAATACCAGCTTCTACAACCCCAAACAGAGAAGAGAGCCTCTAGATTTCTCAGCTAGGTTTGTGTATCCATAGTAAAATATATGAGGTAAACAGCTCCTAAGAAAAGAGATTGATTTGGACCCAATGTTTCTAAGTTTTCATATCACAACCAGCTGAGTGCTTTGTTTTGAGTCCTGCATTCAGGCAGAAAATTCTGGTAGGACACATGGAATTCAAATGTGTTCAACTCTTGGCACCCAGAAGCAATCAGGGTGTGGAGCGGGGGAGAGAAGACGAGAAAGAGAGGGGAAACCTGTGTCTTATTTGAAGGCATGACCCTAGTAAAATCATACTTTCATTAGGTTCACCTCTGAAAGGTTGTTCCAAATCTCAGCAGCAACAAGCCCATAGCCCATACATTTGCAGAGTATTCTGCATCCAAATTATAGCAACTCTCTGTTGCTTGGAATTGTTTCGAATAGTAAAAGAATGGAATTAAACATCTGGGTGGCTCACCAAGGGGAGACAACCAGAAAGGTATGGCTCAGGAATGACGTTACAGTTAGTTATAAAGGCATGGTGGCTATGGGTGGGAGAGGGCAGTGGGCAATGAGATCCTAAAGCTGTGGCCCATGGGAAGGGATCCAACAGAGATGTAGCCACAAAGTAAGGGTTGTCCTGCCTCATGCCAGAACCACAGATTCATGACTTGGACAGGGATGACTGAAATTCATCATTTGTATCTAGATATAAAGACAGGTAAACATACTTATAGAAACAAATAGAGAAATAAAAGAATGTATACAGAGAAAGTCACAATGTGCAAAAGTATATATATATAATGTGTAACTACAATTCAAACTTATCCATTCTTACTGGTGTGAGGTGGAATCTCAGGGTTGTTTTGATTTGCATTTCCCTGATGATTAAGGATGTTGAACATTTTTTCAGGTGCTTCTCAGCCAATCGGTATTCCTCAGTTGAGAATTCTTTGTTTAGCTCTGTGCCCCATTTTTTAATGGGGTTATTTGATTTTCTGGTGTCCACCTTCTTGAGTTCTTTATATATATTGGATATTAGTCCCCTACTTGAGTTAGGATTAGTAAAGATCCTTTCCCAATCTGTTAGTGGCCTTTTTGTCTTATTGACAGTATCTTTTGCCTTACAGAAGCTTTGCAACTTTATGAGGTCCCATTTGTCAATTCTTGATATTACAGCACAAGCCCTTGCTGTTCTATTCAGGAAGTTTTCCCCAGTGCCCATATCTTTGAGGCTTTTCCCCACTTTCTCCTCTATAAGTTTCAGTGTCTCTGGTTTTTTGTGGAGTTCCTTAAACCAGTTATTGCTTGGAATGTATATGTTTAAATATACCTGAACTAAGATGTATAATTATATATTTAGCTTACTGTTCTTTTCCTCAATTATTGGTAATATTTCTCAATTTTGCCTGGATCTCAATTTTGGCTAATTTCCCTGATTCTTTGTATGACAATAGTTGTTGTAAAACATTTTTGTTTAGGTAATTTTATAATAAGACTGTATTTTAAGTGTTAAATGAAATAACAAAAACATTTACAGTTACTGTTTGAGGCATAGGGCCACAATAATGGTGCCTACAGTTAGATCCTTGAGATAGTACCTTCTTTCTCTTGGTTGGCATTATTTTATTCTGGGACCTGAAAGGTGCTAGAGATGCAGACCAGCTACAATGAGGAAGAGAAGCAGAGCTGAGCCATAAATGGAGTTTCAAGTTTCCACCTATGAAGCTGGACTAGCACTGGGTGAAGGAATCGCATATTCAATTTCTTTGCATTCATTTGGCTCCATGGATCATGTCCCCAGAGTTGTTTCTCTGTCTACAAAAACCCATAAAGTTTTGTTCCATTTCTATTTAGTCTTGCCATCTATTCTTAGTTTAAAGGTTTCATTAGAGAACAGACTTTGTCTTTTGCACTTATTTGCTCTTTTATACCAGACAGTGTAGGTAGAGGGTAGGTGCTCAGTATTCACTGATGTTAGGAGCCCACTGGGGCGGGAGGGAGACACAGGAAGCACAAGCAGAAAGCTCAAAATAAAAGTGATTCCTGTGAACAAGTCATGTGAAGTCCCAGATGGAAGGGTCTCCGTGCCAGCTGAGAAGTAAGGAAGGGTGTGGGAGAAGCAGGCGCTCACTCACCCCAGGAATGCAAGTAAATTTACTATGGAGAGGAGGTCTCCAGTTCCAAGCCCAGCTTCAGATGTTAAACTAAGCCAGCCAGGACCTACTCAGGGAAGAAAATAAAGAAAAGAATGGTTTATGCAAACCTGGAGTGTCAGGACACATCAAGACAATAAGGATAAATACGTTTGAAATTAGAATCTCAAGAAACTCAGTGAGTACATATAAAAATAAAGACAAATGCAAAACAGAGATTTGGGAGGTTATCCCAGCTTCTGAGAAGAGTTAATTGACTTCTAACTACCAGGACTTTGGTGGGGGCAATGCAAGTTTAAAGACCAGTGGCACTTGCCCTTTTGGACACTTGAACACTGGCATAGTTCCCCCTTAGCAGCAAAGATTTTTTTCCCATGAATCCTAATTAATGCCACAAACTACCAACAAGACATAAGCTTGGACATAGCACTAATGTTCTTCCACATACATAGTTAGGATTATTAATACACTAGCTATCTAAGAGATAAGCAGCTGTCAGGGATAGTGAAGTAGAGTGATGATAACAGTTTATTAGTGTTATGGAATAAGGTTTTGTTCTATATAAAGAGCAAAGATAAATTAATATTTCAAGACTAATGTTAACATTGAGCAACTCAGAATACAAAAAAAAAAAAGGATTAACTGTGGTAAAGGGGGTGTATTCAAATCTCAAGGTGCACACCCCACACCCTACTCTCTATCTATCATTGGTTAGGCCAATGAGTGTAGGAAGGCAGTTTTACCTGGGTAGACTTATGTTTTCTCCTCTATAAAACTGAAAAATAAGTGTAGATTACCTATTTCTAGTGATTTAGAGTTTTTCATATCATGGGCATCATTTTGACTTCCATTATAGCAACTAGTGTCATCTGGATTCATGGGGGGGAGGAGTTGGTGAAGATCAGAATAAGCTACTGAAAAGAAACACAATTTCCCCGTGATCCCAGTCATGGGAGTCTTGGGATGGTGGTCAATTTCATCAGTTGATTCAGTGCAAAAGGTGGACCATGATACCACTTTCTCATAGCTTATTAAGATGCATTAAAAAGTTACAAAATTGTAAGTTACATTATAAATTTTTCATAATTGTTTCCTTAGATTGGAACCCATAGTATGAAATTCCTGACACTTTGCAGTGAGGGGGAAAGACCACAGTGTCTCAGTTAGACATCAATCTCCATATTGCTACATAAGAGATTATCTCCATTTGTTAATGAAATTCACATCCTATTGGAAAGCCCTTGTACCAGGGCCGTACACACACTATCCCAGTTACTTTACCCATAGAAAATTATTGGGCAGGGGAGAAAGGAAAGAAGGCAGGCTATAGTG
The DNA here is from genome assembly GCA_902729485.2 of Mus minutoides. Taxonomy (NCBI): domain Eukaryota; kingdom Metazoa; phylum Chordata; class Mammalia; order Rodentia; family Muridae; genus Mus; species Mus minutoides. Next base: position 1,329,995 of record LR749584.1, read on the forward strand.
AGAACTATGGTTTCTTTAAAAAACACAGAAATGTTATGGTAATATGTTTTTGTTGTTGTTGTTTTTGTTGTTGTTGTTGTTGTTGTTGTTGTTGTTTTATTCTCGGGTATGGGGTATACCAGATTGTCTGCAGCAGCTGAATTTGATTTGCCTCATGCTCTAGCGGGGATGTGATTTTGCAGGTACAGATAGTTCCTGCAATTTGAAATTCTGGGGACTTTACAGAGGGTATATAAACTTACGGGTATGGAGAGGTGTTGGTGGTGGGTTGTTGGTTGGTTGCCGTAGGTTGTTGTTAAGTTGTCATGTGCAAAGAAGAAACAACACCAAGAAGAAGTTGGATATCCTGAAGGAGGAAATCAAACATGGCCTAAGAAATTTAATGTCCCTAATCGACAGGAAGTAGTCTAACAATAGCATCATTTTCCCCCTTTCTCCTCTATCCTTTTGTCTCTCTTTTCTAATGTTAGGAGATTAAATGGTGTAAAATAGGTGGAGAAGGATGGAAGAAAAAAGAACTCACAAAATACTGAAAGTCTAGCTACAGGAAGGCGGAATGGAGGGATGGAAGGAAAGAGAAAGGGACAACATTGTGACAGTAATACCTGCCCCTATTTTCAGTGTTCCTTAACCACTGTGTGTGTTCTACATCTCATTGTATCTCAGAGACATCTTGGTGATCAGCTGTATCTGGGCTTTTGTTCACAAGCACAGACATGAATTATTTGTATAACCTAGGTCATACCACCTCTTTATCCATCCATCACTTGCAGGAAAATTGAAATTTTAAATAAAGCTTTAAGCAACAGTCACATAGCCTATCCATAGAAATCTAATAAATAGGAAGTAAAGATTTTCATAAAATGGAGAGACAGAGAAAGAGAGAGAGACAGACACACACACAGACAGACACACAGACACACAGACACACAGACACACAGACACAGATAATGTTAGAGAGAGTCAGAGACTGAGGTGACAGAGAAAGAGAAAATCAGAGGGGGGGAGGGAGGAAGGATAGAAGAAAGGTACCAAATTGATGTCATCATTAAAAATCAAAGGACTGGACTCCTCATTATCAATTGTCTACTACTATCTCCATAGGTATCATGTGACAGGGTCCTATTGAGAAATTTAATAAATAGAACACTTCAACGCTCATTGTGTGCCTCACAAGGATGGTCCTGAGACTAGCACTCACCACATCATAGGTCGCTTATTCTCCAAGGCCGAGGGATTTGATAAGTATGAAATCACCCTTGTGTTTACTTTGATGTTATTTTTATCAAAGCAATTGGTTCTATTTTCACCATTTCTTTGGCTTTACGGGGTTTCTTTGTAACTGTGGTAACTGATAGTTGACAAAACTTCAGGACTTCAAAACATAAGGATCTCATGTAGCCTTTTAGTGTTTGGTTCCAGGAGCACCCGATTAACTTCCATGCCAATTTAAGGTGAATAGAGTCTAGGACAGGGAGAGAGACTCCCTTAAGGAAGCCAAGGCCAGAAGCATTTGGAGCACTAAGAATCTGATGACCCAGTTTTCCTCTTTTCTTTGGGACAAAATGCTCTGTCACGTCCCAGAGTCTCCATGCTTATATTCTATTACTCTATCTCCACTTACCTGCTTGTGCCCGGGACCAGATGCTAAACTTTGTCTCAGTTGATTTTGTCATCAACATAACACAAAATAAATCGATTTGGGAATAGGAAACCTCAACTGAACCATGGTCTCAACAGATTGAGTCTGGTCATGTTTTCAAGTTATTGCCTCAGTTGATTTGTATTGATGATCAATGTGGGAGGATCCAGGACACTGTGGATGATACTGTTCTTAGGCAAATAGACCTAGGCTGGATGAAGAATGCAGGTTGAGCAAGCCACAGAGAGGTAAACAGTACGCAGTATTCTCCATGGTTTTTACTCTTGTTTGACTTCTTGCCCTGATTCCCCTGAATGATCAACTATGACCTGGAGGCAAAAGTTGCAGCAAACCTATTCCTCTCTCTAGTTGTTCTTGGTCTGTGTTTTATCACTACAACAGAAACCTAAAGTTATTCATATCCCATCAGGCTCCCAGGATAGCCCAACCCTGAAGGATTCCACATGCTGACAGTCACTTGACCATTGCAATTTAAGACATCCTGGTTCCTAGAAGAACTACGGAGGCAGATGACAAACAGCATGATGACTGACACTGCTGCTCCTTTTCCCTGAAAGTCTCTTTAGCAAGGTCCTTTTTAAATCCTCAAGCGAAAGCCAGACAGTAGCAACCCACCACTGGAAACTTCATGTTGGGCAGGAACTCATTTTACATCTCTGTCACTTTGCACTGCAAATGGGAATCTCTTTCCCTCAATGCTTAATAATAAAATTCTTTCTCACTCATCAGCTGCCTTTATGTTTCTTTCATAGAATCTGTGAGACAAGAACACAGTGTTGACCTCTGCTATCAGGAGCTCTGATGATGTTCCCAACAACAAACTCATCTGAGTCTGTTGACCAGATTCCATTGGCATCCAAGAAAAACACCTTGATCTCAAAGACATCTTTTTTTTTTTTTTTTTTTTTATACTAGATATTTTCTTTATTTACCTTTCAAATGCTATTCTGAAAGTAAAGACATCTTAAGGTGAGGTAAGACTTAACAAATTGAAAATACAACTTATGGTGTGTCTTTGCAAACTTCACCTTACTCATGTACTAAGTACTAGTGTTGGGGAAGATTAAATATATATATGACCACATATCTCCAGTGTGTGTAGCTATTTCTTCTTAGATAAAATGTGTGGCAAATGGGAGGAAGCCTGAGGTTTTTTAAACTGTAAAATACCAGGGGAGAGGGACTTTCACAAAGCTGATGGCAAGGTGGTTAAAGAAGGAATTTTTTTAAGTTATCACTCATGCTAAGTTGGACATTTCAGTAATGCAACTGCTCGATACTCATTCCCTCATGGCCCTATAAGTAACCTATCACCATGCTTATGTAAGTAAACTCAATAAACTCATTTATTCACCAAGATAGACTGATTATAATCTTTTTTCCTAGTTAAAAAAATAAAATACATATACTTCGCATACCATGAAGAATTGTTAAGGACTTACAGAGCATAAGTAGTCAGATTTTTCAATTCTTCCAGTTTATGGAGGATGTCTATTCTTTCAGCATGTAGAGTTACAGAAAAATAACAGCTCTATCAGAGGACCAGGGAACTTGTATTGGTATTGATTATTGGAAATGTCTCATGTGAATAAAAAAAAATTGATAATAGCTCTCAAAGAGTATCTGTTGTTAGAAATCTAAGTTGTCATTGTGATGAGGAGTTATATTTTATTCTTGATTATAACTTTATGATATTTTCTGGCAAAACAACTAAAACCATCTCCTTAAACATTCTTCCCAAAATTATTTGAATTCTATAAATTTATTAATCCATCTAAATTGTACTAATTCATGAAAGTTCATCTTCATGTTGATCTGCAGGGAATTTGCCCAATAGGGTGGGCTGATGCCCAGGAATCAATAGGCTCTGTACTAATGGCAAGAGAGGTGTGTATCAGCAGTGAGAAGCAATCCTGGGATGAAGGCTCTGGGGATGTGGCTCTCTCACAGCCATGTGAAAGTGTAGGCCATCTCCAGGAAAACTGCTTGCTTGCCATGTCTTTTCTTAGATGGTTTCTGACATATCAAGAAGGTACAATCCAGTAAAGAAACCATTCTTTATCTTGAACATTCTGTTGCTGTTCATAGACAGGGTGATCATCCGGCTGGGAAGCTTGTCTAGGGCTGAGTCCACAGAAACTTCACGCTGCTGCTGACTATACCGGTGGACCATGTGTTCCTCCATCACCCACAGCCTTTGATCACACTATAACAGCTACTGTATCTTTAGTTCTGGACATACCAATCTTCTCCTCCATCTTTTATGATTCCCCATCACATGTGTGTTGATTGTAGTGACATTAAAAGCTTCAGTGTGTCATACATTCTACCCTTTAGCCTAATCAGCTTTACATGCCAATGTTCCTTGCAATGAGTTGTTGGTCTGGTTCAACACCTCTGACACTTCTGTAACACCATCTTTACTGGACACTCTGTGAGACTACTCTTGATAGTTTGCTCAAGGTCATAGAGATCCTGAAGCTCTGTTTGTGCAGGACTTGTCCCTTCACCTACTCCAGCAGCTCACAGATGGTGTAGATGCTGGGGTGGAACAACTCAAAGCTATAGGTTTGGACCTGGGTGATAGCTGAGTTTGTTAACCTGAGTCACACTGCAGAAGCAAAAAGTAGGGCTAGCCCTTGGTGTATGATTTTTTTGTTGTTGTTGTTGAGAGTTTATTCCATCTCATATCTTACAGTACATTATGAATGGTAGTCAGGACAGGAAATTAAATCTAACATGAACTTGGAGGCAGGCACTGAAGAAAAGGTCATGAAGGAATAGAATTAATATCTTGTGCAGACTGATTTCTTACTCCAGCTGTTCAGGGATGCCACTTGCAATAGTAACTCAACACTCAAGAAAGTACTCAATGATCATTTGCCTACTAGGCAATCTGATGGAGACATTTTTTCAACTGAGGCTTTCTTTTCCAGTTTGACTTCTATTAGACTATATTTGATCAGAAAAAAACAAAAAACAAAAGAAGGAAAGAAAGAATGAAAGAAAGGAATGAAGGAAAAATGAAAGAACAAAAGAAGAAAAGAAAGAAGAGGAGAAGGAAGGAAAGAGAAAGAGAAAGAAAGAAAGAGAGAAAGAAAGAAGAAAGAAGAAAAGAAAGATAGAAAGATAGAGAAGGGAGGAAAGAAGGAAAGAAGGAAAGAAGGAAAGAAGGAAGGAAAGAAAGAAAGAAAGAAAGAAAGAAAGAAAGAAAGAAAGAAAGAAAGAGAGAGAGAGAGAAGGAGGGAGGGGCAGGGAGGAAGGAAGGAAGGAAGGAAGGAAGGAAGGAAGGAAGGAAGGAAAGAAGGAAGGAAGGAAGGAAGATTGATTTTTTTCAAAGAACCAGCTCCTGGTTTTGTTGATTCTTTGTACAGTTCTTTTTGTTTCATGAATTAATACTGATTAAATAAATTAATGATTTTATAGAATTCAAATAATTTTAAGAAGAAAGTTTAAGGAGATGGTTTCAGTTGATTTGGCAGAAAAATATAATAAAGTTATAATCAAGAATAGAATGAATCCCCTCATCATAGAATAGTAAGGGCTATATAATAAGGAATACAAAGAACTTTCCTAAATTACATTGAGAAATAGGCTTGGGACAGATTTGTGATCAAGGAAAAACATTAATTCTATGTCAGATCCAAGGATAAAGCCATAGGTATGCACTATGATAAAGTAAGGCCTTGTGAAACTCTTACTTTGAACTTATAATGAGCCTATAGAATGAAACACTGCTTTGAACTTCCTATCAACATCTTTCTGTAACTTCCCTTTTGTGTAATATTTTATCTATGAGGTAATTTTATAAAAAAAACCTTTTGTCTAAGAAGGTATACATTTCCACCAAATCTAAAACAAAAAACAAAAAACAACCCCTCCCAAAACAAAACAAAACAAGAGTTGCTATGGTCATGGTGTCTGTTCACAGCAATAAAACACTAAGACATGAATCTCATATATCTATAAAAATAATTATCTTTTTTAAAAAGTTGTCATTTTGGGGAAATCTCAACAACAGTTTTAAACATGGCAATCTAGTGAATGAAAGACTTGATCTCCATGGTAGTTGTTCTAAAAGGACAAACATTACTGCAACCTTCATCTGCAACATATATTGCCCACTCCCTGAGGCCCCAAATCCTTACATTCATTCATAGGAAACTGGTTAATAGAGTCTAGAAATTTACTTAAACCCAGATTTTCTTACATTATATTTATAATATGTTTAATACTATGGGAGCAAATCTTTTAAAAAGAGGCATTCTTTGTAAGAAATTCTAATAGCATGTTCTTCACAATCTGCAAATATTTATAGCCTAAAAACAAAGAAACAGCAAGCACTAGCCACTGTGTGGTGATCAAGTCACCCATATGACCAAATAACTGAGGCAAACAATCCAGAGGCAAAGTCTCCTGTGCCTATGCATTCAGAGCTTTAGCTGACCTCATTACAGGAATCCTGACATGAAGCAGAACTGTCCAGCAGCACAGGACCTGGAGCAAAAGTTACCTCAGACGGATCAGGTAGTAACATGAGCAATCAAGAAAGGACCAGATACCAGACAAGAGCTACCCCTCCAAAGCAGAGTCCTAGTGACTGACTTTCCCAAGGTGGGCCATTCACTGTAGCAAGTCACTTAGCTACAGACTTATCAATCACTTAATCCTCAGGATCCAGTCACCTCTCAGTGAAGCCATCAGTTGACAACAAAGCTTTCAATGCATGCTCCTTCCGAAGGGACTCCTTCTAGCAAGTGTGTTTTCTAACTAGTACAAACTCCTGCCTAATTAGATAGCGCAATGATTTGGGGAGCCAAAATATGTAGTATGAATACAAAGTATTTGGTTTTATTCTATGAGATGGTTTATGTCGGAATAAATAGAATCAAAAGTATTTCTGACAAGTTCCATAAAACTTAGACCCAGTTATAATAAAGTATGTAATGCAGAGCCCGACAAATATTTCAATGGCATGTGATTCTTCTACAATGCTAGAGTAAATCATTTATAAGAGAATTCTAATAAGATTAAAAACACATAAATATCTTCTTATTTCATAAACTTGCTGTAAATTTGAGTAAGTGGTGAGGAGAGATAAGAAACTCACTCTGAATGCTAAGTAAATATCGTATGGCATCCCGTGACTTTCTAAATTTATTGTATTTTATGCTGTTAGTATTTATCCAATTAAGTGACATGTGTGTGACCGCTAAACTTTTCAAATGGGTGATTTACATATACTGTGCTAATGTCAAATAACACTTCATGTTGGAGAAATATAGCAGTGAACAATTAGCTCTGGACTGAAGCCTGCAGGCATGTTCTTACGGCAGAGATGTCCATGCTCATGAAGAACAGCAGGGATCCAGGAGACTTCAGTTGGCTTTAGAAGTTGAGAACTATTAAATCAAGAACCAAGGAATCATATGCTATGTTCATCTACCTTTGTCATTTCTTAAAAATTAATTGTCCATGAGACTTTAACCAAGTCCCCATCTTGCACAGATTGGTGCCTTCTATAGATTGCATCGCTGAAATTGTTGTTTCAAAGATTTTTCAGCCATTTTATCTCTTTGTGTCAGGAGCTGATGACCCAATGTCTAGAACGACGATGACTAATTTTAATTAAAAAATTCACTAAACACCTTTTAAAATATATTGCAGAACACAAAGAAAGATTAATAACTAGAGGCATGGGTAGAGCTCAATGTTGTGGGCATCTTCTACTCCTTACAGGGTGGACCACTTACACACATTCCTACATCTCTTACATTCACTTTGCCATCATTGTGACCCACTATTTGACCACTTCCTACATCTGCATTGACAGATATAGAATTTTCATGATCTCCTTCATGAGTTCCAAAGAAACTGAATTTCTTTGAGTGTGGCAGGATTCTCATGCTCACTGGCTGTAAATCCCACAGTGAAATCTTTTGTCTGACTGTGAGTGATGTCATCTCAGGCTGCCAGACAAAGGCAAGGTTCTCTTTGCGCAAAATCTGTTCAATGTGATACAAGAATCCTTAAGGGTAAATTCAGTTATTAATGTACCTTTAATGTACCCTTTTCTTTTTCATATAATATTCATGACACAAGTAAGCATATCTACTGCAGTTCCTGCTTTGCACCTTTTTCATACAAACTCTTTACACTCCTGTTCATATTTTAATCTTTCTAGCCTGTATGTGTTCTATGAATTTGAGTGCAGCATGTTAAAAATTGACTACTTGACATGCAATCCTGAATTGAGCATGCTCAGGAATGTGTCAGACCCTACCTAATTTGTTGTGCTAAGTAAACATGGACAGAGGCCTGAGTAAAATTCAAGGCCTCCCTTTGTACTGGAAGACATTACTTTGAAACTCAGTCTTGTGTTCTCTTTACTTGCTGCAGGTAGAGGGAGAGATCTTCCTCCACTCAATCTTTTTGTAGCCATTCTTGTTTATCTTTGAACTCCCCAACTGTATTTTGTAAATGTATCTTTTATTTGCTGATATCATTGTCATCTTGGAGGCTTGCCATTGGATAAGCTCATCCTTTCTAGTTATTTTGGAACTCAGCCTGGCTGCTTCAACACAGCTCTTCTGGCTCAAAACTCAGCTCCAAGCTGACTGACTCAATTTGGCTTTCCTTGGCTTCTCACTAAATGGCTCTGCTTGAAAAACTTCCTGTGATTTATACTGAACTTCACTGACTGCACTGCAAGAAACTCAACTGAACTCAACTGCATTCAACTGATCATGGACTTCACTGCACTGAACTGAACTGAACTCCTCAGCATTGCCTGAACTCAACTTAACTGCACTCTCTGAACTGCAGTCCACTAATGAGATGCCACTTTCAAACATGGCTGCCTCCTTCTACCAACTAACCTTGCTTTCATTGTTTAGGGTTAAAGGTGTGTACTAAGGGAGTGTCTATATTCCACCCAGATCAAACTGTAATACAGGGCATGTCTGCATTCTGGCTGTATCATATAGACCTAGAAGGTCTTCAAATGTACTCTCTTGCCAGAGCAGCCATGTTGCTGGATTGAAATTCCTGTCTGTTTACACATCCATCAGTGGGGTTCAGTCTCTGACACTACAAAATTCATTGCAGACTTTCAGTCAAGACGTAGCTGTGGAACTTCCCAGTTTCAATGGTTTTTATTAGCACTCTTCAGAACTCTCAAGCCTAGCCCATGAGCAGAAGAGGGATTCTATAAGGATCCTCACAGGCATGAAAGAGCTCTTCATTTTCTCCTATTTCCCATTTTACTAATGTTCAAAGTAAAAATATTATGATCATTTCACCAAATTCCTCTCTTAATATTAAAATCTAAGCAGAGAGAGTTCTTCTCTGTCAAGTTTTATACAAGAGAAATGAATACCTCTTTAGAGCTTTTAAAAGTACTTTGCAATTTTAAGCTGAGCATGCCACAGTGGTGCACAACTGCAGTCGCAGCCACTCAGGAAACTGACTCCAGAAGATCACTTGAGCCCATGAGTTCAAGACCAGCTAAATATAATAGCAAATTACAAACCTGTTCTCAATAAAATAGAATGACTATAAAATAAATAATGAGTTTAATATAATGTTTTTATTCTTTGCAAACCAGAAACAGAAATGATTTACTTTTATATCAGTAGTTTAAATCCTTGTTCATTTGAACTCAGGTCTTTAGGTTTATGTCCCAAATGCTTTAATCCCTGAGTCACCATCACCTCCTAAGCCCCAGACTTTCTATACTTAAGTGACAAATATACTCATAAAATATGCAACAGGAAAATATAGCAAAATTAAATGTAATTTTATATAACATATGGCAATGCAAATGTTTTCCTGACATTTCTAGATGTTACTAGTTTATTCATAGTGACAAAAGTCACAAAAAATACTTAGACTCAGTTAAAAAAGCAGAAGGGGTTGTTTTTCTAATTTAAGCCTTCTCAGAATGAGAAGACAAGAATTAAGTGGCTTTTACTTGCCTTTGATGATGTACATCTGAATATATATGTGTGTGTGTGTGTGTGTATGTATATATATATATATATATATATATATATATATATATATATGCATATGTATACACATGTACACACACACACAAATGTGTGCGCCTGCACACACACGCACACACATATATGCATATACATCTACCCATACAAGCCAAAGGCCTTCACAGAACATCAGCTCTAGAGCAGGATCATTATTTCTGCATATTCAATAGACTCAACAAGGCCAGCGCACCATGTCTAAACAATTCTAGCAACATCTGGCTGGAGCCTCCTGTTTATAATTCAATATAACTTTTTCATATTACCCAGGAGTTATTCTGTGTGTTTGGTTAACTCCTGAAGATGGGAAGCAAGGGATGTCTGTGGGCCTGGAGGGTTCACAACAGGAATACTAATCCCAAGAAGCCCGTGCCTTCTGATTTTCCTTGCAGGAATTCTTCATGATTCGGTCGGATTTAATGATGTTCCTACTGATCGTGGGTAAGGGGCTCTTGCAACTTAACTACCTTAGGAGAAAACAATGGCCTCTTGCATAGCCTGTCACAGAGTCTGGTGGACTCTTGTCAGGACTGTTGAATAGATAGAATTGCTATGCACTGCATTCTAATGGAAGGCAGAGCCTCAGCTCTCCTTCAAAGGCAGACCATAGCTTCACCCTTGTATATACAGTCTCCAGGTGCACCTGTCTCTGTACAGAGCCAACTCGGAGCGGCAAAGAAGCAGGCCACACATAGGATCCTTCTACAGCAAAGCTTTATTCTAGCTTGAAAGTGGAAAAGGCCCCGAGCCCGGGGGGGGGGGGGGGGGAAGCCTCGGCTTATATAGCCAAGGAGCCAAGGAGGAGGCGTGTCTTAACTGGATTGGCTGCTGGGCCATCACTCATGTTAAGCCCCGGGCTGGGCGGTGGTTAAGCAACAGGCACCTGCGCTTTTGAGTTGTTTACTAGCTCTGTATGGGGGGTTGTAACAGGATGTCTTCGGGTTGTTTACTTGCTCTGTACAGGATGTCAGAGCCTTCTTAGAATAGCAACAGAGCCGACTCGGGAGCGGCTCTCTACATGTCTCAGATTCACAAAATCCAATGACACAGTACTCTTTAGCTAAGATTTATGTTCCATGAATCTAGGTGGCAGTTTCAGTTACAATGTCTTTTCTTAGCATTGGCTCTAGAATTTGTACCTTCGGAGGAGCATGTAGTTGCGTATTGCCAAAGATAACTTCGTAGATATGGTTATGAAACATTGGAAACGGTTCTTTCCATCACTTCTGTGATTTAACAGACTGTGTTCCTCAGCTATCAGGTGATGCCCGCTCCTTGAGAGTCAGCATGAGACTGGAGAACAGATGATCATGGAATGGAGAGAAGATGAACATTTCTCTTTGTGCTCTCCCAGATATCCTGGTGCTCCAGTCAGAGGCTGCTGTTTGATTGTCTATGTTTGTAGCTAAAACTGAAAGAGATTCAATCATCACAAACATAGCGTGTTTCAATTTTGAATGTTCAAGAACTCTTTAAGTTTGGAGTGGTGTCTATTACTCTACAGCTATGGTGCTATTGAAATCAATTGTGTTGGTGTGTTCACAGAGAGGCCTGCTTTCATGAATCTATAGCCATTAGCTTGCCCAGCTGAGCACTTAGGAACAGGGGGAGGAATTATCATTGGGCTTCTGCTCATCTCCTGCCAAATCCATTCTCCTCCCTTGTGTTTGTTTTCCTGTGAGATGCAGGGATGAGGTGAGAAAACATCACCTGTTGCCATAGAGAACAGCATCCCAGACTCTTTTCTTTCTCTCACTTGACATTTAGGAACATATGTTGTAGAAGCAAGTGGGTGCAGCTTAATGAGATTTCTCAGATACTCCTTTCTTGAGTGGATACTTGGATGCTTGGGTAGTGAGTCATGGGGCTTATTATCTGAGTACATGTTTATGATTTGGCCTTTGCATTGACCTTCCTTCTGCCAGTCATCTGTGTGTAATTTATTCCATGAATTATACAGTGATAGCAGCCTGTGAAGAGGAAGGCTGGGGTACACTCTCCAATCTTATTGGCAACACTTGTGAATTTGCCTGATCCTTGCAAAATCCACTCTGCTAAGTCCTCAAAGGAAGGCGCTTCAATGTTTTTGTTGTTATCGAAGTTTTCAGTTTATCACAGAGTTGAAGACTATGACCTGTAGTAGACCAGGAAACCAGAAAACATTGGCTTTTTCCAAGTGATTATCATGTCTGGATTGCTTATAAAACAAACAAGCAAACAAACACATTTCCTTGTAGAGGGTTGTTGTGTCTGGAATCTACTGCTTTTGTAGAAATCTTTTTTTTTTTTTTACAGTATTGAAGGAAGATCGACCAATTCTTGTTTGTGTATAATCTGTGCCCCAACTTCCATGGGGAAATAAACTCCATCAACAAAGACTTTATTAAAGCTGGGCATGGTGGTGTACGTCTTTAATCCCAGCACTCGGGAGGCAGAGGCAGGCGGATTTCTGAGTTCGAGGCCAGCCTGGTCTACAGAGTGAGTTCCAGGACAGCTAGGGATGTACAGAGAAACCCAGTCTCGAAAAACAAAAACAAACAAAAAACAAACAAACAAAAAAGACTTTATTGTGCATTGCAGTAGCAAATAAGCCAGCAGGGCAGTGCGAAGCTCAGTGCTGCCTTGCTGCCTTCCTTTTCTTTGTTTATTTAAATTCATATGTGTAGGCAACAACAACAAAAATCAGTAAAATGATGGAACACAATTGGTTCATGGCACCTTGATAATGTTTTCTAGAACATTTAAAAGGCTAAAAAAATTATTCAATTAAGAATGTGACATTTCATTCCAGGGATCAAGAAGATATAATAGGTTCTTTATTTGAGTCATATCAGTAATTGAGTCTGGTAGGGACAGTGGGTACACAAATAAACACATGAACCCTGCTTGCTGAAGTCTCAGTGTTGATCTTAATCACAGCAGAAGAGAGGATGATAGATCTTGTTAACTGCTTTGTTAGGGAGATGACTGTCTCTTATGTGAGCAGAGAACAGGAGAGTATCCACCTTGCATCTGACAAGAAAGGGAAGACTTTCTGAACTTAGCACAGTAGCTGAGTCTGTAAAATGCTGATGAGTTGAAACTTCAACGAGGAATCCCTGAGTCAGTTACTTGTTAGCTGTCTATGTTATAGGGCGTGGTGGTATAAGAAAATGTATAGCTTATAGGTGTTTCCTCAAAACTTAATTCCAATGTGCAAGCTATCTCAGGAGCCTAGGACTTGAGACAGCTAGAGAGACAAGATTCTGTTACACATCCTGTAATTTCCTCAGACTCTGTTACCATGAGGGTGTGCTCTATATATCCTGCATGACCTAAACTGTTGGGGAGAGCTGTGAGCTTCTTCCAAAGAACTTTCAATTCTCAGGAAATCTCCAAAGTAAAGAGATAGGGCTGTAAAGTAAGATCCACTGGAAGTTTCTAAGTAGTTAAACCTTCCTCCATCTCCTGGTATAGCATGCCAATATTTCCCCAGTTACTCAGCATATGAGTATATAATCACTTTCTAGGCAAATAACATTTAAGGATCCCTGGAATGTAAGGTTCTGGGCCTCACTGTAGGGTAGTGATTTTGTTTTGAAGATAGAGGGATGAGTCAGAGATTAAAACACCAAGCACCATGATACTTAAACCCCTTAAGAGAAAAAGAGGAACCTCATTTGCCTCTAGATAAAATCCTGTTGTATATATGTACTGCATTTTAATTACTCAGTCATCATCCATTAGCTCAATGGGACACCCCCTGCCAAAAAAAAAAAAATGAATCAGGGAAGTTGGAGTGGAGAAATCCATTACAAAATGTATCAAGCAATATAAATGAGATCCTAAAATTTGAAACTCATAGTTTTAAACAGTTATTGTAGAACATAGCCTTTATCTCCTTGTAAGTTCTAAGAGACTCAGAAGAAACAGACAGCAAAATGTCTTTCTCATCCTTCATATTCTTCAATCAAATTCAGGCTGTACACTCGCCTTCATGTGATCACACTCATTGTGGGAGTATCAATTAGAATTCCATGTTTGAACCCCATCAATCTTGAAGGTACTCCAGTGAGGTCACCTGTCCATAGTCCATGGGAGTGGATGCTATTTCCAAAGACCCACAAAGCTCTGTTAGAGTCTGCAAGTAACTCAGTGGGAGGGATTGACTGGTGTTGACCAGAGTTCTTCCACCTCTAAGTCAGCCACACAGTAAGTTTGACAATTAGACAGTGCTCTCATGGTCAATACATACAATGTTTGTAATCAGGATCTCTACTCTCATATAACTGATTGTCAGCAAGAAGCCATGCAGGTACATTATTTTGTACATTATTTTTCTTCTTAACTAATTGTTTTTCTTGAAAAGCAAAGGCTCTGAGTAAATTAAGCTTTTAGCTCTCATGAGCTGTGGCAGTCCACCCTTCCAGGGGAACATTCTATTGGAGGGTTTACATAAAGCTAGTAGCACCGCTACCTGCAAGGTTGGGTTGCCCAGATTTGTACTCTGTTTCCAGATAATTGCCAAAAGACAAATAGAAACTGAGCATGTCCAGCATTAACTAGCATCTCTACGGAACTAGTAGAGAAAAATGAATCTTCATCTGTGCTGAAGCTGGAGTTACACAGTTACACCTTCAAGCCTTTCCTTGTTTACCTTTTTTAAAATTTTTTACAAATATCTTCAAAGATATCTTGTTTATTGAAACAGCATAATTATATTCAAGTATGGCGAGTAGATGGTTTTACTTTGCAATGTAGAAAGATGTAGCAAGGCAGTTATGAAAAGCCTCACAGCATTAAGTGTGTGCAAGTCATTCTATCAAGATTTGTTCTAGTGATCTTGACATGTGTAATATCTTAATACAGAATACAAGCATTGACCCATCGGAGATCTTGGAACTTATTCTCCAAGCACAGCAGAGGCGAGCTAGCCTTGAGAAGAAGGTTCCATTCCTTCCTCCTCCACTTCTACCTCTGACCATGATTGCTCCTCTCTCCACAAGTGACATTAGAAGACATTATTCATCTCTCTCTGCCAGAGTTATTTAAAGTAATGTGCTCTAAGCTTATCCATGTTGGTACAAGGGACAGCGTTTCATTCTTTGGCAGTGCTTACTAGTACCTCCATTTTGTTCCTGTTCTAAATATTCATTCTCCATTCATCTGTTGATGGAAACTGAGGCAGTTCTGCATTTAGCCTGCTGTGAATAACATGCATTAAACATGGGAGTTTATCGCACACTTTCCTTCAGCCTCCTTATTTTAGACCCTTTGGATTCTTTCCCAGAAGGAGAATTGCTCAATCAAAGGGTCATTCAAATTTCAGCTTTCAGACGAAATGCACCGATGCTTGTCATAATGGCTGTACTAAATTACAATCCTACAGGCCATCGCTGAGGGGTCCTTTATCCTTGCATACCTGTCCGTTCTTGATACCTTTTAGTATTTTAGAGAGTTGTAGAAGATTGTTTACTATTGGTTTCATGGGCATTTCCCAGGATGGGTGGCTAAACAACTTTCTCTGGACTTGGGTGTAATTTCCATGTCCTTCTTGGTAGTGCCTGTTATATATTTAAGTGTCAACACCTTCTTAGACATATGAGTTGAAAATCTTTTTGAACTCTAAAGATTGCCCTTTCATCTCATCTTCATCATTTATATTGCTGTTCAGAAACATAATATTGATGGAGTCTGATTGCTCAATTTTCCTTCTTGACCTGAATTGTGGAGGCATAGCTAAAGGACTCTAGTTTGTTCAAAGAACTATTTTAGGCCTTATCTCCCATGTTTTCTTCTAGTAGTTTCAGATTTTACATTTTAGTATTTGACTCATTCTGAGATGACTTTTATTTATGACATAAGACCAGGTTAACTTTCTCTTTATGTATATGCTAGTGTTCTAAGCTACATTACTACATAGCCTGCCTCTTTCCTTGGGCATTCCTGGCACTGTGTCAAATGACAGTTGGCTGTGAATGCTTGCTTGGGCATTTATCTAATCCTATTGCTCAGTGTTTCCATTTTCGATACCGGTGGCCTGGCAGTTTGATTACTACAGCTTTGTTGTGTCTTTGGAAGATAGACAGTGTGAAATTAATGTTCTTTCTGCCTGGAATTGTTTTGACATTTTGCTTTTGCTGGTCAATGTAAATTTTTGCATTTGTTGTTCTTTTTCTATAAAACTATGGTGTAGAATACTTGATAGATTTTATCCAAATCTGACTGTAATTTTAGACAATCTAGATATTTAAACAAAATTAATACCTAACCTATAAAATATAATCTTTCTAATTATTTGTATTTCCCTTGAGTCTTCCATCAAGATTACATATTTTTCAGTACACAGATCTTTTTACATTATGAATTAAACTAATGTTACATATTTATGTATTAGTTGTTTCTATTGCAAATGTATAATCTGAAATTTCATTTGGGATGTTCCTCCATCGATGGGTTTGAACAGTCCTGTTCTTGCACACTGGATTTTTTTCTTATTTTGAATAATGAAAATTTACTATTACAGCCTATCCCTCTACAAAAAGAAAAATAAAACTCATTTTAATACCTTCATCAGATAAAGACACAACCAAAGAGGGAGATGGAGAGGGAGAGGGAGAGAGAGAAAGGGAGAGAGAGAGAGAGAGAGAGAGAGAGAGAGAGAGAGAGAGAGATTACAGTTGGGATTTCTGGATTCTAGGATAACAGAAATACAAAAATTCTCAATAAAATATTCCCAAACTGAATATAGACACACATCAGGAAAACCATCCACCATTACCAAGTTGGCTTTATTTGTGGAATGCAAGGTTGGTATGTCATATGTAAGTCAATAAGTATATCATGTAAATAGACATAAAGAAAAAATCACATGATCATCTCAATATATGATGAAAATCCTTTGAATATCCAACAGGCTTTCATGATAAAGGTCCCAGAGAGGATGGACCTGGACAAAAATGTCCTCCACTTAATAAAGGACATGTACGATAAAAGCTCAGCCAGCATTATCCTAAATGGAGCAAGACAGGGTTCTCCATGATCCCCATTTATTCTTAACACAATGTTAGACACACTAGCCAGAGCAATAATGCAAGAAAAGGAAATTAAAGGATAAAATGGGAAAAGAAGTCAAATCACCTGCATTTGCAGAAGATGTGGCATTATAAAAAGAGATCCAAAGAATTCCATCAGAAAATTTCTAGAATCCAAAAATTCAGCAAAGAGGCATGATACAAAAATCAACTTACAAAACTCATAATACACATAAGATTCCATACAGACCTGCTAAGTCCTCTGGCACCCAGCATGTATTCATATTAATTGAAATGTGTTTTCATTGCCAGGGCATATTTGGGTTAGAGACTTACCACAACACAAAACTCAGTAGCCTTTTTATGTACCAACAAAAACCACACTGTGATCATGGAGACACCCCCATTTACAATAGAATCAAAGACAAATATCTTGGTATATCAAAAGGAGTTGCAAGACCTCTACAGTGAAGACATCAATTTTTCTAAAGAAAGTTAGACACTAAAAGTAGAAAGATATCTGTATTTATGGATCATAAGTAACTGCATTGAAGATCAATACTAACAGGTTATTGGTGACTCTTTAAAGTTTTCTTTACATGAGATATTAGGATTCAACTCTGAAATATAGTCTCTAAAATAAGGAGAGCTGCCTTTCTTGGCTTATCATATTCTAGAAGAGAGGTGTTCTCTCTCTCTCTCTCTCTCTCTCTCTCTCTCTCTCTCTCTCTCTCTCTCACACACACACACACACACACACACACACACACGCACACACACGCACACACACACACATTGAATGCTATGCAAACTCTGTCTTATCTACGCTGAGGACCATTGACTTCATTCCTATTGAGAGATTTGTCACCAACAGGCACTAGATTTAGTCAAATGTTTTTCCATTTTCTATTTCCATCCCAGTGATTGTTCTCAGCATCCAGATTTTGATGGGAGAAACAGAGTAAGTATGGAGCAATGGCAACTAATTTAACATCTAGTCAAGACAAAAACACTTTCACAGAATGCTCAGGTTGTGAGTGTGCATGTGTGTGTCATAAGTGTTTATTTTGTTAATTAGCTACAAAACACTCCATCTGTCTTCTTCCAGCTAGCACCCTGACAGATTATAGATTCTAAAGGCAGCTACAAAATCCTATTCCACATGCTGTTGCAATATGGTATTGAAACTTGGCCTTTTGAAGATGAGCAGATCCTGAAATAAACAGAATATGGTAGAAATAACACTGTCCAAATCCAGAAAGAACCCTTTGAGTAGCTGGAGGTTTTTGAACATTCCTACTTCTCACATGTTCTTTTCTTTAAAATTCATCAAAAGCATTATCAGAGCTTCAAGGAAATATATGTATTATCCTTTGGACAGAAAGTTGCAGATGGTGGCTCATGCCTTTAATCCCAGCACTTGGAAGGCAGAGGCAAGCGGATTTCTGAGTTTGAGGCCAGCATAGTCTACAAAGTGAGTTCCAGGTCAGCCAGGGCTACACAGAGAGACCCTGTCTCGAAAAACTAAAAAAAAAAAAAAAAAAAAAAAGTTGCAGATGACTCTCAGCTGAAGGACAGCTTCTGTTGGTGTCTGCAAAAATAAAAATACCAGCTCAGATATCTAACCTGGTGAAGACCTGAGATAATCTGAGATAATGCCTCTCTGACTACATCTAATACTATGCCTGAGGGATCCAAAGAAAGGCAGTCCCAGCACAGAGGTATGAGAAACAGGAGGTTCTTTCAGGAAGAGAGTGAACTTCACTGGCTTCATGTGTTACACAGTAGCACCTTGAACATCATTCATTAAAACACAATCTTAGAGCCTTGGAAAATTTCACACATTTTTATAGAACCCCACATTCTAAGAAGTGTCTTTCCAATGTAGACTCCTAGAAGACAGATTTCTATGGGTTCTTGTGGATGAACTACATGCTTATAAACCAGCCTACTTGCTCATAGGTTAATGAGTTTGGGAGAAGACTTTGTATGGGGAATATCTTCTACTTTTCGGGTTACCTGTAAGCTGCCCAAAAAGTCCCAGGGCAGACAATTGTATAGCTCAGCTCTGGATTGAGAAAGAAATTGTGTGCAAATTGCTTCACTTTAGCAGGACATAGCTGGAAGCCCTTTTGTGTCTTCATATTGTTCATATGGCTACCACATCCATTCTGTGGATCTCTAAGTTTTATGTTTTAATTTCTTGTTTGATTGTTTTATTTAGGGGTTGCTCTTTCTTTCTTTCTTTCTTTCTTTCTTTTTTTTTTTTTTTTTTTTTGGCAAACTTGCTTTGAGAATCAACTATGTAGAACTAATAATTTAGAATGAGTTCTTTCTCAAAGTTGTGAAAAAAAGAACACCAGGCTGTACATTTAAATGCCCCACCTTTGTAGAAAACCAGCCAGCACCATGGAAACAGTGATTTCTGTAGAAATGCTTTAGATTTTATTTAAGAATGTGAATCTGAGATTTATCCCTCGGTGCCTCATGTGTCACTAACCTACCTTGCTAGTAACAGCAGGTAGTGTTTCAGATAGTTCCCTTTCTGTGAACTCTCTTATTTGTACCACTACACCTTCCAGTTTTATCACACAAAAGGATTTTGTTGTTGTTGTTCCAAGGCAAAGAAAATTTATTCACCTAGAGTTTAGGTCTACCAGTTGGAGGAGCAAGGTTACTCTTCTTCTATACTTTGTGTTACATAAAAGATGGAACTTGTCAACACAGCAACAATGCAGTTGTGCAGAGGCTTTTTATGGTCATTAGATTCATGGACCCTGGGTATCTGGTTGAAAGACATCCTTACTTCGCATTGACTCGCTGAATAAGAAGAATGCAGCTTGATCTTCCACACAATATTCTAGATAGCAAGTCAATAATGTGGTCTCACTTGCTGGCTCTGTCTACTCCATAGAGCTGAACCATGCCTAGTCTGGGATGCCTAGAAAAGCATCTTCATTCTTGCCTAGAAAGTTGTAGAAACTGCAACATTTTATGTCCCAATTTTGACTTCAGTACATATGAAGTGACTCCAAGCAACCCAATTCAGCCTGCTACTTGGGTAATTTTGACCCATACATAATTCGCTAGGTTGAGTTTTCTAGAGACCTTTCTAGTCCACAGTTGACCAGTGGTATTGGGTGCTAAGGAATCACACCAAAGGAAGCAAGGTGACCTTCTTCAGACTTGCTGTAGGGAGCCTAGCGGCTGCTCCTTGAAGATGGCGCTGACTGCCTCGGCCTTATCAGCCTTGCTGGCATAAATAACTCCTAATATGGCATTAGGCTGTGTTGACAATGACATAATCATAAGCCCGAGAATATGATGCTAAAAGCCCGAGAATTCCTGGCGTATGAGCAGAAGCTAGGTGGCATTCTGTGAGTGGCCAGGATAGGGTTTAATTGGTTGCTTCCGGTGGGGTTCGGAAGAATTTTCACCATTACGCTTAAGCTGTAACTGCATGCATCAAGGACTGAGTAAACTAACTTGAGACGGAACCGTTTGGTTGGTCTGTGTCTCCTTCCTGCTGGTCGGGGCGGGGCACGGATCAAGTCTTCACATGATCTCAGAGGTCAGAGGTCACTAGCCTCATGGGGGGGAAAACTAGTCTTTCTCTAACTTCTAGCATGAGATTTTACTAGATGCAGTGTTCTACTAAGAAGTCCTCCTTTACCTTGGGACTCACTTATGCTATGGCACTTCTTCTAATGCTTTGTTTTACAGTGCACCTATTCTGGAGTCTATTGTGGATGTCGATTTTATAATCTGGGTGAATTTATAAGCTTTGCTGTTCCATTTACTCCTCTATAAATATGGCTGCTTAGAGATAGAGTTGGTTGGTCGTGCTGCAGCCAATCATCAATTTTATCATCTGAGGTTCATTTTATTTTCCTCAGGATTGCCAATAGAGAAAAGCTACATGTTTTTTTGTTTTGTTTTGTTTTGTTTTGCTTTGTTTTTTCTCTCTACTGAGCCATGTGACTGTTTAACATTGCAGAGTTTGGCTCTACCCCCTGCTCAGACTAAACAGGCTGTTGGAGTTTCATTATTTTCTCTGTATTGTGCTCTACCTCACAGGGCTGCCCTCAAATACTGTATGAAACATTCTGTATGAGTATAAACACACTGTGAATATATATAGCCATGAGTAAGATGAAACGATTAAAAGCTGTTTCTTCACACATCTGATCCTGACCCCCCACCCCTTCCCATTCTCAGAGGGACAAGAAAATGAAAGGAAATATGTAGCAGCCAGGTTGGGGAATGGGGAGAATCTCTAGGAAGTCCAAGAGATCTGGGATGGGTGAAAGTCAGAGGAATCAATGTATGCAACCTTACCTCAGACTCAAAAGAGTGGAGAAATGGAACCTGAAAAGGCCACCTCCTGTAGCCAGGAAGGACCTCTAGTGGAGGGATAAGGACACCAACTCACCCACAAAACCTTTTACCCTAAGCTTGTCCTATCTAAAAGAAATGCAGTCACAAAGATGGAGCAGAGACTGAAGGAATGGTCAACCAATAGCCAGACTAATTTGAGACCCATCCTATGGGCAAGCACCAATTCCTGACACTATTGTTGATATTCTGTTATGCTTGCAGACAGGATTCTAGCATAACTGTCTTCTGATAGGCTCTACCCACCAGATGACTGAAACAGATGCAGATATTCACAACCAAACATTGGATGGAAGTCAGGAACTCTTATGGAAGATTAGGGGGAAAGACTGAAGGCCCTGAAGGGGATAGAAACTCTACAGGAAGATCAACAGAGTTAACTAATTATACCCATAGAAACACTCAGGCACTGAGCCACCAACCAAAGAGCATATACCAAGGGCCCCAGCACATATGTAGCAGATATGCAGCTCTGTCTCCATGTGGATCCCTTAAAAACTGGAGCAGGGGCTTACCATAAAGCTGTTGCCTGTTTGTGGAATCCATTCCTCAATAGTGCTGCCTTGTCTGGCCTTAGTGGGAAGAGTTGCATCTATCCCTGGAGAGACTGGATGTGCCAGGGTGAGAGGATACTTAGGGAGGACCACACTCTCTCAGAGCAGCAGAGGAGGGGTGATGGATGGAAGTGCCCTGTGAGGGTGACACCAGGAGGGTGCAGTGTTTGAGATGTAAAATAAGTAATTAATTAAAAATTTTTAAAAATAGTCAAACATGCACATTCTCATTGATAAATGTGTCCAGAACAATATATTTATGTTGAACACTATGGCCAAGAATTACAACCATTAAGGAACTCTGACTCCAGGGAACTCCAGTGTTAGAGATGTGAACCACTGTGGCTAGTTGGTAGCTGAGGTCATTTTAATCATGTGTGTCTGAACAGCTAGTTAAACAGCTACTTGAGTTAGTGTAGGGTTCCTGATGTGATATGAAAATTGGTGCAGGCTTGTCAGGACCTTGAATCATGTTGGATTGGTTTTAACACTGAATTCTGTTCATTGTTCCTTATGATGGGGAGTTAGAAGCAACTTTTCCTGTTCATGTCTACAGTCTAGTTCCAGTCAAGGATACCTACTCTAAATGCTATCTGAACCCAAGTAAGTATGAGCAACACGGCACCAAGTGTAAATCCACGCTGCCTCTGTAGGGAACTCTCCAGCATCTCTAGCCCAGGATGGGTATCCAAGAATAGTCCTGTTACTTTGCCCCAGTACAGGGGAATGCCAGGGCCAAGAAGTGGGAGTGGGCGAGGAGGGGAGCAGGGAGGGAGGTATAGGGAACTTTTGGGATAGCATTTGAAATGTAAATAAAGAAAATATCTAATAAAAAATAAAGTAGATTTATAATATGTTAAAAAAAAAAAAGAATAGACCATCCTTTAATATGTGACAGCCTGAGTCTAATCTAGTAGCATCTGCATATAGCGATAGTTAATGTTACCAGTGACATCATAGATTTTGGAATGGCTTTCCCTTTGGCAGACTCTCTGACCCACCTCTACCATGCGCTGTACCACCTAACAAAACCATCGGGAAGAACTTCCTGTATGTCTTTATGTCCTGTGATGACTATATAGTAACGTCAGGTCTGTGTGAAGTGCCCCACTGTAACCAGAGTGGAATGAACAAGGGCACGAAAACCATACAGTGCATGAAACTGCAGCAAGATGGCTTCTTAGGAAAATTGGTAATGATAACAGAAGAAGAAAGAATGAGTGATAGAGAGGCTGAAGCTGCTGCTG
This sequence comes from Mus minutoides, assembly GCA_902729485.2. Lineage (NCBI taxonomy): Eukaryota > Metazoa > Chordata > Mammalia > Rodentia > Muridae > Mus > Mus minutoides. Next base: position 1,352,912 of record LR749584.1, read on the forward strand.
TCCAGTGTAGTGTGAGCTACCAAGCCTGACCAAACTGAACGATGGCTATACTGAATGACAGCATCCTTGTTCTGCATGGTTTGGGAAAATGATAGAAGAATTAATAAATTCCTTCACTTTTGCCAGATCAGCCAGTGCAAGAGCCTCGGAACTGTGACCCTTGCTAAGCTAAGTTAGCAAAATCCTCAGAGGTGTTACAAAGAGAAGGATGCAACTCACCGTGTTCTTCTCAGCAGATATAATCAACACCCCGGATTCATGGACTTCCCCCATATGCTCCTCTTAGCAGTGGAGTGCATGAAAACTTTAATATTATTTCTTGACATATACATACATACATATGAAAGCAATTTCTGAAAGTCAGGAAGTTGACCAAATACTAAGTTTTGTAATGAGTTTCTTGTGAACCGTGGTCATAAAGAACACATGGGATTAAATGACATTATTTAAATGTATTTTCTTGATATTTGGAGAGGTTTCCAGTTAGAACAGAGAATATGGGGGTTCCTCAAAAACACGAAGAGTAGTATATCCCTAAGGCCAGCAGTATCTTGTTGGACAATTACAGAAAAGCCTCTGTACCCCCCACACAGTGACATGATACATCCTTGTTTACTGCTGTCCCTTTCACAAGATCTAGGAAGCAGAATCAGACTAGGTGACCCTCAGGAGATGAGCAGACAATGAAAGAACATAACTAATATTATTTGACCATATTTAACAAATAAACAAACGACCCCCACATACACACAAGTGGTAAAAATCTACAGGAAAGTGGATGTAGCTGCAAGACATTATATTGAGTGAAGTGTGCGAGGCTTGGAAAGGCAAAACTGTATGTGCTCTCTCCAAAATGAATTATAGGCTCTAACTGTAGATATGTATATTCTGGTGGAGATAATCTGGGGGAAGGTCAAGGAACTTAGAAAGGGACCCAGGAGACTAGAAGAGGCTTCCTTTAAGTTGTGTGTCTTACGGGACACTGGGCACAATGAGGAATGTAAGGAAGGGTCATGGTGGGAAGGGTGAGAATCAATCAAATATACAAAAATCCTACATGGAAATGTGTCACTCTACAAGCAAGGTTTTGTTTTGTTTGTAAGATATCAAAATACATTGCATCTGTTTGGTAGAATGTAATTTAAGTCTTTAGTCAGAAAGACTAAAGTTTCCAATTGGGGAGGAGTACAGGAATTTTAATTTTAACATTTATATATTGATTGTGGTGGGTGGGAAGGAAGGATGTCAGCACAGGGGTCAGAGGACAGAGTTCTCTCATTCTTCCATGTGGGTCCCAGGAAGACACTCATTCATTCACTCTGTTGCAAAGTGTGGGAAGCCAGGCTTCCAATGGTTCCCACCATAAAGAACCAAAATGCCTCCTCCTTTACAAGGCTGACCCTGAAAGCCGGCAGAGCCTTATCTTAGATAAACACATAGAGCTGTTAAGCAAGGTGCCAACTTCCTGAGACTGCTCACAAGACATCCCCAAGCATCCTGAGATCAATCACAAGACATCTTCCAGCATCCCGGGAATAAATCACAAGGCGTCCCAAGGCTATCATCCTCCTCCCATATGTCCTTCGCCCTGAAGTCTTTGTTCTCCCTCCCTAGCTCCTCCTTATCCCCTTTCTTTTACTGAGTGTATATAACTGGGTACTGTGCCTTAGTAAAGTGAGACCGTGACAAAAACGCCCAACGCATGGTTTTGCTTCTTTCTCCCCACCCGTTTCTCTCTTTCAGATATAGGTCCTCCTCGTCCCACGGAAATAACTAGGTCCTGTTGGACAGGACAGAAAAGCAGAATAGAATCTTGAGTGTCACCTCACGCATCTTCCCTCTGCTGATGAGGAGACAAATGAGATTGGCAGGAACATGAGCCATGCCTTCCCTGTCTGTGTGACTAAATCTAGGAGAATAGGAGGACTGAAGTGGACTCCTCACATCTGTGTCCATCTTTGTTTACTTTCAAAAAATATCCTCTAGGATGGCTTTTTCCTAGGCTCTTATATGTGGGCAGGGCAGTTCTGGAAGCTTGCGAAAAGAGAATCACAAGAAAGAGCCTGCATGGACAATAAGCAGAGCAGTGAGAAAGCAAAGGGAATGTGGGTTCATTACTACATCCCTGCTAACCTGGCTGACAGAGCTCCTGTCTCCAGAGAGCCAGTCTAAGCTCATTGCTAAGGGCAACCACTCAGAGAAGGAAAGCAGGACTCCCAGGTCAAGCTCCGCTGCCTCCTCCTCTGGGGTCAGGATATAGAGACGAGTCTGAGGAATAGCCTCAATTGCTGAATATCTGAAGTTCTAAATCTCTGAGGCTATGCCACAGAGGTGAACTTTTCCATCAAAGAAAAGTGAGCACAGAGGGAAGAGAGAGCAGCAAACTTGGGAGAAAATACAGCATTCTCTAAGATGAGCCATCAAGAAAATAATTTCCACAGGGAGGGCTTTGCCCCAAGGAAGATCTGTCATTTTAAAATGCAAGATTTAACATACAGTTTAAGATTATTTTTTTCTGAAGTACGTTGAAAGTTGTTGTCCTGCTCTCCGGGGAAACACTTTTACTTTTAGTAGCGAAAATAGTGTCCCTTCCTGTGGTTGCAAATGGAAGCACTTTAATTTAGTTGCCAAGCCATGGATGCATTCCCTGTAACTATATGCATGCATGTGAACACACACACACACTTTTATACTATAATAATAATTGCATCTGATCTCACAATAAGATAAGCAGAAGTCTGTTTTGTTGTTGTTGTTTGTTTGTTTTGTTTTGTTTTGTTTTTTTGTTTTTCTTAGAAATGCCCCAGTATGGGGGAATGTCAGGGCCAGGATGTGGGAGTGGGTGGGTTAGTGCGTAGGGTGAGGGGGGAATGGGGAGTTTTCAGAGGGGAAACCAGGGAAGAGGATAACATTTGAAATGTAAATAAAGAAAATATCTAATTACAAAAAGAAAAGAAAAGTTCTGCTTTGATGTCTTAACCTAATATGCATACATCAGAGTAATTGCTGTAGTCTGAACTTCATAGGAGACAGGACTTAATCAATACACACCTTGTTTCTCATGGCTGGTCTCATGCCTTTTGGTACACAAGTGTAGAGCAGGGGTTCTTAAAAACATCTATGTTTTCAGAGATAGAAACAATCAATTTTATGCAATCGTTTTAGCTCCATGAATGTCATGCATTCTCACTGACAGCATGCCACAACTGAGGAAACATCAGGGGAGAAATAACTTTAAGTATTATTGTTTCAAATTTGTTTCTTTTTCTTCTATGTGTATGCATGAGAGCCTGAACATATGTAAGTGCACTCTGCATGTGCCTCCTGCCTGTGGCAATAAGAGGAGGAGTTACAGGTGGTTGTGACCTCCCTGACATAGGACCAGGGAACCAAATCTGAGTCTTTCATATTAGCAGGAAGTGACTTTGATATTAGTCATCTCTAGTCCCAACTCTCAGATTTCTAATCTATCTGTTTCACTGCTTGAATTTCACACTGGTTCTAAGTCTATGCCTTTAGTGAGAGAAAATCTAAACAGAGACTCAGACTGACTTCATCATCCTGGGACTCTCATGTCTTTATAAGACATAATGTCACTCCACAGTCTAGTGGAATCAGGATTAACAATGGATTATCTTCATAAGGATAAGTCTTCAAATCCTATATGTATAATTCATGAGGCTTGGTGGTTGATAGGTTGTATGTGTTATATGGAGAAAATATAATTTATGAACAGTTTATAGTCAATTTAAGACCTTAAATACCACATGTGGGTGACAAACACATAATATGTTTAAGGTTCATGTTTAAACATACTTAGACTGCAAGGTGATTGAAAGCCAATTATTGGCATATGGGTAACCTGTAGAAAATTCTAAAATACATGTGAAAATTAGTAAGTGAAACATATATAATTTTAAAAGAAATTTAAGAGACCTAAAGAAAGGAATGTGCAGAATGCAAATTTCAATTTTAGCCTAATATAATCAGTGACTAAGCAACTAGTATGACTGATATATTTTTATTAAGTTGTTGTTTGACATATCATAAGATGTTTTTGAGTCTGTAGAACCTGAATTTCTAGAACATGGATTGGCATATGCATTTATTTTAAGCCAGCTTCTTTACCCATCACAGAATATGTACACGCAATGAGAATTATGGGCTAATTTTTATACATTTCACACAATAAATATAATAAAATCTTATTTCTGCCAAGTATTTCCATAAGTGAATGTAGGGAAATTCAAATTGAATAATACTTCAAACCTTTTTTTATTATTATTATTATTTGAAAGCACCAAATCCACAGAATAAGGTTGATTCTTTTTTCCTTCCTCTTCTAAGAAGAAGAAATTCTCACAGTCTTCTTGATGTCATCTAGTACTCCCCTCATCAAGGAAAATGGAAAAATTAGCATTCTGTTACAGCCAGCAACTGCATATCTTGTGTTGGTTTAAAGATAGACTATGAATGTATTTTTGGTTCATGTCTGGGTACAAGATACTCTTTGGAGATTCTTCTAGCAAGTGAAACTTACTGACAGGATGGCCACTGTCCCAGATTCTTTCCAATGAAAAGACTCCACCATCATCTAGGTCCTCATTGCCACCACAGCCATCCCTGAAAAAAGATGACCAGGAAGGTAGAAGAGGGGAGGAAGAAAGGGAAGATACAGGTTTTATTTTCTTAAAAATATTAGTCATTTGAGTACTTTGCAAAATATGTTCTGATTGTAATCATGCTCCCTCCTCCATCTCTTCCCTGATATACCTCTCTCCCTTCCTACTAAAGTCTGTATCTTTTTCCTCCTATAAAAGACAATTTGTGCCACCAAATATTCTAGGATACATGGCCTTCCATTGGGGCTTAGCTGCTTTATCAAGGGCTAAAGTCTTAGAGAAATCTAACCTGTCTTTTCCTGGTTAGATACTTGGCTAAGAGTAGAACTTCATGCCCAACTCCCTTCTCTAAGCCTGTACCTGGAGTAGACACACAAAAGCCACCCTCACTTTCCTTTGTTAGGAAATGTTCACACTATTGCTACCATATGTGGGAACCCGAGGAATAACACAAATACTTTCTGTAAATACTTAAGTTCTATTAAAAGAGAAGTAGACATTTTTTGACATCTGATCTTATCTTCAGTTTTAAAATCTCAGCACACTTGATCAGATCATGAATAATTCTCAATTTTCCAAAACTGTTACTTCATTTGGACAGGAAAAAAAGTGGATCTCATTCAGAACAGAAGAGAGATATATGCTATGGTTTTGTATTGAGATGTGTCACGGTGCACACCTTGTGAAAGTCTCAACCTCCATTTCTCTGGTGGGAGCAGAGGTGACAGTTCTCTATATGACAGCCCACATACAATATTTGACCTTTATTATCTGATTTATTCTCCAGATGCTAGAAAGAGTACCTAGTGGGATATGTTTGTGCAGCCGAAATCTGTTCCAACAGGTAAAGAAGCCTTTGAGTATGTTGGTCACTTGGTGCTGCCTGTGCTGAGATTTTACTGAGAAAAAAAACCGCCAATGTAATCAAATGTTCTTAAAGACAAATATTTGGAAAGAGCACGTGACATGCTAATTTCTCACAATAGAGAGTTTTTCTGTATAACCGAGGCTAGCACTGAAGTGAAGAGCCTTCTGCCTCAGCCCAAGTACTGTGATTACAGGTATGTACCACTACACCAGATGATAACTCTTACTAAAAATTGCTTGAGAAATAGGCTGCACCCTTAACCTGCTTTTCCAACTCTCTGTGAAAAGGAAATACCATCCCCAAATAAGACATAAAGAGTTTAATACTCAAGAGCAGATGGCCTCTCCAAGACTCAAGTGTCAAGGACGTTGAGGGTAAATGTGTTCTCCTGCTGAGGCACACACTTCTTTTGCAAGCAGGATGCTGATGCAGAATGATGTTCATGTCTGGTTGGATTTGATTTTAAGGACTTCTCTGTCTGATTGCATGGTATGTGCTCTCATTTCCTTCTGTGGGTAGTGCTTGCCATCTTCAGGGATTATCAGATATAAATGAGATGCATAGAAACGATGACCTCTGCCCTTGCCAGTACAAAGTACTCCACAGGGTTAGTGAGGTCATACCTCTCCCCATTGTCACTTTGTGTATAAATTCCCTTAGTGAAAGAGTGTGTCTTGAAAAGTCAATAGACTCTTGATATTTCTGTCATTACTGGAGTACCTCTTCCACTCTGGGAGTGAAACAGCCTAAGAACATGCACAGCCATGGTTTTTATTTAATCAGATAATGAAATGGGCTGCATCTCAGGACATACTACATATCATAGTGACCCAAATTGCTCGTGCAATTCCATGTTTTTATAAGATACCATATAATTTGCCATTATCATTCAGTGTAACTTCATTTTCCCTGGTGGAGCAATGGAAATTACTGTAACTTATAATTTTGTGGTAATTATAGAGAGAACTCACATAATTAGTGCAAGATCACTGTTCTATTTATTTTCCCAAATGAATCACATCCTTAGGTCAGGAAACCCTTATGTGTAGTTTTAAGGTATTGAGTTACTATCTACAGATCAAGTGATGTCTCAATAAACAACAATCTGTTTTTCTTTCTTTCTTTCTTTCTTTCTTTCTTTCTTTCTTTCTTTCTTTCTTTCTTTCTTTCTTTCTTTCTTTCTTTCTTCTATTTCATTTCAGAACATTTTGCCTGGCCAAATTAAGAAGTGAATGAAGAGTACACAAAAATTCTTGAAGTCTGGGGATGCCTGAATTATCTGAATTCTGACTGCATGAGGTGGAAGCACACCTGTGACTTTCTTCTTAGCAATTGGAACAGTGATGCCAGATTTTCTCATAAAATACAAAATAAACATGATATGAAAACATGAATCTGAAATACTCCAAACTGCAAAACTTTCAAATTTGATCTCATGTGAAGGGTCAACATAAAAACAGAAACCCACAGGTGTTCAAAAGTATTCTACCAAATTCATGAAACGTACACAAAGCTTCTATGAAACAAATTTCATGTTTAGAATTGAGGCCCATACCAAACATACCTTATTATACACGTGTAAGTGTTTCAAGGCTGAAATATGAAAGATTTCTGCTCCCAAGCATTTGGAATAGGGGGTGTGCAAGGATGGCAATCTACCTTAGTTGGTCAAGTACTTACCTAGCATGCTGAAGCTTTGATGCCCAGTACCACTTTAAACTGGATTAGTGGCACATGCCTATAATCCAGCATTGGAATTTAAAGTCATTCTCAGTTACATGGAAAATTTAAAGACAGCCTGGGATATATGAGACGCTGCCCTCTACTCCTCCTCATTCTTCCAAAAAAGTGTTAGGGACATAGAAATTTTATGTATGCACCTAACAAAAATGTTCCTTTTCATTCAGAGCACAGGCCACACCTGCTCACTCTTCCATATAGACAGCGACCCCATACTACTTAAACTCCATATTCTCTAAATTTCATATTCCTTTTAAATTTGCACTGTATTATAAACAGCCTCTCATTGATAGTAGAACCATGGATTGTATGCTCTAGTCCCTCCAAAAGCTCTTCTCTAATCCCATTGCTCTTTTGTTTCAAGATCTCACAACTTCTTGCTTTTCTCCTTTGAACAACCTCTTTTACATGTTGAAAGACACTTGGTAGCTTTCAAAGCTAAAATTACCAGTTTGTTTTTGTTTTTAATTATTGGTATGTATCATGAGAAAAGATGGTGAAAAATCTGTGAGAATGCATAGAGGCTGATTCGTGAAATGGACTACTATACAAATGCACATGGACAGCTGGAGGGCCTGCAGGCAGAGCAGAAAGAGGGGGCACTCAACAAGAAACCCATTAAACAATAACCAGTGAATATGCTTTTTAATGTGGAAGCAAATGAAAAATATAAATTGGCATTCCAACTCAAATTGATGGGTAGTCATCTCACAAGGTCCCACCCCTAAATGAAGAGCTACAGGTAATTAATGGCTACTGAGAGAGCTCTAATCAGTCAGCCCCAGGAGGGAGCCCCTGGTATATTATCTAGTCCTAGGTGGTCATCCTTAAACACATATAAATACAAACAAGACTAAATGAACTCAGAAGAAAAGTGTACACACATATAATACATACATGTATAAATATATACATATATACATATATACATACACACAGGGGGTGGACAGAGTCAGAGAGTCAGAGATGGCAGAGGGACTGGGGATAGAACACAGTGAGACTTGGATAGGAGGAAAAAGAGGAGTAGAAACCGTGTAAACACAGAAAAAGAGTAAAAATTAATTTTAAAAGAAAAATATAAAGAAATTAAAACTGCAGCCATTTTTTTTTCATGTTGTAATGCCACTAATGAGCTTTGGGCTGAACAATTAATGTCACAAAGATCAAGAAGTTCAAATCAATCAATCTCCTCAACAATGCCCTCATAACAATCCACAAAATGACATCTCAGATAAGGTGACCTCCAAAACAACGAGGCACAACTAATGATCTTCCTTCTGTCATAGCACACCACAGGTTCTCAAATCCTTCTTTGATCCTTAACACCTTATTTGCCGTTATTTTATTTTGTTCTTTGGCCCATACTAAACACCCCCAGGGTACCGGCCTGGAGCCGCCCTTCCTCCATGGGGATTCTCAGTGTGACACTTGCTGCTCAGAAGACATTCAGTTGTCTGCTTAAGAAAGGCAGGGATGAAGACTAAATATGATTTGCTTACAATACAATCTTCATTCTTGATCCACCTTTCATGAGACATGAGAGAAAACACATCACTGGCTTTTGAGAGATGTGCATACATTTAATATGTCTGTAACAAGGACTACTGTCATAAAGATCTCTGCTTCAAGGAATGCTGGCATTGTTGGAAAGATTTCTATTTCTTCTTCCTCTCCTTCTGAGACTTCTGGCTGCTTAGTTGATACACTATGCTGGCTATCCTCAATAACAAGTATGATGACTGACTTTTGTGAGCAAAGTCTAAAAATTACAGATTTATGTTCTAAAAATTATAGATTGATATCTATTTCAAACATACACACACACACACACACACACACACACACACACACACACACGATCGAATAACATTGTAATTGATCATACCCTATTACCCAATATAAATTTACTTCTAGTCCCAAAATATACAGTTTTGATATTTTGTGGGATCTTGCAACACACTTAACAGAGTATCTGGATGATAGGACAACACTATAGTCTCCCAGAAGTTTCCATGGTGGCAAGTTGAGGGGAACAGCTTATAGCCTGGGCCTGCGTGTCATAAACCAGAGCCCATCTTTCCTGTTGGAAACACTAAGACTATTTGCTATTTGGGGATGATTCATGAAAAACATGGTTCCTAAGACTATACTTTTAGGGATCATTTCTATAGTTCGTTACTAGAGAAGTTTCTCTGACTGTGTAGAGCTCCCAAAACCACAAGGACGAGACGTAGTGTCCCCTCCTGAGCGTGAAGCCGGCTCCAGGTGCTGCTTGATTGCAGCTGCCTCTTGCCATTGATGATCGCTCTTCTCTCCTTCGGGAGGGTGAGAGGGAGGGAATGCAATCTGAGTGTTCCTCTGAAAAAACAAACAAACAAACACAAATAAACAAACAAACAAAAAATATGATTCCTTTATTGCCAATCTGAGTTTTAGAACCTATTCTGTAATTCAAAATAGTGAGGAATCAGGTCTGGAGAGAGCTCCACCATTTAAAACTCTGGGTGCTCTTGCAAAGAACTTGGGTTCAAATTGTACCACCCACTGTGGTGTCCCTTTTCCACCAACATAGTTGGTGCTAAGACCAAAGCCTTGAGAAAGCCGCACCCAATGGCACCTGTTGTTTTGTTAATTAGGCTAAGAGATAGCCCGGCTCCCCCCACCCACCCCACCCCAGGATCTGTATGCCTCCCAGATCACCCAGCTCCACCCAGTTTACCAGCGGCCCACCTACGACCAGCCCACCTGCGCAACCTGCAAGATGTCAGGATACTTCGAGGTCTCCGCCAAACTCCAGAACGCCTGCGCAGAAGACTGGGGGCGGGGCTTCCCTTCCTTTTTTCCCCAAATGCTGGTCCACCATTAAACAGTCGTTCTAAGCAGAAGCAACCATGTAGCCTTGGAGATCTTGTTTCTTCCCCCACTCCCTTAGTTTCATTTCAGCTTCGGGCCAATCCTCCAGGAACCCTGTCCACTGCCGGCCGTGGACCCCAATATTTCTGGGACACCACAACCCACACATGACTTCTCACAGCTGTCTGTAACTCTAGTCCCAGGGACTCCAGAGCCTTCTACTGACCTGCTTGGGCACTGCCCTCACGTGATTCACAAACATACATGCAAGTAGAATTCCCATACACATTTAAAAAAAAATAAAATAAAAATACCAAGGAATCTAATATAGGCAGAAGGGAATCAAGTTCATAGCTCAAACTCACTGAAACCATTTCTACATTTTTCTTTCCTGAGCAAGCCATCTGGCAGAAATCCAGGGATCTCACCTATGCAGCTTGAATGGCAGCTTTTGTGAAAACTGTCATAACAAGGTCCCAGATACAGTAGTCCCAGGAAGCCTGCTCTTTCCTGGGCATTCCTGGGAAAGTGTGAGCTCTATTGTAGACACTTGCTCCTTGCCCCTCCCCTCCTCTTTTATATGGAATATTCTGAACTGAGCTGATCAGTGGGCCAGGATGGAATTGCTCACAGAAGTTCCCTTGACAAAAAGAAACAAAATATGGGACATTATTTTGTTATCTGTGAGAGTAGAAAATGTCGGGGATGGGAAAGGTTGGATGATCCTAAGTCATAGGTCCTTTTCTTGGACTGGCAAATACAAAAGTGGATGGTCACAATCATCCATTGGATGGAGCACAAGGTCCCCAATGAAGGAGCCAGAGAAATACCCAATTAGCTGAAGGGGATTGAAGCCCCATAGGAGGAATATCAATATGAACTAACCAGTACCCCCAGGGCTCCTTGGAACTATACCACCAATCAAAGGAAACACATGGTGGAACTTGTGGCTCTAGCTATATATGTAGCAGAGAATGGCCTAGTCGGTCATCAATGGAAGGAGAGGCCCTTGGTCCTGTGAAGGCTCTATGCCCCAGTATAGAGGAATGCCAGGACCGGGAATGGGAGTGGGTGTGTTGGGGAGCAGGGGAAGGGGGGATAGGGGATTTTTGGAGGGGAAACTAGGAAAGGGGATAACATTTGAAATGTAAATAAAGAAAATATCTAATAAAGAAAAAAAGAAAGTGTATCCCACTAGATAGATGCAGGCTGACGTTTCACACTACCAGTTTCTTTTTTGCTGACATTTTGAGACAGCAAATACTGGTGGCAAGAGAACTCAGGGCAGTCCTAAGATACGGTATACTCAGACAACTGGAAATTACTTTTGATTAGAGAACTCACTATAAGAGCAAACATATATCACTTGAAAAGAACCTTGTATACATAGAGAGACTAATCATGTACCTTTTCAGCACACTGGGAAATGAAAAGAATAACCATGCAAATATGTAATTGAAAGCAACACATTGGCACATTGCTCTTGGAGTGAGGGAAAAATGATTCCTTTTGCTCTGTGTACTGGGGTTTGCACAGCTCACCCTCATCCTGCATTTTCAGAGAGTAGCGAAGGGATTGTGTCCTATAATTACTATCAATTTAAGTACAAGCTAACCTACAGATGTTCAAATATTTTTTCCTTGGATTCTGTAAATGGTAGGAACTCTTGCAAATGATTAAAGTTCATGTTTCAGGAAGTAGATTCACAGGTATTCATCTACTCATAAACATGCTTGCACATAAGTTCACAGGTCACATGAACAGGCTTTTCATTAATGTAAGTCAGTGACTTAATCCAACATTTTAAATGTCAGGCAGAAGTCTAAAAAGTATAGGCAGCTACTTGCATTTAAGTTCAGATAAAATGCCACAAAATTTAAGTTCCAGAGAAGAGCAATGACAATCTTCTTGGAGACTGAGTCTAATCTTGCTTTTTAGTTTGACCCTGTAGCAGGGAGCAGAGACATCTCTGTTCCCAGATAATTTCAAGGCATGTTGGGGAGTGTTGAACACTCTGGTCTGCCCATCAACTCATCAGAGAGACTTATCAATCAAAGCCTTTATCAAATAAAACAGAGCAAGCATGATAGATTTTGTCAATGCACAAACCAAGTTGAAAATAATATGGAATATTCTAGAAAGGTTATTTTAAAAACAAGTTTGAGTTCCCATAGAGGAAGGGAGACATACTTTAGATGTATGGGCAATCTCTTCTTGACTTTCTCATCATGTCATGCTGCTTAATTGAGAAAACAGCCTTCCAAGAAGACATAAAAATCATGTATAAAAACAGAAACAAAACTGGCCAACATCATGTGTCTTTGTTAGGGTAAGCAGCTTAGTGGATATGGATGGCATGTGAATGAATTCTGGGGACCATGTGTGCCAAGTACCACTCCAGCTAGCCCTGCAGGCAGAACAGATCAAAGAAAAGAAAACAGGTCTCGAAGCCAGGCAGATCTGGGCATAGAGCACACTTTTGAAGCTCCACTATACTCAATAATTGCATGACTCTAGATGCGTAAGCTAACATTTGGGTTCCTAGGTTGTTACGTTACATAAAATCATTATCCGGTTATTCTGATATTAATGATTAAATCTTTTAATTATCTCTGTATAATCAATGATTTCATAATAGATGGGGGTAACTAGCTTCCATAGAAGAGCAAAGTTGGGGGAATGGATATGGTTGTCATGATCCAATCCCATGCGTCACACCAAAACTGGTGCTAAAGAATATGAGGTGTCATAGGTCCAACAGAGTTGGAAAGAAGGATTTGGCTAGAGGATAGCTGTGATGATCTATCGGTGAACAGAGTTCTGGGTAGATAGTACAGTGAAGTCTCAGACCATATTGAGTGACATATAGATTCAATAACTATTTGACTGCTGTGAGAGGGTACTTGTCATAAGTAACTTAAGGGAAGAAAGGTATGTTGTCTTTTACAATTCAAGGAGGGAAGGCGTGGATGGCCCATTGTGTGTGGAGGCTGGTTGCAAGGTATCTGGAGTCAGGAACTAAAGAGAAGACAGGAAATGAGGCTGGGCTATCAAACCTCAAGACCCACCTTCAATGACTCACCTCTTCTAGCCAGGCTCCATGTCCACAAAGTTCTCCAACTATTTAAAACAGCACCACCATCTGGGGATCAAATGTTCAAATCCTTGAGGCTATGGAGACCATTTCATATTCAAACCATAGCACATACTATTCTTTTCTTGGGCATGCGTTGAACTGAAGGCATGTGAAAAGACTTAGAGCTGAAAAACATCAAGCAAAAAGGACACTGATTCTGTTCTCCTTCTCTTCTGCCTACCTTCACGCCAGAGAGATCTTGCCCCATGCCTGTGAGAAAAGTGGGAGAATGTGCAGAGAGGCTTAGAAGACTCTGGCACAGTTGCAGCTTCCCTTGTGGTCATCTCCCTTGGCCCATGCATTTACCTGCATGGCTATCTCTTCTTCTCTGGGCCTGAGCATAAGAACAGGTGCTGTGCTGGATAGTTTTATATCACCTCCACACAAGTCAAGGTCTTCTGGGAAGAGGAAAACTCAACTGAGATAATGGCTCCATCAGATTAGCCTGTATCAGAGAGAGCCTGTAGGACATTATCATGATTCATGGTTAATGTTGGAGCTCCCGGCCCATTGTGGGTTGTAACACCCCATGCCTATAATCCTGGGTTATATAAATACTGGCTGAGTCCTTCATGGAAAGTAAGCTAGTAAGCAGTAACCCTCTATGGCCTCTGCTTCACTTCTTGCTTTGAGTTTTTGCTCCAAGGTTTGGTAGTTCTCTAGGAGTTTGAGCCTGAGGCATGGTAAACTCAGGGCTGACATGTCATTCCAACTTTCTATGTTAGGTTTCAATGTGGTCAATAAAAAAAAAAATGGTTTAAATAAAACATCTTTGTAAATGGATCCTTTTGCCACTTATATGACTGGATTTTGGGTTTTTCTCCCAACTTTAGCTAGAAATCTTGTCTCACATTTTTTTCTCAAATAGTTAACATTTATTTTTTTTAACTTAAACCATAGTACGTACTACAGTGAAAAACATTTCACACAATATATTGAAAGAGATATTCATAAATTTATTGAAAAGAGAGGTTATTTTTATTTTCATTAGGGCTTCCTTGACATTGTTCCATAATTAAATATAAAGGATATTGAAAATTTAGATTTTTCAGTCTTTTCTTCTTTTATCATTTTTTATTGACCTACTGTGATGCTCTGACTGGCCTTGAATGAACATTTTTAAGCAATTCTCCTGGCTCTGGCTCTCCAGTAGCTGGAGCTCTAAGCATGCACCCATAATGATATAATAAACTGTGGTTTTCCCTAAAACAATGTATGGAACATAACCAAAACACAAGAAAATTAAGAAGGTAGACCAATGAGTGGATTCTTCATCCCTCCCTAGAATAGGGAATAAAATATCCATGGAAGGAGTTGCAGAGACAAAGTTTGGAGCTAAGACAAAAGGATGGACCATCCAGAGACTGCCCCACCTGGGGGTCCATCCCATAATCAGCCACCAAACCCAGACACTATTGCATATGCCAGTAAGATTTTGTTGAAAGAACCCTGATATAGTGTTTCCTGTGAGGCTTTGTCAGTGCCCGGCAAATACAGAAGTGGATGCTCACAGTCATCTATAGGATGGAACACAGGGTCCCCAATGTAGGAGCTAGAGAAAGTACCCAAGAGCCTAAGGGGTCTGCAACCCTATAGGTGGAACAACAATATGAACTAATCATTACCCCCAGAGGTTGTGTCTCTAGCCGCATATGTAGCAGAAGATGGGCTAGTTGGTCATTATTGGGAAGAGAGCCCCCTTGGTCTAGCAAACTTTATATGCCCCAGTACAGGGAAATGCCAGGGCCAAGAAGTGGGAGTGGATGGGTAGGGGAGCAGGACGTGGGGAGGGTATAGGAAACTTTCGGGATAGCATTTGAAATGTAAATAAAGAAAATATCTAATAAAAAAATTTTTTTAAATCTTTCAGATTTTAGATGCTATAAAATGAGGTCCCAGATGACATTTAATCAACATATCTTCTGAGGAAGCATATATATTTTTTGAACAGAATTACTGTACTTGCCAAGATCTGTAGTTTTAGAAGTTTATGCTCTTAACAACCATATCTCAATTGTAAAAGATAATTAATGAACAGACATCTTTGGTTATCATAATATATTGGTCCTTCTATGTCGTCTGAGCTTCCCACTGGTACAGCCTAAGCCTTCATCTTCAGGTCTAATTTAAACATATTCTTATTTGAACTTAAGGGCAAAAAACTGTGGATAACCTATTTCTTCAAATTATCTGAACTTTAAGACTGCTTCAAAATTTGTGAAATAATTACTTGGTAATTTTAATCTTCAAACTGTTTTAATGCTGATTTCATGTAGAGATCTTTAGGTTGTGGTCTGGTGAGCTGGCCCAACAGATAAAAAGCTTGCTGCGTAAGCCAAATGAACTGAGTTCAACCCTAGTGTTCAAATGGTAGGAGAGAAATGACCTCTGAGAGTTGTTCTCTGACCTCTACATGCATGTGCCCTCCCCCTGACCTACCCCCAATAAATAAGTATAAACTTACTATCTTTAGATTGTGATGATCTATTATTGCTGTGTCCACCATTACTTCTTGATAAGAGTCTTCTTTTTTTAGTGGTTACTCAAAGGAAAAAAGAAGGAAAATAATGTAAACTGGTCTACATATGAGAAAATGCATATGAGATGGTGTTCTCATTGGATAGCACTCAGCATTTTTCCAAACTTTACTATTGTATGTTGAGTTAAAAGACATTTGTATTTCCAAACTATACTGAATATTTATTGCTGCATATTGTACAACAATTTGATAAAAACAAAAACAAAAACAAAAAAAAACTCTAGAAAGCCAAACACCAGAGAGCTTGAATCTCCTCTGCCTCATCTGCCTTATACAGAAAAGAGAGAGAACGTGCCAGGCTCAAGGCTTATGGTAAATATCAACTAGTTGTGAAAGTTAGACACTGGATCAAAGCCTGCTGAGTTGGAGGATCCTGAAGTCACTGGCTACTGATGACTGTGACTCAGTACCCTCCCTTATTCTTGGTCTCCTGCCTGTCTTTTCATATGTGAGTGACACTGAACCACACAAGATTATTGTCTTTCACACTGAGTGATTCCCAGAGGCTACTGCTGAGAGTCCTGAAGTCCTGGGTTCCATGTGAGAGCTCAACATTTTTCAGTGTATCAGGCTAGGGCAGTATTTTATGCTTCATGATATTAAATTGACTTGTATATGATCCATTGTATTATATTTGATAAATACATATAATGCATATCATCTTATTATAAGTAGATAGATATCATGATATAATCACAATATAATAAGATACCACAATTCTCCACAACATATAAGAAGTACATGATTCCTTGTCTCATGCCAGCCATGGCTGCATTAAATAATATGCCACATTCTGTGCTTGTTACACCTGTCTGATTTTGTGACTTTTCTACCAGGGCTGATGCTTAGGCTATTGTCTGCTTTATGCCTATAATTCTCTATTCTCTCCATCTTTGCAACATCAAAATTGGTTAACCTTTAAATAGCCTTTCCTTCACTCAACCAATGTGTAGCCAAGGTACGCTTGAGACTGTCATTGCGTATAGCTCCTCATTGTCTGAAATAAGGGTTTGAATATCTGAAACCCCATTATCCAGCTTAAACTTGCTGACTCTCTAGAATGCCAGACTCTTTTTTTCTAATTTTTTTATTAGATATTTTCTTCATTTACATTTCAAATGCTATCCCAAAAGTCCCCTATTCCCTCCCCCTGCCCTGTTCCCCTACCTACCCACTCCCACTTATTGGCCCTGGCATTCCCCTGTACTGGGGCATATAAAGTTTAATGCCTGGCAAATATAGAAGTGGATGCTGACAGTCATCTATAGGATGGAACACAGGGACCCCAATAGAATGTCAGACTCTTGAAGGAGAGATTAGACCTCAGGGATCGTAATCATTTCCAGCAGTAATGGAGGCCCCAGTGAACATGAGCTCATGAGCTCAAATGTGTGTGTGTGTGTGTGTGTGTGTGTGTGAGAGAGAGAGAGAGAGAGAGAGAGAGAGAGAGAGAGGGAGAGAGAGAGAAAGAGAGGGAGAGGGAGAGAGAGAGAGAGATTTATATGTGTAATCTGATGTTAGAATAGTACTCAGTTGATACCAAGTCAATGCATAATGCTTGTATGGGCCCATAGGTCAATATGAAAATAATGAAGGTTTTTCAAGTTTTCTAAATTTTTCAGTATCCAGAGAAACCCTTATGGTGGATGTGAGACACATCAGAACTAATCCCATACTTAAACTGTAGTGAAGAAATTCAAAATACCCTGACTTTCTTCCTTAGGAGACATCAGTGAAAAGACTCAATCACTATTAGTGTGTAATCACGGAGATAAATGTCCAAGGTGAGACACTGCATACCCCAGTTATGATCCAGATATAAGCTGTTTTGGATGTGTGTTTCTGGCACTGTTTCTAAAACTGAGTGGTACATTGTCTTTATTTTTATTTTTGGTGCTTTCTTGGTGAGAGAGAGAAAGTATAGGCGGTTGGGTAAGTAGAGGGTTTGGTAGGATCTAGACAAAATTGGGGATAGGGGAAAGAATATAATCAAAATATATTATACCTTTTTAAAAAATAACAAAAAAGAAATAATTATAATGGTTGTGTTATTGTTTAAAAGGCAACTGAGATATTAGAACTTGAGCTATCAGCTTTCCAGAAGACTGTGCTAGAGTGACTGAATGCTGCTGACTGGACGTTTACCTATGCTCTCTCACAGAGTGAGATTCTGGGTTCAAGTGCTCTCTAAGAAAGCTGGTGTTCAACCTGCAGAGCATCTGTGGCTATTTACCTGCTAGGCTTTGAAACATCTCAGTTGTCAAGCACTGAGGGATGGATGCTCATAAGCAGTACTGCCAGGGGATGGGACAGTGAGACAGGGGAGGACTGTGTAAGCAATTAGAATTGTCTGATAACATTAAAGCTTCTAGCTATTGTGGCCTTGGAGACATGGAAGAATCAGCCCAAGCCTCTGAGGTCAGGTGTCATAAAACGCAGGGGCAGCAGACACTAAGGGGTACTATGTAACTTGCAATCTATCACTGAGAAGCTCTGATTATGTTTTGATTTTTTTTTCCAGAATTGCAAACTTAGGGGTATGAAAAGATCATATTTTTCAGGCTTCTGTGGTGTCTGGATTTAATCTCATCTGCAAATGTCACATTCTCCTGGGCATTTGTGCTGAAACCTGCTTTACAACGTCCCACCCGCAAACACCCTGGTTCACCATCTTCTTCAGATCTCCCATTTTTCATAAGGGAACCTCCAGCTCTGAAAAAGGCAAAAGATAAGCTCAAAAGTTCCCCAGTTTGCTTGCAGCTCTGAAGAAGGTTAACTTGAGAAACATGCAAGTAATTCCCAAGACAGAAATGGTATCACAGTAAATTTTCACAAACATATCCTACTTATTTGTGAACTTGCCTCAATTATATTTATCTGCATCTACTCGAAAACAATGCATTGTGGGAAACTGAAAGGAAAAGTATAGGCTCAGGATCCCCAAAGCCAAGTTCTCAACACAAAGATTTATTTACCCCAGAGGGACAGAAGATAGGGAATAAGAGACAAAGACAGGAGATAAAGAATGAGGGAGGAGGGGTAAAGGAACAAGGGAGAAGGGGCAGGGATGATTTGTCCCAGAGTAGGAGAAGGACTATCTCTCCATAAAGAGAACAAAGACATGGCAAGATAGAAAAATGGCAGTTTATAAAGATAAAAGAGGAGACCTGTGTCAGGATGAGCTCGTTTGTTTTGATTGGGCATGTTAATTAGGTGAGCCAAAGGGGACTTTTGATTGCTGGACTTTAATACTTTCACAGCTGGGCCTTGGCAGTTAGCCTCAGGAGGAGGAAGTGGCCAAATAAGGGAAGAGACCTTGGTGGCTAGCTTTAGGAATGTAATCTAACAGGTGTTTTGTTTTGGTTTGTTTTGGTTTGTTTTGGTTTGTTTTGGTTTGTTTTGGTTTGGTTTTTGTTTTGTTTTTGTTTTTGTTTTTGTTTTTTTAAGGCAGAGAGGATGAGAGAGAAGAGTAAGACCTGTCAGAGTCATGCTCCACCACACTACAATAGACAAGAGTCCCTTCAAAAACTGCTTGCCTTGTTGACCTGGGAAACAGATCCTCCGTGCCTTGCTTAGCCATCCTCAGAGATGCTTTCTCCTGTAGCCTATAAGAACAAATACATAGAATCACAGCCAGATGATATGCAGAGTGGCCAACATTCAAACATTTCCCTCCAAAAAGATTGTATCCATCAATCCTTCCCCTTTGTGCTCAGGAAACCCTGTAGAGGAGGAGTAGGAAATAGTTTAAGAGCCAGAGGAGATGGAGGGCACCAAGAAATCAAGGCCTTCTGAGCACAGCAGGAACACTACATATGCACATATGTAGAGAGTATGGCATCATGCATAGGGCCAGCATTGGCCTATACAAGCAGATGGTCCATACAAAATGAACTCAGTGTCATCTTTGGAGGTTCTTTGGTTTATTATGTGAAGTCAGAAGTGCGGTTGTTTGTTTTCTTTTAACATTATAGGTATATATATATATATATATATATATATATATATATATATATATGTATGATTCATGTGTTTGCAAACTTATATCGCTGCATCCCATGTGTATCTTGTGCTTTCTCATGGAGTCTTTTTTTTTTTTTTTTTTTTTTTTTTTTTTTTTTTTTTTTTTTTTTTTTTTTTTTTTTTTTTTTTTTTTTTTTTTTTTTTTTTTTTTTTTTTTTTTTTTTTTTTTTTTTTTTTCTTGTTTAGTTGTTTATTTCTATTCAGATTTGGTTGTTTTTGGGTTTTGTTTTTTTTGTTTTTAATTTTGTTGTTATTCCTTAGGTGCCTGTTTTCATTTTTTCTTTTGATTTATTCTTCTCTCATACTATACATCCAACCTCAGATCCCCTTCCCTCCACCCATCCCGTGGCACCCTACCTTCTCTCTCCTGAAGATCCATTGATTCTCCATTTCCTTTCAGAGAGCAGCAGGCTTCCCAGAGAGAGAAAGAATGTGTGTGCATCTTGATGGCAGGGAAGGTAGGGAAGACCTGGGAGGAGAATGTGGAGGCAAACCATAATCAGAATATACTTTATAAAAAAATCTATTTGCAATCTTTTAAAAAATATTTAATCAATATATCTATAAATTAGTGAGATATATTAATAAAATTATTAAATACTGGATATAAAACATGATCATAAATAATCCAGAACTCTATACAGACCAAACTCTATAAGCATTTTTATCATTTCAAAATAAATAATAAATTATTTCTACATTATATAAACATAATTAACACAGTACCATTTAGCCATGAATGCCTGGTTTTGATAAAGTATAGGATCAGATTTGGAGCAGAATAGATTTCCTTTATCACCAAAAGAAAAATAAGTAATTTAATTCTGAACTGACTTTTAGTTTTATCAACACTGTAATTAAGGCATACATAAGGGTATTTTTTCCTTTAATTTGAAGTCTCCAAGCATAGATGGGTGGGGCTGTGAAATGGGTTGATCTTAAGGAGCACACATCTCCAGTGTGAAGACAAGCTGAATTTCCAATACAAACTTACTCACTCGGCTTTAAGTAAAAGTGTCTTTATTGAGGAGTAACTTTCCCATCCCACTGTTGACCTATTTAAAGTGTATGATTCAAGTGTTCTCAACATACTGAAGGAGTGGTGTGTCTATCACCACAAGGGTGTTTGAACATTTTTATGTCTCTAAATTGAAACTCCAAAATCTGCCATGCTAACTATCCCCTTCCCTGCCTTCTCCAGGCACTCACTCCTCTCTACTCTCTGTCAAGTCCATGCTTCTCTGGGGGCACTATTTTAACATTCCTGCTATTTAAATTCAGCTTCTTAATCCTTCCCTGACATCTCCTTCCCCTGCTAAGCCTGTAGCTTTCTAGTGACCAGCAGTTTTCTCAGGGCCTCATAAAGAATTTATTTGGATGCCAAGTCTGACCAAGATCATGTGGTATTTGTCTTTCTTGTCTGGCTTAAGCAGCCTCATAGAACATTATCTGGGATCAGTCCTATTGCTCTCTATAAAAGGATTGCATTGTTATGGTCAGATACTACCCTGGTATGTATATGTCCATCATGTTTTCTTCATCCAGCCATGAACAGATGGGCATTTATATTGATTCTAAACCTTGGCTATTCTGAATATGTCATTCAATATGGCAGGACTTGCACCTCCTTGATAGGCATATTCATTCCGTTTAGATATAAAACCAGTGCTGTGATTTCATGATCCTAACATTAAAATTAAAAAGAAAGCCTAGAGAGGGAGAGCCAATACTTGAAAACTATACATCATTATGGTGTTGATATGCAAAGTTAATAGGAAATTCAAGCCATTTAGCAACAAAAAAGCAAATATACTGCTTTAAAAAAAAAAAAAGATTTGAAAAGCCGGGCTTGGTGGTGCACTCCTTTAATCCCAGCACTTGGGAGGCACAGGCAGGTGGATTTCTGAGTTCGAGGCCAGCCTGGTTTATAAAGTGAGTTCCAGGACAGCCAAGGCTACACAGAGAAACCCTGTCTCAAAAAACCAAAGGGGAAAAAAAAGATTTGAATAATCATTTCCAAAAACAAGAAGTAGGCTGCACACAACTACAGTAATTCAAATTAATGTGTACAATACCCATGCATCCCTCCTACAATAAGTACACACACATCAGAGCCACAGACATGCACACACACAAACAACCTCCCACCCCATAAATACACACACACACAAACAAAACTGCTATTTTTATCAGACACTATCATCATTCTGGTCACAACAACTCCATATTTAGAAATTGTCCTTCCAAGTATTTGTGCACCAGACCTATTCTTTCACAAAATTCTTTTTTATTGTAGTCTTGGTTACTCTTGCCATAAATTCTTCGCTTCACAAGCCTGATTATAAAAAGGAAAGGCCAATTGGATTTTTAGGGCTGCCTATATGGAGTGAGTGTGTGTTCCAATAATTTCACTTTGGAGCATTCAGAGTTAAATGAGTCTTTAACTGAATGGCTTGCTTTTTTTTTTTTTTTTTTTTTTTTTGTCTTATTGACTTTCGATATGGTGACCTCAGACTCTTTGGATGATATTTACTGCGGAACTGACCATCTAAGCAGCCAAGAATCCCTGACCTTTTGCGTCTCCTCCCCAATCTCCATAGAATCCTCTTTTATAATCAAAATGGTATTGCAAAATTAAAAGGAAAATAAACAGGACTCTGAAATTGAAATTCGTCAGTCTACCTTTGTGTTTTCCTTAGACAATAGAATTGTCTCCATAAGCCAAATTAAGTATTTTTCTTTGTCACATTAAGAACTTGTGAGGGGAGGGGCCATGAGCTTCCTTGCTTAAAACATCCTAGTAAAGAATGACAGATGTTTAGTGTTTCAGAGTGAGGTGTGTAGGTAGGAGAACGAACATTGTATAGCATTGAGGACTCTCTGGGGGTTCTTACAATCACATCTATTTCCAAGCAATTTGGACTGATATGATCCTTGCTGTTTAAAGATGACATATTCATATAATAAATGTGTATTCTAAATAGTAGTTCTTGAAATAAACTGTGTATATTCTTTGCACAATCCTGGAAGAACCTTTCTGAGTGACATTTAACACTCTTAAGAACTCTAATGAAACTGCCATCATATTATTTCTATGCAAAATCATTTGACTTATTAAAAATATAAATGGAAATTGTAAGTAATAATTAAACATTTGCTTACAATTTTGTATATCTGTTCTTATTACTCTCAGTGACCTTTTGCCACTCCAAATCATACTAAGGTTATATACTAGCTTCTTATAAGCATTAAGATTATACAAAAGGTCTCTTGAGAATATTAACAAAAGTGGGCTTTTTGTGAATGATACAGATATATAGTCTGAGGTCAGACAACACACACAGAGCTTACCATGAGGAGCATGTACTCAGCTCTATGAAGACATTTGCAAATGAGCAATAGTGTGTTAAAATAATACAGTCTCAGGCTGGAGATATCAGTCACCAATTAAAAGGGCTTGCTACCCCTCCAGAGGACCTGAATCCTAGTTTCATCACCCATCTTGGGGAGCACACAACTAGCTGTAACTCTAGCTTTAGGGACTCAAACACCCTCTTCCTCTCTCTCTCTCTCTCTCTCTCTCTCTCTCTCTCTCTCTCTCTCCCTCCTTCTCTTTTCACACATAAATAGAAAGAAAGAAAGAAAGAAAGAAAGAAGAAAGGAAGAAAGAAAGGAAGAAGAAAGGAAGAAAGAAAAGAAAGAAAGAAAGAAAGAAAGAAAGAAAGAAAGAAAGAAAGAAAGAAAGAAACGTGCATGTTAGCTAGTGGGAACTACAAAGAGTTGGCCCAGGCAGCAATATGGAAACTGGCTGAAGTGATCTCTTCTTGATCTTGTTGAAGAAATATTCATTACAGCCAGACAATGTTGGTGTATGCCTTTAATCCTAGCACTTGGGAGGCAGAGACAGGAAAATTTCTGAGTTCCCGGACATCCTAGTCTACAGAGTGAGTTCCGGGACAGCCAGGACTATACAGAGAAACTCCGTCCAAAAATAAATAAATAAATAAATAAATAGGAAAAAAGAAAGAGAGAGAAGGAAAGAAAGAGAGAGAGAAAGAAAGAGAAAGAAAGAAAGAAAGAAAGAAAGAAAGAAAGAAAGAAAGAAAGAAAGAAAGAGGAAGAGAGAGAAAGAAAGAGGTGTTCATTACAGAAAAACTAAAGTAAAACAAAACCCCATAGAATAGATAGAACTCAACCATCAGAGTAAATATTTCCCAGGTGGTATAAATGTGCCCAAGCAGTAATAGTGAGTGTTGTTTAGAATTTTCAATGGCAAAAACCACAAATGAGAAGACTGTTTGAGTGTATGTCCTTGCATCTGTTCAAAAATAGGACACATGCTTAATTTTAAAGAACCAAGTAGTATTTGAATATGACATTAAGCATTATAGAACATAAAGCAATGCTGGCCGTTTATAAAACAAGTGTTTATAGAAAGCATTTATTGGAATTCCAGGGGATAAAAGAGAAGTAAAACTTAATGTCAGGTTGGTAATAAAGGGCTAATGAATACACAGATTCACACATGATTGTCATGATAAGTAAATTTACAAGTTACCTACTGCTTAGGATAGTGATACCAAAAATATTTCTATGCTTGAAGAATATAAAATTGCCTGCAACTACAAGACACAAACCCACAACAGTTTCCTCCTGTGGATATCCACTGGGGATCATAAGATTTTCTAACTTCATATATAAACAGAGAAAAGGATATTTTCTAGCAATAATAACAGAGACCCAAGGTCTATGCTCATTTAAACAGTCAAAGAGACACTATCAATCATTTTCACAGAATATGAGCTTGTTCATGTTAGATGCATTAGCCGGTGTTGAGCAGCCTCCACAGAGACCCTGTCTGATGCTCTGCACCTGGATTCTTCACTTGAGCCATCATAATCTTCCAGGTATCCTATGCCAAAATGTGCAAAATCAATGGGGCCTGTCTCAGCTGATGCTGAGCTCATTGCCCAACAAAGCCTTCACTATCTATGTAAGGTTTCTCCCTCTACATCTTTCTGTGCTGAGCCCTTCAGAAGAAAGCCACTATAAGAACCTGACATGTGGTCTTATTACCAGTTGGAACATCTTCTGGGTATAAGCCCAAAAGAGGTATTGCTGGATCCTCCAGTAGTACTATGTCCAATTTTCTGAGGAACTACCAGACTGACTTCCAGAGTGGTTGTACAAGCTTGCAATCCCACCAGCAATGGAGGAGTGTTCCTCTTTCTCCACATCCTCGCCAGCATCTGCTGTCACCTGAATTTTTTATCTTAGTCATTCTGACTGGTGTGAGGTGGAATCTCGGTGTTGTTTTGATTTGCATTTCCCTGATGATTAAGGATGTTGAACATTTTCAGGTGAGAATTCTTTGTTTAGCTCTGTACCCCATTTTTAATGGGGTTATTCATTTTTCTGGAGTCCAGCTTCTTGAGCTCTTTCTAGATATTGGATATTAGTCCCCTATCAGATTTAGGATTGGTAAAGATCCTTTCCCAATTTGTTGGGGGCCTTTTTGTCTTCTTGACAGTGTCTTTTACCTTACAGAAGCTTTACAATTTTATAAGGTCCCATTTGTCAATTTTTGATCTTACAGCACAAGCCACTGCTGTTCTGTTTAGGATTTTTTTCCCTGTGCCCATATCTTCAAGGTTTTTCCCCACTTTCTCCTCTATAAATTTCAGTGTCTCTGGTTTTATGTAGAGGTCTTTGATCCACTTAGACTTGAGCTTTTTACAAGGATATAAGAATGGATCAATTCTCAATCTTTTACATGATAACTGCCAGTTGTGCCAGCACCATTTGTTGAAAATGCTGTCTTTTTTCCACTAGATGGTTTTAGCTCCCTTGTCAAAGATCAAGTGACCATAAGAACACATGCTCCACTATGTTCATATCAGCCTTATTTATAATAGCCAGAAGCTGTAAAGAGCCCAGATGTCCCTCAACAGAGAAATGGATACAGAAAATGTGGTACATTTACACAATGGAGTATCACTCTGCTATTAAAAACAATGAATTTATGAAATGCTTGGGCAAATGGATGTATCTGGAGGATATCATCCTTAGTGAGGTAACCCAATCACAAAAGAAGTCATTAGATATGCACTCACTGATAAGTGGATATTAGCCCAGAAACTTAGAATACCCAAAATTCAATTTGCAAAACACAAGAAAATCAAGAAGGAAGGCCAGCGTGTGGATACTTCATTCCTCCTTAGAATAGGGAACAAAATATCCATGAAAGGAGTTACAGAGACAAAGTTTAGAGCTAAGATGAAAGGATGGACTATCCAGACACTACCCCACTCAGGGATTCATTCCATAATCAGTCACCAAACTCAGACACTATTACATAGGACAGTAAGAGTTTGCTGAAGGGACCCTGATATAGCTGTCTCCTATGAGGCTATGCCAGTGCCTGGCAAATACATAAGTGGATGCTCACAGTCATCTATAGGATGGAACACAGGGCTCCCAATGGAGAAGCTAGAGAAAGTACCCAAGGATCTGAAGGGGTCTGCAATCCTATAGGTGGAACAACAATATGACCTAACCAGAACCCCCAGAGCTCGTGTCTCTAGCTGCATATGTAGCAGAAGATAGCCTAGTCGGCCATCATTGGGAAGAGAGGCCCCTTGGTATTGCAAACTTTATGTGCCCCAATACAGGAGAACGCCAGGGCCAAGCAGTGGGAGTGGGTGCGTAGGGGAGCAGGGCAGAGGAAGGGTAGATGGAACTCTCGGGATAGCATTTGAAATGTAAATTAAGAAAATATCTAAGATAGATAGATAGATAGATAGATAGATAGATAGATAGATAGATAGATAGATAAATAGATAAACGAACCTGACATGTGAAGGGGGCTGTTGTTGCCTTCAGCTCCCTGGGAGAAGGCTACAGATATCTCAGACAGAAATCTATAGTTCCATCCCATTTATTTATATACCTCCCTAATCACTAGCCTATTAGAAAATGGAATAATAGTTACTTTATATCTTGATAACAATGTGTTATTGCTATTTATGATCATTAGTCACTGGAGAAGTTTTCACAAGAAATATCCATGTGATATCTAGTTGGTGTTCTTTGAGATGTGTGGCTTTGATAGAGGAAGTATGTCAGTGCTAGCAGGCTTTGAGAGTTTATAACTTCACTCCATTTCCAATTTTTCTCTCTGCATTCTGTTTGCTATTGAAGATATGAGCTCTTGGCTTCTTGCTCCTGCAGTCATGCCTGTCATTTACAACCATGCTTCTTTGTTGCGATGGACTCTTATTCCTCTGGTATCACTAATCCAATTTTTTGTCTCCTTCTCTAAATTGCTATTGGTCATGCCATCTTAGCATAGCATTAGAAAAGTAACTAATGCAGTTATCAGTTATCCTGAATCCTAAATAGGCCCAGCTTTGGCCTGTGAATGCCGTGTACCTTCTGGTCCGTTCCCATAGTATTGGTTCAGTTTCAGGTGCTTGTTTTAGTCCCTTGCATAGTCTTCTGCAGATATTCTTCTGGCTTCATAATCTGTGACTTACCCAAGGAGCATTTGCCATTTTCATTATTGAAGAGAATAAAAATCAAGATCTTCTAATTAGATATGCTGAGGACTGGGACTGTCTCTGCCTTCAGGCCCCCACAGCTGATAGAGCTAATGTGGTTGCCACAACATACATGCCCACCCCACTTCCCTATAGAGACACTTGAGAACTTTTTTGTGTCATTATCTGTAACACAAGTTCTCACTGAAGCCGTAGATGCTAAGCTTAAAGCCATGTGCATAAGCCAAGCTCCTACTTACAGTAATCTATTAACTCTCACTGCAGCCATGAAAAGCCACCAAGTCACTCGAAGGTCTGTTGAACTAAATGCTACAAAGCAGCAATGGTGGTTAGCCTTTCACCCCAGGAAGTGCCTTCACCAAATTATAGTCTTATGACTCAGTTTCTTTTAAAACCAATCTAGACACTAAACTAATATCAGAAGTTTACACATTTTTCACCCTCTCTCATTTGTACTCAGTGGGTGTGCTTTGTGCCTGCGTAACACAATCACATCACTCTATGGAATTCTGTATTCATCTACTTTATATGCATACCTTCATCTGCTGTTGCATGAGGATAAAAAGCTTACATCAGAATATGTTATTACTGTTTCCTGGAAGAAACAGGGAAAGATGACTTAAAAAATAAATCTTCCTAAATATTGGATAGTAGACCAATAAAGCCACACAGGCCAGGTAACTTCTACTTTCTAACCATTGCCATTTCGTTTCCTTTAATGTGCACAGGTCTGTCTGATTTTCTATTTGGTTTTCTGTAAGTTTTGGTAATGTGTGTCTTTAATGCAATATATTATCATTCTTATTCATCCAAATTATCAAACTTATTTGCATTTTCCAAGTAAGTTAGATTTTATGGTTTTATGATTTTTTTTTTTTTTTTACATCTCATGAGTTAAGAAATAATCATCCTTTTCAATTTCTTATAGTAAGCATTTCTTCTTCACCTTTTTTATTTCTGGTAGGCCTGTCTAGAGTTTTATCAATTTTATTGATCTTTTCAAATATTCATCTCCTGGTTTTGTTGATTTTTTTCTATTGCTTTCCTGTTTTAAATTTCATAGATTTATTCAATATATTTTTCTGCTGTTTGCTTTACCCTTAAATTGCTTTCTTCATTATTTCCCAAGGTGAATACTCACAGAGCTGCTTGAAAACATTTCTCTTTATAAATATATGCTTTTAATGCTATAAATTCTCGGTGTCTCATAAATCTCGTAAAGAAATGTAGTTTAACTTTTACTTTGCTCAAACAAATGTCAATGTCTTCTGAAATTTAAAATTTCTGAGTGCTCGTCTTACCTAGAAGTAGATTGTTTTATTCCTATATATTTGAGAACTTTCCAGGTGAGTATTGTTGATTTTTTATTTTAGTTTAATTGCATTCTCTTTGGATAATACACATTGGGTGATTTTAAGGAAAATTAGACATAGCTAGTAGTGACATTCAGATCTGCTGTTTTCTATTTGTGTAGCAATTATTGAAGGATTCAGCCAAGTGAGAGGCTGATCCCTTCCTCTTTTAATTGTCACCTTTTAAGATAAATTTTGATGTTTCCATTAGGTGAGTGTACACCAGCTCACTCTGCCCTCTTGCTGTACACATCACAAAGTAGAATCCTAGGTTCGATGGTGTTTTTTAGTGGTGAAGAATGTTTTCCTTGTTCTTTAATATGCTTACTCTGAGTTGGGATGACTTCTTGACCTGAGGCTTGACTGTCTACAGAACATGGCCTCTTCCCTGCCTTTTCCCTGTGTTATCGTAGACAAAACAGTGCTGTTCTCAAACATTGATAGTGTCTAGCTTTTAATACATGTGCTTACCATTTTCACAAATAAATTGAAAAGTTGGGCCAAATTTATTGTGATTTTAAATATTTGGGGTTTTAAAATGTATTTGTTCATTCATTCATTCATTCACTTTATATCCTGATCACAGGCCTCTCCCTCCTCTACTCCCAGCCCCACTCTCACTCCCCCTCCCATTCCCCTTCTCAGAGAAAGGGAAACTACCCAGGGGGACCAACTCACCCTGACACATTTGGTATATCTGGCCTTTGTTTCTTCTTTCTAATACTTTTACACCATCTGTGATATTTGTCAAAATAGTTATGTGCTTGTTTTCTATTATGCATTAACATGCCAATAACATTTCTTTCAAAGAAATATATTTGCATGCCTGGATGCTTATACTCTATATTTTCAACTAATTTAACTCCACCTAGAAGCTCTATATCATCTAAGCAAGCTGCATGGTGTGGTGGCTGTGGGAGAGTTACTTTTGAATGGGAAATTGGTTTCAGCTTTTCAACTTCCTGGAGAAAGATGACAGGGACATTATTTTCACTGATGAAATGTGTCCTTAAAGATGCATAAGAAGGCAAGCCTTAGTTATATGCACTTACCACAAGAACAGGGTGACAAGACATTTAATTTCCCTTTGTTATCCTTGCCTGAGCCTCTTCCCTTCCTTTTTCAGATCCAATGTTCTTGCTTGTTCCTTATCCATTCTCCTAAAACAATTCCTAGGTTTCTTTCCAAGAAGTTTTTCTTAATAGATTATTTCTCATCGTTTAACAAATCATCGACTAGATACAGAATTTTAGTTTTTCTTTCTTCAACATTTCAAATGTGTTAGTGGGCACTCTACTTGTTTATGGATTTCTGTAGAAATTCCTTTCTCTTTTCTCCTCCCCCTCATGCTCATCCTCCTTGTCTCTCTTCATCACTCCTTCCTTTCTTCTCCTCCCTTCTTTTTGTCTTCTTCCTCTTTCACCTCGTCTTCCCATTCTTTTTCATCCTTTCTGCTCTTCTTCCTTGTCCTCTTCCTCTTGCTCTTTTTTTTTCTCTTCTTCTTTTTCAACCTCCTCCTACTCTTTCCTGCTTTCGATATGAATAGAAAATTTTAATCTTGTTTCTTCTAATGTTTTTGTATTTCTCTTTTGAGAAAGAAAGACACACTATATACAAACCAGACAAATACGCCCAGGAGATTCCTGACCTCTCTTCCCTAGCTTGTGAGTCCTGAGCTCCCTTAATCTAGTTTGCGTATATGATAGATTTGTAGACTTCATCATCATGATTTTTTCACAGGCTTCTTCAGTTCGCTCCTCCTTTTCCCACTTGGCATTCCAGCGACCACTACTTCAACTTCAAGCCAAATTACCTTATACTAAAGCTGGGAAGATTCAATCCATTCCCACACTCCTTGCTGTTTCCTTTATAGAGCCAGCAGAGACTTTATGTTAGGCAGGAACTAAGTGCTCCCTTTTGGTGCTCCTTGCAGTGTCCACTCTGGACTTCTCTAAGTCCTTCAGCTTCCCATGGATTTGCAGTTTCTTATTCCAACCTTAACACACTAATCTATTTGTGGTATATTGCTGCACTCCCAGAATCTCCATGTCAGCTTTTCATATAACTGTTTTGATAACTGAATTCTCTAAAAATTTCTCTCCTCTCACTGCTGGCTCTCTTCCCCTGCTTCCTTTATTTCATATTCCTTTTCTTTTACTTAAAAAATATTTTTACTTAATTGTTCTTGCTTGTTTGAAAGCTAGATATGATCTATCCAGTAGTAGGGACTGAAAAGAATTCACCATGAGTGAATAATACCTTACACTTCATGGATTTACTTTAATGTGGCTAGGACCTAGAATTTCTTGAATGCCTCATGTACAGAGATAAATTTTTCCTAGCCCTTGTTTTAATCTTTTTCATTTTGGGGTCTCCTTGGGAGTCCTTTAGAGAGTCTGTCCTGTGACTCGGGGCTGGTATTATACCAATGTCTCTGTGGCAAGAATACAGGGCAGAAGAAAATTCTATGACGCCTGATAGTATCCAGCCCTTTTCTGTGCCTCCAACTTGTCTGTGACATCATAATTGTTCTTGTAGCATCATTGTTTCTCCTTAAGCTTTCTTTGGTAGAGTAGACATCCCACTTGTGGCTCTCAGGTCCATCACAGAATTCATCTGCGCCTTCTCACCATTCAGTTTTGATTCCACTGGAAAATTCACCCCACTGCTGGGTCCAGAAAAAAAAAAAAGCCATTTGCTCTCAGTTTTCTTGGGCATTGCTTTGTGATGATTTGATGTGGTCCAGGTCTCTTAGATGCTGGAGCAGTAAACAAATCCCGTAGCTGTTGTGCTCTGTGTAAGAAGGCACACAGAGTAAATGCCACCATTTAGCTGTAATGGGTCCTGGAAGGGGGCTGCAGAACCCCAACTCTAGCCAGGTCTCACCACCTGATTAGTGATAATTTACTCACAACTTGAAGCAACAGCCATTAGCCCAGGAATACAAGGCTTTGGAAACAGTAGGCCAGTATGAGTCATTGCCACTCTCTTCTGCCAAGATGTGGGATGCCTGCCTGGATACAGTAGCTTTGGATGCTTGGCTGCCTTGTCAGCTGCTGCCATCTGTCTGTATCTCATATAAATCCTCCTCCTTGTTGTTTGCTATACATCATGTTTTGCAGATGATTCTCTGAGGCAAGAATGATCTTTGCCACTCTTGTGCAACCAGGGTTTCTGCATGTCTTTCCCACAGTCAGGTTGGCAACACAGCTTTTGAAACAGCTCCCTGGGAATCATGCTCTGCTCTGGCTAATTTACGGCATCCCATTGAAGCCAAGATTATTCACCCTATAGTTCTGCTTAGTCGGATTCAAAAGGTGAGTTTAATAGATTGTACATGGTAGTTTGGGACCACTAGCCACAAGGGCTGTGGAAAAAGCTAACTATATATTGCTGTTGGCTAGCACAAGGCAGTGATTGTGTATATCACCCTGTTTGGTGTTCCTTCCTCCTTGGACACTAGCCAGGAGCTGAAATCAGAAAAATAAAGATGGTTCTGTGTTACTCTCAGAAGATTCCCAGGCATGGAGGAAAGCAGTTGCTAATGGCAATAGCCTGTGTTTGTCAGTCTATCTTGGAAATAATCCCAGAGCTTTGTTTATTTGTATTCTCTTCAACACTTGTGCAATACGAGAGTTGAGTGAGTGACGACTTTGGGGATAACTTTGTCTACAATGAACTTAGCTAGAAAGAACCATGACAAGGTTGACTCTTTGGAGTCCAAGAAAGGATGAATGAGTTAATGGCCTGCAAGTCACATACCAACTGGAAAGAAATGTCTGGCAAATTCTTGGCTTAGTGACATCCCCTCTTCTGTTTCTGGGAGAAAAGACTTTCGCTAAAACTGTTCTAAGAGGCCAAGGAAGAGTGACCTCAGTGCACAAGAGGAGGGTAGTGTTGATTTCTTCATGCTATCTTAATCAACTCTTAAGGAGAGAGGAAAGGAGAGGGGAAGATAAGAGAGAGGAGAAAGAGAAGAAAGAGATTTTGATCTCAGTGAATGTGCCCTGTTATGTCCACTATAACCTTGTACCTCACTCTTAAAGTGGTTCCAATGATTCTATTTACTGTCTGATTTAACCACAAGATTGTTTAAGAAAATGAAAACATTTGAGGGGGGACTATGAGCTGAACTCTACCAGAAACTAAAAGAACACTATCCTGAATTAAGAAAACCATGCTTTATTGAGAAAGTTTCATAGCCCACTGTAGAATAGCTGCTTTAAGTCCAGATGGCCATACACCCAGCTTCCCCTGAAGTCACCAGATTAAGAAATTGAGATATTTTTCTTTTGCTTAACAGCTGTCATTTTAATGACATAGCATCATAGAAAGCATACATACATTTCCATATGTGTTTTTTTTTTAACTTGACTCAGTGAGAAGATACCAGGTATTTAGGAGGCAAATAGGAAGTGGGGTGAAAATGGGGCCTGAAAATCAGCCCTTCACTATATCTACTTGGTTCTGTTCTTTTGCTTTCTAGACTTTAGGTAAAATTGAACTTCATTTCTTCATCTTCAAAATGGGAGTAACAATCTGTTTTTTCTCAAAGTTAGTGGAAGGATGTAGTCATTGTTTTGGGTTTAGGTATGGGTGTCTGTGAAAATATTTGGCTAGCAACAAGCATGGCAGGTATAGAAGGTGTGCTGAAATCGCCACCACTAGAGAATAGAATGTTGCTTCCCAAGAATGTGACATCCCTCCCCCTTAAGGAGAAGTTCTGTTCCCACCGTCCTCCCCAGTTATGTCCTCTTACCATTGAACTTGATTTTAGATTAAATCACACTGGCTTTGTGCACTCTGTTTGCCACATATTTATTTTAAAATTCCTGAAAGCATCCTTAATCTCTCTCTGAACTACATAACCAGGATCCCTCTTCAAGGCTTGCTAACTCCTCTTGCAGACACAAGGAATGCTAGCTGCAGATAGCTCTAGGCCACTTCCTGGTGACTACAAAAAGCAAAGGAACAAATGACCACACCCTTGCTTTCATTTGAGATCATTGGAAAGTAGCATTGAGAGGCCCTGAAAGTGAATTTGCAAACTAGGGGCAGCCAGTCAGTGTCCACTCCATCCTGTTCAAACTGGAGCAAATGTGTCTTAGTAAGAGTCTCTCTCAACAGGCACCGAGCTTGCTGGCTGTATTCAGTGTCTACTTCCAGAGGATATAATATGACCGTGATAATAATATAATCATTTTATCCTAATTCATTTACTAGATATATTTAAATTCATTGTGCTCAGCCTTAAAAGTACAGCAGCAATGTGTGTGTGTTTGTGTGTGTGTGTGTGTGTGTGTGTGTGTGTGTGTGTGTATAACATGTACACAAATTTACTGACAAGGCATATTAGGAAATCTTATGAATAATTTATATTAGTCTTCAACAAAAGATAATGCCAACCAACATTCTTGCTTTCCACCTGTGCTAATGCCACATGGAATTTATGGTTCACTTCTGTTCTTTCCTTTGAATGTGTTCAGCCCTGGGGCAAAAATTCAGTACAGGCACATTTTACAATAATCACATCATGGTGGTTAGTGCTTGCAAGTTCTTGGACTTTTGTATTTTGAGGTTTATATTTAGAGCTTCCAAGGAGCCTTAACTTCTTTCTTAGCTCTCTACAAATGTAGCATGGATCCCTGTGAGCCTGACTTGGCTGCTGTCCCATATTCCTCACCTAACACTGTGAGTTTGCTTTATGTTATTCATCTAAGGTTGAGCTCCTTGCCACCACCATTCTCCTCTCTACTCTAGCCAGTTCTCCCCTTTAAATTCAATGCATGCATAAGAACAGTTTTGTCTCTAAGCATTGGTTTATTCCACTTAAATTATTCTCCAGTTCCACTCAGTTTCCACAAATGACAGATTTCAACTTTTAAAAATCATTCTCGTGTGAGGCTTGCTAGTGCCTGGTAAACACAGAAGTGGATGCTCACAGTCAGCTATTAGATGGAACACAGGGTTCCCAGTGGAGGAGCTAGAGAAAGTACCCAAAGAGCTGAAGGGGTCTCCAACCCTATAGGTGGAAGAACAATATGAATAACCAGTACCCCCAGAGCTCGTGTCTCTAGCTGCGTATGTAGCAGAAGATGGCCTAGTTGGCCATCATTGGGAAGAGAGGCCCCTTGGTCTTGCAAACTTTACATGTCCCAGTACAGGGGAAAGCCAGGGCCAAGATGTGCGAGTGAGTGGGTAGGAGAGCAGGGTGGGGGATGGGGGAGGGTATAGGAGACTTTTGGGATAGCATTTGAAATGTAAATGAAGAAAATATCTAATAAAAATTGGAAAATAAATAAATAAATAAAAATCATTTGTTTAATATAAACCTCATAATTACTTGAATTTATAAATGTTTCCTAAGCTATATGTCAGTTCTGAGACTTTTCATCCCTTAAGTTGAAGGATTTTAAGAGCACATCAGGGTTTAAAGTATTTGTTCTGAATATAATAAAGGCATGGAACAAGAAAATTCTAACCTTAAGAAGTGTATTTTTTAAGACCAGGTCTCTACCCAAGGTTGGTGTTGAAGTCTCCGTATACTGAGGATAACTTTGAGGATAACTTTGAGGATAACTTTGATCTTCAGGTCCTTCTCCCTCCATTTCCAAAAATGTGAAATTACAAGTATGCATGACCACACCTGATTATTTTTAGTGCTCAGAATTGAACCCAGGACTTCATGCATGCTAGGCAAGTACTCTACCACTAAGGTCTCAGCCCGTCCATCATTCTCCTATATAAGTTGGTAACTTCTGCCCCTTTAAGTGCTAATTTTATAGTGTGAGAATCGAGCTTTGGAATTAAGCTATAAGATTAATTGGTAACCCAAGATCTATGAGATCAATGAGGGAATTTTCAGATGGGCTGGGTGTGGGATACCAAGGATGGTCTGTCTTTGAGAATTATACAGATGACTGTATGGACATCTCCAAACAAGAAGCAGATATCACATGAGGGTGAGAAGCAACTGTAGCTATTTGTCAGGCTTCTAGGCAGCTCAGTGTTTCCCTGTAATAGCTCTGACTTTTATTTCCTAAATGGCTGAAGACTTATTAAGATAGAAGATGAAAATATTCAAATGCATAAAAGGTAGACTGAATCTATATTTATGAAGCAAAATACAAACGTGTGCCAGAAGGAAATAGTAATCTAAATGAGGGGGATTTTTTTTTATTGGATATTTTATTTATTTACATTTTAAATTTTATCCCTCTTTCCCGGTTTCCCCTCTGTAAACCCCCTATCTCATCGTCCCTCCCCCTGGTTTTATGAGAGTGCTCCCCTACCCTCCCACCCACTCCCACCTCACCACCCTCACATTCCCCCGCACTGAGCCATGGGGACTGAGGGGGATTTTTATGAGAGAGTCTATGGCATAAGGACAGTATCAATGCATCCTTCTGATTTGTATGCATGATACAAAGACATAATCATGAAATAGATTTAAGGCTCACAGGCTCCCACAGGTTTGTATCTCAGAGATGTGCCTCAATCCCCTGAGGTGGGATGCTGAAATCCTTCACATCCCTGACTCTCACAGGGAAGAAATGCCTGGTCTTCCTTGTTCAAAGTAATATCTCAGGATGACTGAGTTTGGAGGGAGAGTGACTAGACAACAACTTACTGTAGTCAACATCATGCAAAAGCACTATGGATTAAACATACTTAATTATCATAATTTCAGAGGGTAAGGATTTCAAGGCAGATCATTGGAAGATGTAGTGTCTTTTGAGGCTGAGACCTTTGGTTCTCTGATTTTTTTTTTTTTTGATATTGTTGTGCCATTAAGTGGAGAAATGAATGAGAAAGCTCTCTAAAGTCACTAAGAAAGTATCAGATGCTCCACTGTGTGGGCATAATTGTCAGCTAAGATCATCACACGAGGGATTTTGATTTCAATGCACAGATTTGAGGGAGATACTAAGATTTGGCAAAGCATTAGGAAACAACTCATGGATAGTAGGGAAGAAAACCAGGTTAACAGAAACTATGGAAGGAAGAAGAATGAGAAAGCTCTGTCAGCACATTTGGCCTTTATTATTCCGGTCATTTCTGCCCTTCTTGGCATATGGATAGCCTTGACAAGCCATATGCTTTAATTCACTTTGGAAATATTGACCCTGACCCTCCCCCAGTGTGTGTGTGTGTGTGTGTGTGTGTGTGTGTGTGTGTGTGTGTGTGTGTGTGTAGTTCTTTGGAGCATTCATTTTCTTGAAGTATCAAAGAGTAAAGATGAACAATAAATTCAGAGAGTAAATACAATTGATCTTGAAGGAGAGGTATGTGTGTAAGTGACTGGACTAGGGCTACTCTTAGCAAAAACTGGAGGTTGGGCATCTGTTCTCAGAAGACACAACAGAGTTGAGTAGTCAATAGGAAAAAAAATTTTCATGGTTTTATATAGACTTCATTAACTTTCCCTTCTCAATTTTGGAGCTAGCTCATATGGGGAAAAGAACCATCTCCTATTGTACAAGAAGCTTGAACTGCAGGCAAGAGAAGCTCAGAGGAAACTGGATTCTTAGGACCTTGGAGATGGGCAGGAGCCTTCGTTTCTGAGTTAACTTCATGGGTCATCATATCAGCTCATGGACCTTGAAGAATTTTTAGCTGAGAATATCCACTCACTTCTCATTTCTCTGCATCCTAATTACTTTTTCTCTCATCTTATTGACTAATATAATTGAGACACATATTTTGGGGTAAAATTTTCAGCATAGTCTAACACACACACACACACACACACACACACACACACACACACACACACACAATTGCTTTAAACTAAATCCTCCCAGACTAACTCAATTGATCCTAAAGAGAATATTAAATTAAGTCATTGATGTCAGAAAAGTTTAGATATTTCTATTCCTTATTCCTTAGGTGAATATAGCACCATTCACTTATGTTGACTACTATCGAATGATTTTATATCTCACTGAATGCACTCATGTTACATGTACAATATTCACACCTTAATTTGTATCCACAATTTATTTGCTCATTTTATTTATAATTCTTCAGGTTCATACACATTTTCCATATAAATTGTCATGATAACTCTGAATAACTAAAGGTAGACTCATCCTTCAGTATTACTTCTGTTAATTTAAGGCAAACGTTCATTGTAATCAATCATTCATAAAATGTTAATGCTGAAAAAACTAAAAGCCAATCTAAAAATAATATTTGCATCATTAAAGACAACAATTGCAAATTATGCATGAATACTACGGGTATGAGATCTAAAGTGCATCTGATAGCTTTGTAAAATATTGATATCTGGGGAGAGGCCTTCTTGAAATCAGACAAGGCTTACTGGAAGACACAGATATTAAAATACTATTGTAGTTATTGTGAACCTTGATGGGCTGAAAGCAAGATCTATGTTTATAAATGGAATCAACAATATTGGGGTGCCTCTATCAAGCCTTAGGTCAAGAATCTTGATTGATAAACAATTACCTGTTAAAGCTAAATGCCTGGTACCAATTTCAAACATGTATATTTGAGTACTTCTATAGCTCAACTTCTTTTAAGAGCAAGCACAGTGGGAAATGCAGAAGTGAATAAATAAATGAATAAATGCAATTTAAAACCAGAGCATGAATCAGCAGAAGCCTGATCCTGTGGCTCTCAGAACCACTCACTGCCTTGTCTCCAACAATGCAGAATGTCAATACATCTGGGTGGGCCTAATGTACTAACTTACTGGAAGGAAGCTGAATCCCGCAGTGCATAGCAACTGTAGTTGATTGCATAAAAGAGAATATGAAGAAAGAGAATAAGGATCATTTTTAAGACTCCATTTTATTGCTCACTTCATACTTATCATACCAAATCCATTTATTGTATAATTAAGTATCTTGCAGTTACATATTCCAGATGGGGATGGTCCCTTAAGCCAAGATTATTCTTATCTAATAAGTTGTAGGTCCATATGTGGCTTCACAGAGTCTCTGAACAATTATATATCTGTGTCAACATTTAAGTTTCTTTCTAAGGAGAACATGGGTAAAATTACAAATGATTAAATACATTTGCATTTTCTGTTTTTCTGTTTGTTTGTTTGTTTGCTTGCTTGCTTGTTTTGTTTTGTTTTTTATTTTAGAGACAGGATCTGTCTACATAGTACTGGCTGTCATGGAACTCTCTATGAGGAACTGGCTGTCCTTGACCTCATAGAGATCTACCTGCCTCTGTCTCCCAAGATTAAATAAAGACTTGTACTGCTACACTTAGCTTAAATGATTCTTACGATGATCTACAAGATAAAGTTAAATAATTCTTCAGGAGATTCAAATACAATTATTTGCAGAAGGGTAATTAGATTTTGTGGAGATAATTCTCCAGAGCCTTGTGTTTGTATAGTCTCCCAAGCTGAGACTCTGGCTATCCTGCTTCTGTGCTACCTTGCCAAGAATGTCTGTTTTACTAATTGTGACCATACTCTGCAACAAAAAGGAGATTTGAATGAAGCCATATAAGGTACAGAATACATCTCTCTCAGGAGTAGAAGCAAGTAAACACACTGCAAATTTGCATACCCAAGATGACATGTCATCTCTATGCTCAAGCTTTGTATCTCGTGGTGGGCATTTGAAGATACACTTGCTACTTGTGTCTCTTAATGGGCTCTAGTTGATTTGAACCCAGAGAACCATGGCAAGAAAATGCAGATGCTCCACTTTTACAGAAAATTCAAAACTCTTGCTATGGACAGCCAAATACTTTGCTCAACCCAGGAGTGTCCTGTCTTTATTTTAGATATCCTAAAAAATGTGTTATGCTGCCAAATAGCATGTCTTCATTTTGTGAATATGATTATGGCTATAAGCATAAGGTGTTGAAAGTATATAGCTTTGTAGAAATGGGAAGGATAAATTTAAGAATGACCGCTTGAACTAATTCATCATCTGAAGTCAGTGATCATGGTTAAAAAAACAATGGTTGAAATCCAGTCAGCACAGCAACATTACTGCTGTGAGTGAGTGCAAAATGGGATGGGTTTCATGCTGAGGTCTATAAGTAGGAGAAATTTAAATCCAGCTGTGAATCAAGAATAAATCTGAGTATTAACTTCAGACTTTTTCTATCAAAAATAGTAATACAAACGGACACAAATACAATGTTATACAAGTATAAATTCCCCTGGATGGAGGGAATTTTCCTACTCTGTTCAGAAAAGGGGTGACAAAGGTATTGTCTGGTTCCCAGAGATGGAAAGTTGGATATATGTACCCATTAGAACAACCAGACACATGAGAAACATTATGGAATTGGATCTGAAGTAAAAAAAAAAATCAGGGCATGTATAATTTATTAAAGATAGCAAATTTAAAGATAAACTACTAGGGCTCAAACCCAATTCATGATTGATAATCTCAGAGCATGTCAGCGATTATCGATAGTTGAAGGCCTCAGATGTTTTCCTGCCTGTTGCAATGATGACTTGACTTTCTTGAGGAGATTTCCAAAGAAGAGCCTGGAGAAAGCATTAATGCTCTTAGTGCCTTTAACAAGATCTACAGTGCAGACAGAGACTGGTCCCCAGAGAAGGGAACTTGAAAAGGTGGTTTTAAGTGAACTGTTTCAGACATCTTGACATCCCTAGGAAACATTTCTAGCCTAGTTACTGCAAGTAGATAGATCTTAATTAGGGTTATAAGGGTAATTGGGCATGGGGGGTGGATTACTTGAAAATGATACCCTTGTGTGAGTTCAACTGAAGTAAACAGAAAATGGACAAAATCTACAGGTTCCACTGAAACCCGTTACTGCTAGGTAAGGGAGCCCTGAAAACTAGGATAGCAGATTTACCAGCAAAGACACTGAAGTATTGATCACACCAATATCTGGGTTGTTACAATTCCAATTCAGGGAATTCGGGGCAGGGGGTTAGGGGGAAGGTTAATCCATCTGAGGATAAACAGTGGAATTTGATCCTAATCTTAATCCCTCCCTCTCAGTCTCTCAGATCTTTTAAGGAAAAAGACCCTCAAGGACTTTGGACTCAATGGATAGATGGGGCTTCAACTTCTAAGGAACAAAGACACAGGCTCTCAAGCCATGCTGTCAGTAATTTACTCACTCTAAGCAGAAAAGAGATGCCAGGATTCATCTCAGTGTGTTTGATCAGGGCTCTTAAAGGAAAAGGAAGGGGATGTGTTTATGATCTTGGGCAGGGTTGGGTAGATCAATAAAATGAGATTAGATGTTTGTATCTAACTGGGAAAGAGGCATCAAGATGTTGAATTTTATAAAAAGAACGAAAGAACAAAAGAAAGAAAGAAAGAAAGAAAGAGAGAGAGAGAGAGAGAGAGAGAAAGAAAGAAAGAAAGAAAGAAAGAAAGAAAGAAAGAAAGAAAGAAAGAAAGAAACAACCAGGAATTTGTTTAATAGAGGTGCAGTATGGTCAATGGGGAGGGAATGCCTCTGCAGGCACATGCTGGGTATAGTGTAGCATAGAATTTATAGGGCATGGGAAGGGGAGATGGGAAGGGAGAGAGAGAGAGAGAGAGAGAGAGAGAGAGAGAGAGAGAGAGAGAGAGNGGGAGGGAGGGAGGGAGGGAAGTGAATAAGAGGGTAAGAGAGTGAGGGGAGGGCAAACAGCCCCTTTAATACTGAATCAGAGATACCTGGCTGTTGCCAGGTAACTGTGGGGCAGACAGAGCTTTGAAAAAATGCTAACAGATGTGCTGCTCTTGTTTGTTCTTGGCATGTAAATTCAAAGGGCATTCTGTATATTAAGAAAATTCTACTACCATTGAGATCAACACACTTTGAGTTATAAATGTCTCTGATAACTGTACACAGACATATATGTCAAGGCAGCATATGAGAAAAAGAGAAGGCCCTCATCTAAAGATGTACCTCACTTAAAAAGCAGCCATTTATCTTGCAAATGGCATTAAGAGGCTTTTGTTCAACCCAAAGCTGGCCTAGGGAAGGATCATGGCTGACAGGGGCACTGTAAGGTGGCCAGATCAGACATGAGGACTGACAATCTAGAGAAGACTCCTGGCCCCTTTTCTGGTGATGTGGCATACTTCACTTTGTGATAGACTTTTTGACCACCCTTCAGCAGATTGCTAAGATCACCTTTCTGAAGAGGCCTCAGACTGTGCCAGCAAAAGCAATTGCCTATCTGCATACAAATTCCATCCATGGGAAATGTCACAGAGGCCAAAATGGTTTCCAATGGCTCAAAGCTACCTTCCCAGGAAGATCACTGTAGCCTCTCAAACCCCCTGCCTGAGAAAGCGTGAAGCTACCAGGGAATACACTTTTCTCTCTAGCCAAACTCGTGACAGGCAGACAGGGCCCTCCCATTTGAAATGTCAGGTTTTTAGATCTGGGACTTTTAAAACTTTGGAACCTTGCATTTATAAAGTCTGTTTGTCTCTTGGAGATTAAGACATCTATTTGCTAGAGACATCCATTTGAAATGAAAGTATGGAAGAGCTAGCCCCTGCTCCCAGGTCCTGAGGGAAGCTAGGGAAGGATTTCAAATGTTATTGTGTTGAGGTCCTTCCAGATTTTATCCCCTTGGATTTTATAACCCCCGCCCCTTCCTTAGCTGGGTGTGAGTTATGACATCCTCTCCTACTCCCTTTCTCTCCCTGCAGAATGCTATGACCTCTGTATAAACTGGCTTACACTAATGTGTGGTCAACCTACCAGGAGTCAAACCATTCTAAACTTCTGCCTCTCCTCCNTGTGTTGAGGTCCTTCCAGATTTTATCCCCTTGGATTTTATAACCCCCGCCCCTTCCTTAGCTGGGTGTGAGTTATGACATCCTCTCCTACTCCCTTTCTCTCCCTGCAGAATGCTATGACCTCTGTATAAACTGGCTTACACTAATGTGTGGTCAACCTACCAGGAGTCAAACCATTCTAAACTTCTGCCTCTCCTCCCTCAGCAGCTAATAAATATTAAAACTCCCCAGCTTGAGAAGAGGATGAATGGGATGGGATCCATCCTGAGATGGCATTCTATGTCCACCTTCTCTCCTTCCGTGCTAGGATTCTGTCTGGCAGGAACCCGCACAGGCCTTGTGGATGTTGTCACAGTGTGAGTTATTATGTGCAGTCATCATCTTGGTTTAGAAATAATGTTTTCTTGTGACATTAGGCTGACCTGGGTACCTCACTCCTGCATTTGGGAAACTTCTTGGTTTTGTTATTCTGCCAGAAGCAAATGTACATGTGTCGTTATTCATTCCGATTAATAGAGATGTGTCCACCTTAAAGCTGGGTAACTGCTGGTTCACTCACAGGGAAAAACACACAACTGTTGCTCTTCAGCCTTCACATCATTCTCATATAGATGGAACTATAAATGGATGTGGTCATCACTCATATCTGAGCTACTTTTAATGGACTGTGATACATATTTCCTGACAGGGTTATCTCCAGTGTGTGTCCACATAGAATATCACTGCAAAACTACAGAAGAGATTAACATGTTTCTCTTCCTTGGGTCAAGACCTCCAGAGAAAAACTCCCCAGTGAACAGTCTATGCCTTGCCCTGAGATGCTTGGCTGAGACTGTCTCTAGAATACCAACTAGAGTTGCTGATGGAAGGGAGCTCTGTTGCTTCTGAGGCCACCTGTAACACCTGCCCCTTGATACATCCTGGACATACAATAGTGCACTCTGTTTTGATGGACAGGCTGAGCTGCATATCGAGCTGCTGTCTACAGTTAGCCCACTTGTGGTAGTGGGGAACACTTTGTAAGATGTGTTAACTACACCCATACTTGGTATCAGGGCTGTGTTGTCTTCTGTGAACATTCTGCTTCAATTATAGAAAGCAACTAGGAATTTCATGTAACTCCTTAAACCCACATTCTCAGCCATTGGTATTGACTACATCTGAGAATTGTGAACCTGTTATCACATGGGGTCAATGGGATAACAGCTATACTATTTATGCACCATCTATGCCCCCTTCAACTCTCAGGCATTAGATGAGCTGTGGGGAAGCAACCTCTGAGAAAGATATAGGATGGTCCCTGACACCATCCTTCCACCCTTTTGACTAATAAATTTCAGGCATGTCATTCTGCTTGCCAATGAAGTTGCTCTCAAAACAATTGGATGCACACTGGGAAATTATTTTATGGTATTTGTGACATGTATTTATAGATAGTATTTCCACAAGGAATGAGGCAT
This sequence comes from Mus minutoides, assembly GCA_902729485.2. Lineage (NCBI taxonomy): Eukaryota > Metazoa > Chordata > Mammalia > Rodentia > Muridae > Mus > Mus minutoides. Next base: position 1,396,788 of record LR749584.1, read on the forward strand.
TTTCTATATGTAACATTTCTTTCTCTTTTCTGCTTCTTATGCATAACTTGTACTGTTTTAATTAAAAATCAAAAACAGTGGTAGCCTAAAGCTTAATTTTATAAACATAGTGACCATGTTTTTCATCAAAGCTTTGACATCATAGCCTAAACGTTAACAGTTCACTGTTCTGAATTGTTCCTCCATATGGATATGAGCATACCTGTCAGTACCAAATCCAGCAGAAACTATAGAACAAAACAGCAGTTCAGTTTCGAAAGATGAGAAACGAGGAATGACAAACAGATGACATACTAATTATGCACATGGGTTTATACTCTGAGGACAATGGCTATAAGGCTTCTCACATGATATGTACAAGGGCTGAGGTTTGCATCTTATTCAATTTCTTTTCTAGATTAGTTACCCTATGGAAACAGTTTACTCTACCAAAAAAATTAAACAGAAGTGTAATACAGTACAATTTTCATTTGAATCTATTAAAATGAGGTTATTTTTGGCAGCAATGATTACTGAGGATGGGGGAAGTACTTAGAATCAAATAACATAATTTAAGTTAGTAAGTGAAGCTTAATGATATCACTCAGAATGTTCCCCTAACTGAAAGTCAAAGAAATAAATATGTCATGTTGGCTTTCTGCTTGTCATATGGCTCTGTGTGTTTTTATCCCTGTTATCACGGGGTCTAATGATTCTCATAATGGATGGTGTGGTTCAGAGGATATGTTGTATCCAGGCTTAAGGCTTGTACCTCAGACATTCACTGGAAGATAAACCCTCTCTAAAATGCATGTCATTAACTGCAGCCTCAGCAGACTTTAGAAAATCCATTTTTAGACTAGGTTCTCTTGTTCTTTTATTTATGCCAGAAATCTTATCCATGACACTTTTCCTTTATCTCTTCTTAAGATGGTAAGTTATAACCTTGACCCAACCTCACTGTAAATTCTTCAATATTCAGATCCCTTTGATGTGCTAATGTCAGACTTTATGTTATGGGACCCAGCACTGATCTGTTTGTAAAGCACAGTATCTTGAGGTGTAAGGGGAGGCCTTAATGGGCCCATGCTAAGGCACCCGCTGGTACCAGTTATACCGCATATGCTGTATAGAACAGAGATTATTTCAGGGGATGGAAAGGGAGGTTTAGAAGGGAGTAGAGGCAGAGAAAGAGAGGAGAGGGGGAAGTGAGAGAGAGAAGAAAGAGGAGAGAGAGAAAGAGAGAGAGAAGAGACCAGCTAAGGACTCATGGAGGAGGGGAAGGAGAAAGAGGGAGAAAGGAGTCGGAGAGAGAAGAGAGCGATCAGAGAACAAAGAGAGGTCAAACAGTCCCTTTTATGGTAAGCCAGGCCTACCTGTCTGTTGCTAGATAACTGTTGGGTGGAGCCAAGAAGGAATGCTAAAGTGTTAACAGGCACTGTAAGTAAAAGCCATCTCCCCCAGTTCAGGACACACCTGCGGATGCTAAGTCCAGTGTACCTTTACCTATCAGGTCTGATGCTGCCTGTTTTCTACAGGAGTCTCTTGCTCAATCACTCAGCACAAAGCCACATGAACATGAAAAATTCCACCCCCACTTGGGCTTATTGAAGTGATGCTCTTGGGTCCTAAGATTCATAAGATAATTGTCACTAAATCTTGGGAGGGGGAGTTGTAAGAAAGGAAAAATATTGAAATAAGCCAGTCAAATAGAAGCATCTTAGAGATGGAGGGGTATAGGTGCTTTGACTTGGAGGGCATGCCCAGCTAGAGTTAATCTCTGCTTCAAAGATGTCCCCTTCTTGTTCTTCCTGTGGTAGAACTAGGAGAGGGTTTCCAGTCTTTTACAAAAGCAATGATTCATTCAGTCACTACAAAGAATCTATGTGGTTTACTCCTGTTATAGATGTCTTAATTCTTGATATTTCACACTGGGTATCAGAATCCATTACATCAATCTTGGAGAGGACACATCTTTTCACAGAAAAGTCTAACCACAAAGACACCTGAGAAGACCAATGGATCTTACAGTTTTAATCTTGACATGCCACACAGAGCACAGCTATAAAGTGCCTGACTTGGAATGGTTAATGAAGTGATGGAGAGTAATTCTCAAGGGAAGAAGGTTAGCTCTAGGGCACAGGCCATGTGGAGGTGTAGCATGTGTTGACAACCTGCCCCAGCTGTGTTAATTACACACAGTGGTCAATTACAAAAGCCAATGTTCCACTTTTTCTTGCAGCAGAAAATCAAAAATTTCAATACATTAGTTAGATCACGTACAAAACAGGTTTCTCTTGAGTAACAGCATCCTTGACTCTGAAGGACAAAAAATAACCCTTTAATTACCATGTTTATGTCTCCTTTTTTAGTCACCCATAAAAAGTAAACATGTTTAAGAGCGCCTCAGCAATTATAGCCTGCTTTTCAGGCTGTTTAATTATGGGGGAATCAATCAATATGGTTCTCCTGGCTGCCTCGTCCCAACACATCAAGCCAGTTTCAAAAGTGATGTATGTCTTCCCTAATTTCCATAAATTTAGACTGTTTCACTTATACAGTTATCCAGACCCTTAGAAATGATTAACACTGAAATTTATCATTTCCATTTATCTCACGTGGTATTGACTTTTCTACAAGAATTTAGTGACTGCCCATTTGGTTACTCTCATCTCCAAAGCCATCATCATAGGCAGATGGCTGATTGACTGCCACCTGTCCAGCTGAGAGGCTCCTCAGACACAGGCCTCAGTGACCACTGTTTCTGTCTCATAAGGAAGCTCTTCTTTTCCTCCATGACACTGAAATTTTAATCTGTAAGCACTCTGGTGCATGTGGCTATATCTAGTCTGCCTCAGATGGCTGTTGGTGACCTTGAGCCAGAGGGTGTGAAACTTCCCCCAGGCTGAAGAATCAAATCAGCCACTGGCACATTTCCCACATTATGTAACTCCTCCATTACTTTCAATGTCCTGCCTTGACATCCCCCAAATTTGTTCCCCCAAATAAGTCAATACCACAAATGATGCCTAGGACAGAGAATTATGAATCATTTATTCTTCAGGGTAGCTCTCCTCTATTGGTAATTGGGTCTTCCTTAGTGAGACTCTCTTGTGTGTCCTGAGCTAATCTTAGCCAGTGTTGTCATCCTCCTACCATGACATAACTACAGTTACTTATTATTACCCCAAATGTCAAGGGTAAATACTAAGCTAACCATAGACAAAGTATGGAGCAGAGACTGAAGGAAAAGCCATCAGTGTCTGCCCCACCTGGGGATCCATCCCATATACAGCTATCAAACCCAGACACTATTGTGGATGCTAAGAAGTGCTTGCTGACAGGAGCCTGATATAACTGTCTCCTGAGAAACTCTGCCAGTGCCTGACAAATACAGAGGTAGATACTCTCAACCAACCATTGGACTGAGCACAGGGTCCCAATGGAGGAGTTAGAGAAAGGATCAAAGGAGCTGAAGAGGCTTGCAGCCCCATAGGAGGAACAACAATATGAATCAACCAGTACTCCCAGAGCTCCCAGGGACTAAACAACCAACCAAAAGAGTACACAAGGAGGGATCTGTGGCTCCAGCTGTATATGTAGCAAAGGACAGCCTTGTTGGACAGCAATAGGAGGAGAGGTCCTTGGTCCTATGAAGGCTCAATGCCCCAGTGTAGGGGAATACCAGGACAGGGAAGCAGGAGTGGGTGGGTTGGTGAGCAGGGGGAGGGAGGATGGAAAAGGGGATTGTCAGAAGGGAAATAAGGAAAGGGGATGACATTTGATGTATAAATAAAGAAAATATCTAAGAAAAAAATCGGCAGGTCACAGAGACCCATTTCTCTGATCCCAGCACTGGGAAGCCAGGGACATTATACCAACTACAATCTGAGCTCAGCTCTGTCCACCCATTGAGTTTGAGTCTGGCCACAAATATATGGAATAAATAGAGAGGCCTGACTCAAAAAAATTCAGCTGTAAAAAAATTTTTTTTCAGTAGAGTGGATTATTATGGCAAGTCAGGTAGTTTAGACTCAGAAAGACAGATATAGCGTGTTATCATATGTGGATGCTAGGTTCTAAATTGTATATATGTATATACACGTGGGTATACATCTGGCCATGAGGAATGAGACTAGAAAGGGATGGATGAGATGAGGAAGATGCCTTAAAAATGATGGGTAAAGGATGACAGCATATATGAGCTACGAAGGAGAAAGAGGTAGAAGAATACAAGCAAGCTAGGACCAGGAATGGGGGAGGAAGGGAAAAAGAGCCTCCCACCCACAAAAACAAAATATTATGAACATGCCATAATGAACCCCATTATATTGTATGCTAACTCACAAACAAAAACAAAGATATAAACTAGTAAGTAATTTCATATATGGTCAGTTACAACACATATTGAAACCATGAGCCCAAGGCATAATTTTCTATTGTTTCCTTTCAGTCCATGGCCATTTTACAGGTAAGTTTGGACTCTTCACTTCTTATTAATTGAGTAAAATGACTCATTGGAGAATTTGTACTCATGGTTTGCCTGATGTCTTATCTATTACGTTTCTAAGAAATAAAATATAGAGGCAAGCTATCCTGTTTCCCTAGTCTCTCATTGTAAATGGGGCTAAAATCAAAGACATAAAAGAGGTGAGTAGGTTGTCCCTGGTCTCATATCCAGTCCAGCAAGTGTGATGAGCTGAGTTCTGACTGTGAACACCATACCAGCCCCTATCACCAGGATGTTATTTTCCCTGATTTCTATGTTGACAAATGATAATTGGTAAGTACCAAGGACATAGTTATTGGCAATAACAGACAATCTGTGAAAACTAAATGATTCCATGACCTGAGCCAGGAGGTCATTCTTCAGGGTCCTGAGACAGAGTCAGGAGATGAGAAGATGAAGGAAATAAGAATATTTAGGAGCAGGAGGTCTTGAATAAGCTGATGGCTCATGCAAGCAAGTTTATTAAGAAGTATAGAATCTTATAAAGTATTTCTAGGGGAGAAATGGAACCATGTCAGCATAAAGCTATTGTACAATAGGATGAAGTCAGCAAGAAACTAATCAAGCAATCGTGCACAAAGGGAAAACAGAAGATCTCAAGGGTATGAGAAAGCAAGTATATAAAAACCTTGGGACTGATTCCAGTCTCTTCAGTGTACAATGCCAAGTTCCCACGAACTGAAACCTTCACTCTTTTGAGGCCCCAGTGAAAGGCTCAGATTGACCTTGTCAAATCTACTTCTGGGCAAATACAAAGAACTAAGTACCCTTTGTCCTTTCATCACAGCCTTTGAGAAAGCCTTGGATGGTGCTGGATTAGTAACACTCTGGGAAGAGATAGCCATGGGGCTGAGTTGTCTTAATGCCCTAGTGACTAGAAGAGACCAAGGAGTCCGTCCTACTTGCTCCAAGGGGACATGGAACACAGTTCCTCAATCAGTGAATAATGAGCATAGGAACATAAAGCTTACAAATCAATTCAGAATTTCCTAACTACAAACTACAGGTGGTGCAGTTGAAAGATATACCTACAGCTACATTGAATTCACATTAAAGGGCAATTTCATAACAATGCATAGATTCCTTTCAGCGAAGTCAAATTCTTCATATTTCCTTTATAGGTGATATCAAAATTCTGAAAAAAAATTAATACAAATCTATCCCTGATACAAAACATTCCAGAAAAAGAATACAAACACAAGAGGGAAATGATATATCCATCTGACATTTTTCACTACTTGTAATTGAGACTTTAGACATGCAAAATTAAAAGTAAAAGTGCATTTATTTATAAAAGGTTGTCTTGAAGTACAACAAATTTTGTGGGCACTGAGGAGTGTGGTCTTTGCTTACACTCATTTTGAAGAAGTTCACCAAATGGTAGAAAAATTTGTATGCTACATAATTTACAGTAGAGCACTGAAATGGCTTTTAGCATTTCTACCACTAATTGGTGTGTTTTGTTTATTATAACATGTAATCTATGCTTCTCATTTGAAGTGTGTGACACACGATTGTGTGACTCACTAGGCAATGCTGTTGTTTGAGATGTTTGTCTTCTCTGACATCACAATTCCCTTCAATTAGTGAAAGACAGAATGTCTTACTGCTGGAAGCTATGGCCCCAAATGAGTCATCATGGTTTTCTTAAGTGAGCACTTTCCTCTTAGTAACCTACAGTTTAAAAGGAAAAGACAAATGTATTTTGTGGAAAATGAGGACACTTTCAAAAATTCAGGTTCCTCAAAGAATCAAGAACAAAGGCCCACTCAGCTAACTCTCAGAATGAGCACCATGGGGTGTGGATAGCCAAGATCACTAGCAGCAGATACTGACAGGACTTCATGCTAGTCATTAGTCTACATAAAGGGAAGCTTGTGAAGTTTGTCAGGAAATCCTTAGTGTGTGCTAACTGTTTCTAAGAGCCTCAGTGTTCTAGGCTGCCTTGAAGTCAAGGCACCAAGGAAGAAATAACAGCAAGGGCTAGAGCAAAAGATATGTTCCTCTAGCACACACTAGCAGATGGGAGGTTTACAGCTGTACAGAATTCTGTCCCTTCCCCAGCAGCCTCCCCCTCTGCCCTCTCTCTCCTGGCTCTTTCTTCTTAAAGGAGCCCTTTCTCCTCTGAATGATATGATCTGTCTTTGTAATTTCCTTAAGGTAGCTTCTTGAGTGACCATCTTCAATGCTCAGATGTGAAGCTTTGGCTTAGCATCCAAACCAGACAATTTTACCCAGTTTATCAGGAATGTAGAGACATGTCTAGATAATTTCTATATTGTGTATTAATCTATGTTTCAGATGAGAAACAGTAGAGTACATTTGTTACTGAGGGGAGTTTGAGGGAAGATGGACAGCTATTAAAATATTTTTGTTACATTTATCTATGTGTGTTTGTATGTGCCTGTGTGCACATGTGTGTGTGTGTGTACATGTCTGTGTACCTATATCTGTACTACAGGCATTCAGTCTCTCTTTCTAGCCTGTGTTGCCTATGGATCAAATCTAGATCCTTGGGCTTAGCAGCAAGTGCCTTTATATGCTCATCCATCTCACAGTGCTAAAGGCTGTTTTTCAAAAGCAATAATGACACCCTGTAGTTTTCAAACTTATATATAAGGTAAGCATATAGATTGACTCAAGAAATACTACTACCTAAACAAATACTTACAATAACATCTGGACCTTGTTAAAACAAAAACTGTTTTAATGGGCTCAGTGACTTTAATAACAGTATACCTATAATAACTCAGTGACTTTAATAACAGTATACCTATACTGCACTACCTACCATCATGGAAAGTATTCAAGTCAGGCAGAATTTCACAGTATGTCAACATTTTCTGTCAAATCTGAGATCAAACCAACTTAAAAACCATCAGTCACTGTCATTACAGGAAAATGGATTTAACTTAACATTTATGAATCTTTCAGGAAAAACATATGTTGCATTTAGAGCAAAGCTTTTCTTTGTGCATTTTCAAGGCAGCACTTAAATTACATATTTTTATTTAAAGGTGACATTTTAAAATAATTCTCTTATGACAACCACAAAAAATCTTGCAAATATAAAAACAACTAAGCTGTAAAACCTAACAATCAAGTCATTTTCATGTTTTATTTTAAAAGTGAGTCTAGCTGTAAAAGCTTAAGTGAAATCATGTTTTGGTCTGTGAGAGTATGTCAAAATCATCACACCAGACACTCTCTGTAAGAGGTGTAAAGTGGTTCTCTAATAGCTCCGACATAGAAGATGTGTAACTCAAAGCTCCCAGTATAAAGGTATAAAAAGCTCTTTTAATTGACACAATCCCCAGAGTCTGCCATCCTTCCTTAAGGGGTTAGATGCACTTTAGATTTTCTTTAGAATGAACTCTGTGTGTTTGAGGAAGTAGACATTTCCCTCCAAAATATTTTGAGTTGGCCTGATGGCATATACACTTGGTTCTATGCCTTGTATGTATGTGCTCATATGATTTGTTGCCTGAATAAAACTTTACTTACATACTTAAATACTAATTATCTAGTTAAGGTAAGAGCCCTGTTCATGATAACATGGGAACTGTCCCTAGACATTTCTGACCTGGACTTCCCTGTGCCTGATGACCCTGAGTATTCAGCCCCAGTGAAACATCTCAGAGAGCCAATTGTCCATCTGGGTGGTAGCTGTCTTATTTAGGGTTACTATTTTAATGACACACCATGACCATAACACATAACATGACACAACCATAACGTAAGTAGGAAAGGATTCATTTGTATGATACTTTCAGATAATGGGTTGTCATCAAATGAAGTAAGGACAGGAACCCAAACAGGGCAGGAACCTGGAGCCAGGAATTTTTTAAATAATATTTTTAAGCACAATCTGGTGGTTCCTAAGAAAACTGTAAATAATTCTACCTGAAGATGCAGCTATAACACTCTTGGGCATATACACAAAAGACACTCCACCATACCACAGGATACGTGCTCCACCGTGTTCATAGCAGCCTTATTTATAATAGCCAGAAGCTGGAAACAACCCAGATGTCCCTCAACCAAAGAATGGATACAGAAAATGTGGTTTATTTACACAATAGAATACAGTTCAGCTATTAAAAATGAGGACATCGTGAATTTTGCAGACAAATGTATGGAACTAGAAAATATCTTCAGTGAAGTAACTGAGACCCAAAAGGACATACATGGTATGTACTAACTGATTAGTGAATATTAGCTAAAAAGTACAAAATACCTAGGATACAATCCACACACTGTAAGAAGTATAACAAGTAGAAAGACCCAAATGAAGATGTTTGAATTCCACCAAGAAGGGTAAGAAAATAATCATGGAAGGCAGAGGGAGGAAGGGATCTTGGTAGGAGAGAGAAGAGGGAGGGGAAATGGGGATGAGATCAGGTATGTGGGAGGGACAGGAGAAAAGCTCAGAGAGCCAAAAGAATGAAAGGATATAAGCAGCCTCAGGGAGAAGAAGGTGGGAGGACCCTCTAGAAACTAACAGAGACCCAGTAGGTGACAGACTCTAAGAACTCAATGGGGGTGACCCTAGCCAAATAAATACAATTATTTGAAAATTTCATTCAACATATATTTTCATTGCTTTTCTCCCCCACCTTCTCAAAGTTCCACTTTATCCACAATACTTTATGTTCTTTATTCTTTCTTTAAACACTTGAGTTTAGTTCGTATTAGCCAACTACTCTTGAGTGCAATGTCTACTCCAGGATATGCCAGGCTCCTCATTGTCTTGACTGGGTTTCTAAGTATCTCCGTAGTTCTGTGTATATAAACAATAGGACCTCTGCTTTTTGACAGTTGTGACATTTAAATTTAAATGAAAGGTCAGAGTCTATGAACTGTTCAAGACAAAGGCAGTGACAGGGTTAGCTTCATGTGAGTGTTGGCAGCTGCCTCTACTTGATGCGCATGTTCTTCTCTCTCAACCTCCGCAGCCTTCCTGGACCACATATTACCAGCAGAGTCTGTAATTGCACAGAGTTAGAAGGGACTGTGCATCTCAAATTCATGGATACTCTGGAGAAGTCAAACCATGGCTCCATGTGCCTGTTTTGATTACACTGAATCCACTCTTCAGTATTTTAGTTTATAAACTTTGGATCGGCAAGGTGTCTTTCCTCAGCCTGAATTTTATTTTATTCCCCTCCAGGCTCTCTCTCCCCCTTTGACTTTGTCTCTCTTCTGTCAGTCATTCTGTAAATCCACATGTGTTTCTTTTTATTTTTCTAAAGATTTATTTATTTTATTTTCATGAGTACACGGTATCTCTCTTCAGACAAGACCAGAAGAAGGCATCAGATCCCATTAGAGATGGTGATGAGCCACCATGTGGTTGCTGGGAATTGAACTCAGGACCTCTGGAAGAGCAGTCAGTGCTCTTAACCCCTGAGCCATCTCTCCAGCCCCCTACCACATGTGTTTCTATAGTGATGTTTTCTAGTGTTGCAAGAATTGTTATTACAGGATAGAACAAAACCATCCTAGCTGAAATGGCACTGCAAAGAGGAAGCAAAGTCCTTTCTCCCACAGACGTCCCTCCTCTCCTTTTTCTCTCCTTAAATGTTATCCCTACTTGCTTACTTTTTTTTTAATTAGATATTTTCTTTATTTACATTTCAAATGCTATCCCGAAAGATCCCTATACCCTCCCTCCTCACTGCTCCCCTACCCACCCACTCCCACTTCTTGGCCCTGGTGTTCCCCTGTACTGGGGCATATAAAGTTTGCAAGATCAAGGGGCCTCACTTCCCAGTGATGGCCTACTAGGCCATCTTCTGCTACATATGCAGCTAGAGACATGAGCTCTGGAGATACTGGTTAGTTCATATTATTGTTCCACCTATAGGCTTGCAGAACCCTTCAGCTCCTTGGGTACTTTCTCTAGCTCCTCCATTGGGGGCCCTGTGTTCCATCCAATAGATGACTGTGAGCATCCACTTCTGTATTTGCCAGGCACTGGCATAGCCTCACATGACACAGCTATTATCAAGGTCCTTCTAGCAAAATCTTGCTGGCATATGCAATAGTGTCTGGGTTTGGGGGCTGATTATGGGATGGATCCCTGGGTGGGGTAGTCTCTGGGTGGTCCATCCTTTTGTCTTAGCTCCAAACTTTGTCTCTGTAACTCCTTCCATGGTTATTTTGTTCCCTATTCTAAGGAGAAATGAAGTACCCACACATTGGTCTTCCTTCTTCTTGATTTTCTTGTGTTTTGCAAATTGTATTGGGTATTCTAAGTTTCTAGGCTAATATCCATTTATCAGTGAGTACATGTCAAGTGACTTCTTTTGTGATTGGGTTACCTCACTCAGGATGATATCCTCCAGATCCACCCATTTGCCCAGAAATTTCATAAATTCATTGTTTTTAATAGCTGAGTAGTACTCCATTGTGTAAATGTACCACATTTTCTGTATCCATTCCTCTGTTGAGGGACATGTGTGTTCTTTCCAGCTTCTGCCTATTATAAATAAGGCTTCTATGAACATAGTGGAGCATGTGTCCTTATTACCAGTTGGAACATCTTCTGGGTATATGCCCAGGAGAGGTATTAAAGAAATAAAAATATTGGATTTCTGCTTCCACAGAATCTGGTTTTCCATTTAGATTTATTTTTGTTTATTTTTGTGTCAGATACAAATCCATGTCACTTTCCTATTATTTATGAACATGTGTCAAAATGTAGTAAATTTAACAATTGCCCAATATTACTGAGTTCCAATTTTTATCAATCCTTACATAAATGTACAGGAGCACATATACACAAATTCAGGTCAATCATGATTGTCTTTTATAGGCTACATCTCAGATTCTTCTATGTGTTGACTCTTCCCTAAAATTAACACTAAAATGTGAAGTGACTGAAAATGCACATCACTGAAGTTCTCTACAAGCCTTTCTGTTTCTACCTACTTGTTCCATTGCTTAATGCTTCCATACTCCTGATGTGTAAGAGAAGTCCCCAGGCCAGCTCTAAGTATTGCTGTTCTGCATATTTGAGGATCAATGGCATAGGCCAGTGGGTAAAGGTGTTTGCTGCCAAGCCTGACATTTTAGTCATTACTACACACATGTTATAAAGAGATACTTGGTTCCTATAAATTATTCTTCAACAAGTGGTTTCTGTCTCTGTCTGTCTGTCTGTCTGTCTGTCTGTCTCTCTCTCTCTCTCTCTCTCTCTCACACACACACACACACACACACACACACACACACACGCACATGTACACACACACACACACACACACACACACACACCACCACCACCACCAATTCCAATGTAAAAACAATATAAATCTCTGTGACTGAAGAGATCCTCCCCAATGGTCTAGTATACTAATATCACCCTGTCACAGGCACACATGCACAGAAATGTGCTAAAACACAAAATCTTCAAGAGTACTGAAGGCACTGAGTCTTCTGCAACACTTACCATTCTGTTTTACATTAAAATGAAACCAAATGGGAAAAAGAAGACAAACTGAGCTAACCCATCAGCACATGTGAAATCAAAGCACACTAATACCAGATCATCATGTGTCACTCCAAGTATTATGTGCAGAAGACATGCCAGCTCTGAGCCATACAGTGAACTATCCTTATCTTTCTGAAAGCAAATTTTCCTAGAAGAAAAAATGAAGTCCCCTTTTCCTCTTAAGATTCATTTCTTTTGTTTGTTTGATTTTTTCTTTTTCTCTACACCTTTTTTTTTCTGTCATTTTTAGTCTCCTTCTGGAATAGTGATTACAGAGTCTTTTCCAAAAATGTAGTAAGATAGTACAGTTCTCCCAGGGCATGTGGCATGAGCCCTGTATGCCTAATTCCTTTTTCCTCGTTGAGGATAATTTTATATAGTTTGTCCTGAGGTGGATAATATTGGAATAATGTCAGCATTACAGACGCTAAAGCAGCTACAAGCTTGGTCCCCTTTAGAAACGGAAAGAGAATGAGCCAGCTTTGCTCTATAGACTGGCAAAGATTTATAACAACCAAGGCTGAAAAATAAAAATAAAAAAAAGAAACAAAGCAAGCAAAACTTTAAAGTCCTAGAAAAGTTTGTGCCAATATCTATCATCTCCAATCCTGCCTTTTCCAGTCTTTTGAATGGAAAATAGAGGACTGCTTTCTGACTCAGGCCTTAAAGCCTGAGGTCAGAATTTCATTGGTGAGTTTCTGTATAGGACCTGCTCTGAATTACATGGGGCCTTGAAGTAAAAAGTTTCCCCTGCAGAAGCCAGGACTCAAGTGGAAGAAGTGAGCATTCTTAGGAAAGCCATAAAGGACAAGGAAGCCAGCCCTGACAGAGTGCACATAGCAGGAAGACCTAATAGTTCATATTCATGTGGTGTGAAGGAAAGATCAGCATAAGGAAGAAGAGAAAGAAAGGAGAGGCAAGAGGAGGAGAGGAGAGGAGAGGAAAGGAGTGTGGAGAGGATGGGGTAGTAGAGAACTGTAATATTGCTTTAAAACATTAATCACCCTTTACACAAGAAATACTAAAAGGCAAGAGGTTAAATGAGGAGCTCAAGAGTTTAACACACACAGTAAACTGAGCATCTGGATATCCATCTATAGATTCCCCATCTATAGCATTTTCATCAGACAGACACCTCAAATGCATGTACGATATTCTCTAGGACAAATCATGTATTAATTTCTACTATTTCCAATAATTAATCATGACTTGAAAATCAATAGTAAAAGAACAATAGATACTTATTAACAATGTAGAAAATAAACAGTCATATAACTGATGGGCCAAAGGAGGAATCCCATCACAAATGAGAACAAAGGGTCCATGACTTCTGTCTACCCAGAAAGAGGGAGTGATCAGAGACCCAGCACAATAGGGTAAAATGGCGAGGACCATGTCAAATGTGCACAGTCAGGAAGGCCTTTCAAGACCTCTCCTCAGAGACTTGGAAGATAGCATGTCATTGAGCATGTGATTTCAGAAGTATGGTCTTGTCAGCTGTGTGGTCTCTAATATGGAACAATAAAATTATAGTGTTTTGTCTTTGTCTTGATATAGAAGTCCCAGGATTCTGTTGTACATGCAAGCCCATGGAAGCCCAGGCTGCAGGTACAGGTACATAGTTTGCTGAAGGGACCCTGATATAGCTGTCTAGTATGAGGCTATACCAGTGACTGGCAAATACAGAAGTGGATGCTCACAGTCATCTATAGGATGGAACACAGGGATCCCAATGGAGAAGCTAGAGAAACTACCCAAGGAGCTGAAGGGGACTGCAACTCTATAAAAGGAACAACAATATGAACTAACCAGAACCCCCAGAGCTCATGTCTCTAGCTGCATATGTAGCAGAAGATTGCCTAGTTGGCCATCATTGGGAAGAGAGGCCCCTTGGTCTTGCAAACTTTATATGCCCCAATACAGGGGAACACCAGGGCCAAGAAGTGGGAGTGGGTGGCTAGGGGAGCAGGGCAGGGGAGAGTATAGGAAACTTTAGGGATAGCATTTGAAATGTAAATTAAGAAAATATCTAATAAAAAATTTGGAAAAAAAATAAATCTTTAAAAATACTCAAAAATAGTAATTTCAACCCTGGAACAGCCTGGCTGATTCTTGGAGACCTGTGCTTTGTGTGTTAGGCTGAATATTCACCTTGATTGCTCTTGTAGATGCATGTGTTTTTTCACTGAGCCTTTGATGTTAGATAACAATGGGTTTGGGTGATTTTATTTAACAACATAATAAGGTAAGACCCTGGACATCTCTAACACAGATTCTTTAATGATAAAATCTTGTGAAACCACAGTCTATTATCTTAACCAGGACACAGGGAACTGGAGTCTAGTTGAGAATGCATCTCTCACCACAAGGATAAACTGCTTTTCAGACACACACCTGCCCCCTACCAAGTACATTCTTCAGTCTTGTCACTACTAATATTCTCTTCATGCTTATAATTTTGCCATACTTGCTTATAAAATTTCATCATATGGTATTGTATCTTTGGTATCCACATCATTTCATTCAACATTATCTGTAGAGATACCTCAAGAATCAATGCTAAATCCATCTTTAATACCTAGTAGTATTTCATAGTATGGGAAGGCAGAATTTAAATATTTATCTGTTTGGGAACTTACAAATTGGTCTCAAATTTGGACCTTAAATGTACATAGACCTAGACTGGATATACACGAAAATATTTTGTGTGCAACCATTTTTTTTTCTGGCATGGGCACAGTTGGTATACAATTGGTGTTTTATACAGCAGAGGTATTTGGACTTTTGAATAAAATCAGCCAGTTTTCCAATACAATTACTTTATTTCCCATTCACACCAGCAATTTGCAAGTGGTGCAGTTTCTCTGTATTCTCACTACTGTCTGCTCTCACTATTTGTTTAGGTTAGCCATTCTGATAGGTGAAGTACCACACTGTGGAATCAACAGTCTGACTCACGTGGAACATGAGTCAGGCAGTGTTCATTGGCTGCTCATTTTTCAGCAATGTGAATCAATGTGTGTGTGTGTGTGTGTGTGTGTGTGTAAGAGTGAGTGTATGTGTTGTCTGTCTTATGCTTCACATAATACTTAGCATTGACTTGTAGAACTTTGCATTGACTTTATCTTTTCTTTACCAGTTAGTTCTATCCTCTAGCATTTTTCTTTCACTCTTCCCATTTATCTCCCTCCTTTCCTGTTTTATTGGTCTTGCAGCCTTTAGTGATATTCCCCTTGTGTGTATTATCAGCCATTTGTTGATTTTACTTGGTATTCAAAACGCCATTTTGTTTTATTCATAGTCTACAATGAAAATTTTCAGTTTTCTTGACTTCTCATTCTTATTATTTCATTATTCCTCTTTTATGTTCTTAAGAAGAAAACTTAGACAATGAATTAACACATCACCTTTTGCAATGCACACATTCAACACTAAACAATTCAAGAATCAGCAATGTTTTTTGCATTATTCTTGATATATTTCACTTAAGTTTCTATACTTTTAATAACTTGGTGGGGTTTTTTTTTTTTTCATTTTTAGATTGTTCTAAAGTTTTGTTTCCAGGTGTTTGAACAGTTTCCTATTTTCTTCAACTTGATGATTTCTGATGTGATTCTAGTGAGCTCATACAAAATCCTCAATCTAATTTCAATTCTCTTTAATCTATTTATTTCTGGGATGTGGAAGACAGCATAGTCAGGTTCCTCTTCCACAGACATGAAGAACACTATGCCCCATTCTGGGTTGGTATGCTCCATGCACAAGCAGGTTATAGCTGGATGTCTTTGATAGCTCCTCTAAGTTTTTATCCGATTGTATTGGTTGTTAAAAGAGAGTGTTGGCTCCTCCTGTCAGCTTCTGCTTCCCAAGTGACTTGGTGGCTACATGGAAGAGCATCTGTTCCTTTCACTACCTCTCTCTGTCACCATCCCAAAGAGCATCACTTCATCTGGTAAGTGCTGCCCTCTTGTCCACATGGGAGCATGATGACATATTGTGGCTCATCTTGCTTCCTTCTCACTCATGATTTTATCCAACATCCATTTCCTTTCAACAAGCTAATATCACAAGATTTTTACTTACTTTTAAAGATTTCATACAGTATATTTTGATAATATACTCCCTGCTTCCAGATCTTCCTAGATCCTCTTTCATGCCTTTCTATCTATATATCGTTATATTCTTTTTTTGCTTGTTTGTTTTGTTTTGTTTTGTTTTGTTTTTGAGACAGTGTTTCTCTGTGTAGCCCTGGCTGTCCTGGAACTCTCTGTAGATCAGGCTGGCCTCGAACTCAGAAATCCACCTGCCTCTGCTTCCCAAGTGCTGGGATTAAAGGCGTGTACCACCACTGCCCAGCTCAGCCTTATATTCTTAGCAGTTAAGAACACTGACTGCTCTTCCTAAGGTCTTGAGTTCAAATCCCAGCAACCACATGGTAGCTCAAAACCATCTGTAATGAGATCTGACACCCTCTTCTTGTGTGTCTAAAGACAGCTACAGTGTACTTACATATAACAATAAATAAATCTTTAAAAAAATAAAAAATAAAATAAAATAACCAAACCACTACTGGAAAAAGAAAAGTCAATGTTTTGTCAAAGAGTAACTTTTGGTCTCTGGGTATATCAACCACACTTTTGGGAAGCTTTTAAAGCTGCTCTATCATCTCTGTATCTAGTTGGCATGTGTGAACACTTCTATCTACTACAGTTAACCTTGATGTCATAGTATGTGCCTGGTTCCTTGTCTGCTTCTGTTTGTTTTCTCTCTCTCTCTCTCTCTCTCTCTCTCTCTCTCTCTCTCTCTCTCTCTCTCTCTCTTTCTGCCACTCCCCAGAATTCTCCTAATTTATGTAGGTTAGAATTTATTTCTATCTGACTACACTCTTTTTCTGTGTATCACTGACAACACTTTTGCAGTGGTTCCAAAGGCATGTTCTAAATGTACTGTTGGTCATTACCCTCTCGTGCTTGCTTGTCAGCACGAATACATCTGTGAAATACTTACTACATTTGGTAAAAGATAAAAACTTCCATCATAATAACAGTTTAATCCATCTATTTTCCCATATGCAGTAAAATATTCATTGTTTCAAACAAATATATGGTGCTGTGTAGAAAACTCACAAGGAGAAAACCACAGTGGTTATGCACAGGTGTCTCCCATCACCATGGCTTCTCTCATCAGATAGGTGTATCTATGGAAAATCTCTGCTGTTCTCAATCTGAGAGGCTCCTGTATTCCTTCTTATTCTTGGAGAGTATTTTCATTGGATGCAGGGCTTTGAGCTCACTTTTATTTCAATGTGCTTGAAAATGCTTCATTGCTTGCTGCCAGCCTCTAGGTAACTGAAAAGAACCCCACAGTCCCATTCAGACCTGGACTGCCTCTGTTCCTACAGTCCTTTAAAGGCTTTTCCTCATATTTAGTCAATCTATTATCCATCAGTATGTTTATCTATCTATCTATCTATCTATCTATCTATCTATCTATCTATCTATCTATCTATCTATCTGCTATCATTTATCTATCTAGCATATATATATATATATATATATGTATCAACTATTATCCACTGTCTATTATCTATGTATCTATCAATTATCTATCTATCTATCTATCTATCTATCTTCTATCTATCTATCTAACTACCCATTTTTAGCAAAGATATAACGTGTAGCAAAAAAATAGCAAGAAGTAGAAGCAAAATTAATTGGAGACTTTTCTTCTGAAAATATGGTTCAATAGTTCTAATAAAAGCTTCAGTGGAGACACAGTACTGAATTGCAGACATGGTTAAAAAACAATGTGGAGAAAAAAATGGAAATTTAGCAGTATAAAAGTAAATACTGCCAAGTATAAGAATGTATTCCATAGCAATAGTTCATTTTATTATAAATGAATATATTGACTATACATATACTAAACATTACTACATAATTACTCATCTGAAATACAAAAAAATAAGTTTGAGTCAATATATTGTAGAAAAAAAGACATTGAAATGCATATCCCAATAAGTCCCCAAACTTGAGAGAATTTGAGTTCATCACATAATTTTTTAGGGACTCTGAAACACTGATGTTGATTCTAGAAGTGTCCATCCAGTGAATAACCAGACTGACACAGTGCTTAAGTACCTCTGATTTCTCATCAAAGTTATTTTGGATCCTCAACTCATTTGGCCATATTCAAAAGGTAGATTTCACATTGAAATGTAACAGCTGTATAATGAAGGGAAACTATAGTTACCCGTTTTGTAGCTATGAATGACTCCTATCATAACTCTTAGACACTGAAATCTTTAAATGTGGGGATCCTTTTTGAGGACATCTGAGGACTTCCGTACTGCCCTGAACTGTTCCTGTATAGATATACAGGTGTCTTTCCCATATATGTAATCCCTAATGCAACACAGTCTCTATGCTGTTTAGAGGAAATGACAGGGAATACAGGGAGTTAGTATCAAGAGAAAGGACTACCCATGTTTAAAGCAGGTATAACTAATTGTACAAACATCTGAATCATAATTGGTTGGAGCTATGAATGCAAAGCCTTCAAATACAATGGCCAGCCATAATCAAGAAGGGTATGACTGACAGTAACCTGATTGTGTTTAAAGTCTGGTCTCTATGTTTCCATATTAAATATCATAAGCATAGTTGAAAACATTTGTATTACAATTAGGGCAATCTTTTAACAATCAATAATTATATACTGATACATATAAGTATATTCATAATCTGCTTGGTTGCTTATTTACATATAAGTTTGGCTGAGTTTGTGTCCTCTCTGGCCTTGCCTGAGTTAGGTATGCATACTACTATACAAGATGGGAGAAGAACCAACCCTTAATGCATAGCGAGGTGTTGCACATATAAAAACACTTATGGTCTAAACTAGAGAAAGGTTTTCTTATTTTTCAAATGATGAGTACAGTTTAAAATTTTTAAAGAAATTATACAGTGACGTTTTAAATTTGCTCCCATTTTAATTTTTGAAGATTCTGATTTAAAAAAAACAAATCTAGATTTTTTAATTAAATTAGATTAGATTCCTGATAGATCAGATTATGTATCAGGATTAAAGTCCCTGAGATTAAAAAAGTAGCTAATACAAAATGTTTGTTTCTTGAAATTGAGGTAAAATTATTTTAGTTAAAGGAAAAATGATTAGCCATTTTTATAATGACATCGCGTGATACCTGAACGCTGCATGACTGTCCCTCTAGGAGTCCAAGCTGCTGAGTGGGAAGATCCCACTCCCAGGCAGCTCTCATGGCCAGCTCTGATGATAGAAGGGCAGAGCGCCTCAATCTAGGCTTTCCTCTCCGGATTGATATTTCAAAGGTGGACAACAATGAAATGATTCATGTTTGTGATCTGAAGATGTTCAAGGAGTGGAGTAAGGGAGAAATTAATAGAAGTTGGACATGTGAATATAAAGCTCCATCCAGAAGTGAAAGAAGGCTTCTACAGGACACCTTCTGCAAGATGTAGCATTCATCAGACGAAGGAAATTTAAGATCAGAATCTAGTCAGGCCAGAAATTACTGAATACAGATCCTCAGTTCCTACAAAACCTTCTCAATTACAGCATCCTCTTTATGAATTCTGACTCATTTGATGTATGCTTTATGCACTTTAATTACAGGGAACTATCAAGCACAAAGACTGTACATAAGCAAAGTAACCAGAAATGATCTATTGATAAATGATCCATTGATAAATGATCCATTGATAAATGATCCATTGATAAATGATCCATTGATAAAACCACCCAGAGAGTGACTCAAGCAAAGCAAATGTCAGGGATGTTACCTACGCCAGTTTCTTTTCCTGATGTTCCTATATTCAAATGCTATATAACTGTTTACAGAGTGGTAAAGGTGCCTTGGAGCTGGAAGAGACACTTGTTCAGACTCCAAACCAAGGTGTGATTTATAGGACTGCTTTTTGCATGTTTACAGTAGGCTTTTTCCCGTGTGCCCACTACATCCCAAAGCAAATGGAGCAAACATTCATGAGCCCTGATTACAGTTAGACTATGGACACCCTCAGGGCACAGATGGTGCCTGAGTCCTTGCCTCCTGCCTGTGGACTTATTTGGGAGTACAGGGAAGTGTGGCTCTTGTTGGTGTATCTTGCCAGCTCCTGTTTTTGCATTTGTACATTATTTAGTAGGAGTCGGTAGAGGTCATGCTTCTTTCTATTGATTTCCTCTGCTATATTGCTTCCTCCCATGCCAGTCTGCATTCCCTGATTGTAGGACTTATCACAAGTCTTGGTACCATCTTCTAAGGACCAAGTGGGCTTCTCTCAGAAGTACCCATTATCAATATTTCATAATTATGATTTGCTCATAAAACTGGAGTCTACACATAGTTCCCGGCCTGTGTTTCACTTTGTGGCAGTTTAAAAAGGGCTTGAGGCAGAAGGTTGACTTATGTTTTTGAAGGGAAGGCAGCATTGACTTCAAAGTACCAGGGGGTGTGATGATTCAAGGGTTGGGAATAGATTAGATCATTTTCAGTCTCTTGCTCAGTTGTCAATTATTTTACTCCTTGGTTTATTTTGCTTAAAAGATGATTGCCCGTTTGTTTAAGAAACAATTATTTGTGAAAGAAAAGACTTTGACAATGTGTGCTTTAGAAATTTGCTTCCTCTCTCTTAGAGGGTTGACTCCAGATCATACTCCCATGTCATTTGCTTTGGCAATTGAAGCAAGAGTTTCATGAATGTAGTATCTCTGAACCATGGGCACTACTGTCCCATTATGACTGGATATTTTGTATGGAGTTGGATTTGGGGGAAATCTAGTTTAGATATTTTATACTCTTATGTTGTTAGGGACAGCCCATGTTGACGTGACTATAGTGTCACATGAAGTAGTGAGGAACATCCATGAGGTGTTCTGTCCAGCCTTTATCCCAGAGTTAATATCTTGCAAATACAAAGCCTAGGTAGTGACTTAGGTCCAGGAAAAATAAACAAGAGTCACACAGGCACATACCACTCACTGCCACAGTCTCCCTACAGTCAGCTTCCCATGTCACTCACAGACTACTTCACAATCAAAGCCTCCTAAAGGCACAGCTCCCTCACTGTCACTCACACCCTTTTTCTCTCACAGCCTCCCTCCCTGTCACTCATAGCCTGCTTCCTTGTCACTCATACCCTCCCTCACTGTCACTCATACCCCTCACTGTCACTCACACCCTCCCTCACTGTCACTCATACCCCTCACTGTCACTCACACCCTCCCTCACTGTCACTCACACCCTCCCTCACTGTCACTCACACCCTCCCTCACTGTCACTCACAGCCTCCCTCACTGTCACTCAATCTCCCTCACTATCACTCACACTCTTCCCCCACTGTGACTCCCAGGCTACTCTGTCAATCACTGAAACATCTGTTCCTCTTCTGCCTCATTCTCTCCTAGCCCCTGGAGACCAGTATTGATTCCTATATCTCTAAGTTCTTACATACTCTGTGGATGAAGTGTAAACTAAAGTTAGCAGTATGTTACCTTTGGGGCATAGAGTTCTATTTCCTAAAGATAACCCTTTGGAGATTTTCTTGTTTGTTACTACCCTTCCTTTTAATTTCTGTGTGCTATTTCACAGCACCAGAGTGCTATGGTGCACAGACCCATCTGTTTGTTAACTGACACTAGGTCTAATTTCAACCTTGTTATTCTTGGTCAGGCTGCTATAGTGTTTGTTTACAGAGCTTATATAAACAAGTCTATTTCTTTATGATGAATGCTCCAGAGTTAAGTAACTGTGTCAGATGTTTGTGCTAATGTTAAGAATCCACAAGACTGAACTGGATGTAATCCTAGCACACAGAGACTAAGGCAGGAGAGTCAGGAGTTCAAAACCACCTTCTGCTACTTAGAAAGCTGCAGCCTGGCCTGGGCTACATGAAACCTATCTTAAAACATATAGACAGAAACTCCGGAATGATATTTTAAGTTTCCTTCAGTGTTAAATGGATATTCAGATCATCTATTTCTTCTCCATTGATTTTTACAGCTTTGTAGATTTTGCAGAGTTAATTTAATTCCACTTGGGCTCACAAGCACAAGGCTGTGCCATCCCCATATCTAATGGCTACAGGGATGTGCTCGGTTGTAATCTCACTGCTCTCATCATCGTTACTGACCTCGTTGGCTCCTTTGGAATGATCAGGGTTTTTTTGTTTCGCTTATTGTATTGTTTTACTATTTTCAGTTCCAACATCAGCCTCTGTCTTTTTTCATCATTCTTCTGGTTGTTTTGAGATTAATTTGGTCCCTTGTGTTGTAGTTTCTAGATATAGTGAGTGAGTCCTGGTGTGTACACATACTATAATCTTTTGATTGGCACCGTGGCCACTTCTTCTCACTTGTGAAAAGTTAAAGTGACTCTCTGGTTTGGTTTTAAGTGTCTTTTCCAGGCTTTGCTGGAACTCCTGTGGCATAAGCTGTAGTGTCCCTAAAAGGTCACTTATTATAATCATGGACCCGAAGATGACAGAAGGTGTTAAAAGTGAGACTAAAAGGAGGTATGATGTCCTGAGTTAGGAGCCTTCATGGATGGGACAAGTACCCTGTAACAAGATACATGGGAGATAGTTTCCCTGTCATTGTGTCATGATGCATGAAAATGGACATCTTTTTTTAAATTTTGATTTTGTAAATTTTATTTTATTTTAAATTTATTTTTACACTCCCTTTTTTATATTTTTAAATATTTTTTAATATTCCCCACTCCTCCCACCCACCTTCTCACTGTTCCACATCCCACACCTCCTTCTCACCTCCACCCCACCTGACCTCTAAATTTCCTGGGGTCTTCAGTCTCTTGAGGGTTAGGTGCATCATCTCTGAATGAACACAGACCTAGAAATCCTCTACTACATGCATGTTAGGAGCCTCATATCAGGTGGCATATGCTGTCTGTTTGGTGGTCCAGTGTTTGAGAGATCTCAGGGGTCCAGATTAATTGAGACTGCTGGTCCTCCTATAGGATCACCCTTTTTGTTTGCTTCTTTCAGTCTTCCCTAATTCAACAACAGAGTCAGATGCTTCTGTCCATTGGTTAGGTACAAATATTTACATCTGACTTTCCCTAGCAGGTTTCTCCCTCCCTCCCCACCATCTCAGACCTCAAGCATTACTACAGAGCAATAGTGATAAAAACTGCATGGTATTGGTAGTCTCTATCTGTGCAACTAGTTACCTTATCTTAACTTCTGGCTATTTATTTTGGTGTGTAAATGTCAGTTAACTAGAAACTGTTTCTGCGGTTTTTATATGTTACCTTTTTTCTTTCTAAGAAGTTATTTACCACGACCAGATTGACCGACGACATACATCTTCTTGTTTTTATCTGGGTATAAACAGTGGAACATGTTAGCTCAAGTCCAAGTGGATCAAGGACCTCAACATAAAAACCAGATACACTGAATCTAATAGAAGAGAAAACAGGAAAGAGCCTTGAACTCATTGGCACAGGGGGAATTTTCCTAAACAAAACTTCAATGGCTCATGCTCTAAGATCAAGAATTGATAAATGGGACCTCATGAAACGGGAAAGCTTCTGTAAGGCAAAGGACATAGTCAATAAGACAAATCAGTAACCTACAGATTTGGAAAAAAAAAAAAAAAAAAAAAAAAAAAAAAAAAAAAAAAAAAAAAAAAAAAAAAAAAAAAAAAAAAAAAAAAAAAAAAAAAAAAAAAAAAAAAAAAAAAAAAAAAAAAAAAAACTTCACTAAACCCATATCCAATAGAGGGCTAATATCCAAAATATATAAAGAACTCAAGAAGTTAATCACCAAAACACCAAACAACCTAATCAAAAAAATGGGGTATAGAACTAAATAAAGAATTCGCATCAGAAGAATCTCCAGTGACTGAGAGGCACCTAAAGAAATGATCAAAGTCTTTAGTGATCAGAGAAATGCAAATCAAAATGACCCTGAGATTCTACCTTACACCAATCAGAATGGCTAAGATCAAAACCTCAGGTGACAACACATGTTGGAGAGGATGTGGAGAAAGAGGAACACTCCTCCATTGCTGGTGTGATTGCAAACTGGTACAACCACTCTGGAAATCAATCTGGAGGTTCCTCAGAAAATTGAAATAGATCTACCTGAAGACCCAGTTATACCACTCTTGTGAATAAACCCACAAGATGCCCTACCATGTCACAGGGGCACATGTTTCAGTATGTTCATAGTGGCCTTACTTTTAATAGCCAGCAGCTGAAAACAACCTAGATTTCTCATGACACAAGAATGGATACAGAAAATGTGGTTCATTTTCACAATGGAATACTAGTCAGTTATTAAGAATGAGGACAAATGGACAGGCAAGTGGATGGAACTAGAAATAACATCCTGAGTGAGGTAACTCAGACCCAAAATGACATGCATGGTATATACTCACTGATAAGTGTATATTAGCAAACAAACAAACAAACAAACAAACAACTCAAAAATGTGCAGAATACCCAAGGTACAATCCCAAGGACACAGTCCATACACAGATACAGTCCACATAAAGAACTCAAAAAGCTCAACAAGCTGAAGTACCCAAGTGAGGACACCTCAGTCCCACTTGGGAGAGAGAAGAAAAGGTATATTTTTAAAGCAGAGCAAGGGTCCTCACAGACATCCAGCTGTGTTGTCACCCAGAGCTTATACTTCCAGCTCCCAGATTGTGAAAACAAAGGTTCTATTGCTCTACAGTATTTCATTATAGCACTCTATATGAGCTCTACACTTCCTACTGAACCAGTGGATTGTTAGGGAAGAGACACATACATGATGATATTTCCCATAGTACTAATTGGTGGAAAGAGTGGGGGCTTGCCAGAACGATTTCTGTCATGGCTAAGTGGGCACTGTTGGTGGTCAGAAGCCATAGGATTCTGCTGTATTATACTTGGATACCTGGGACTTGGAAACCCCATCATTCTTATGCTCTCAGGGTCCCTAGGCTTCCTGCTTGTTTCCTCCTACTTTCCAGAGACTTCTAACACTTGTTCCTTCAGGTCAGAGCAACTGATGCATAAAGGGAGTCCAAAATACTGGCTTTTTTCATGTTCTTTCTTTAGAATTTTGAATGCTAAGCTCCTTTCAGGTCTGGAACCCAAGAGACTGAAGCAAGGATCTGAAAACAGATTCTGCCCAAGCCCAGCTTTCTCAACCAATGGGTTTACTGGGATCCAGTGAGCTCATCAGTTGCTTACAGGATTGTGGGTGAATCAGGCTGCTAAATCTCTAAAAATCATATGCGAAAACTGGAGGTGACTTAGGAAAGCTGTATGTGTGGGGCTCAGCCTGACTGTCAGACAACTCTACCTAAGTCTTCTTAACCCCAGTTTTGATGGCCAGTGTAACCTTGAGGGCCCTTGCAAGGTTTGTGAGATTCACAAGTCTCATGACTCCTCCCATCTATCAACAGTGAAATTTTCCAATCCAGAGAAAACAGTTAAACACTACCTCATCATTAACTCCATTGTACAGTTTTATTAAGTTTCATTAGCATAAGGTTTTTATATATAAAGATTAATTTTAGGGTCTTTTATTATTTTGTAATATCCTCTATGTTAATATAGACTTTTAAATATGCTATATATTAAAATTATATGTTAATATAGGTCTTATTTGAATACATTCCTTTTCCACACTTATAAGTTATTCTTTTCCGATTTTTATTACCAGTTTCAGTTTTAAATTTTCAGAGATATTTATCTGGAGCTCTTCTCCTATGCCAAAGCTGTTTAGATTGATTTTTGGATGCATGAGAATTGAGAGGAGATTCTAACGTCCTCAGTGTAAATTACATTTCCTGTTTGGGGTGTGTAGTATTACACAATGGGTCAAACCAGCTTTTCCCATTGAGAAGGTAATAATCTCTTCCTAGGTGCTTTGCATATTTAAATATCCTCTTCTCTCCTTTCCTTTTCTTGTGGCTATTGCAGTCTTTATACTCCAAACCTGATCTGTGATAGGGCAGGCCCATGATGCTGAGGTTCTAATTTTGATAAAATAGTTACATGAGAATATTCTAGTACCGCATTGTTATATCACCCTATTTCCAGTGTCAAAGCCTGGAAACTGTTGTATAGTTCATAGCTGATCTGTCTGGTGTCCCTTCTTCTGAGGCATTTGACTTTTTTATTTTAGCCTGAATTTTTATGTATGAGAATAACATGGGTGTGTCTGCTTTCTCTGGCCTGGTATTGATTCCCCCATCCTTTTATTTCTAACATTAAAACAAATTGTTCTTTTAGTAGTTCACTTACCCTCCATTAATTGAATTTCTAAGAACCAGAGAAGAATCGTTTCTTCCATAACCAAGACTTTGCCTTTAAAAAGAGGTCAGTTCAATTATCCTGTGTCCACTGCTATGGTGGGTTTAATGGTTGTATTTTAGTTTGTTTTATTTTTTCATTTAATCTGATTTTTATTCTAAGTTTAATGTTTTTATCATAACACAATCTGCTATTTTTGTCCTCTTTGTTTGTTTGAAAATTCTTTTGAGTTCATTGCACTTTGTAATGTTTGTTTTTCTACAAGTCTGTGTACAATGTCTTACATACCCTTGTCATCTCTACACTTTGGAGTCCCAATGCAAATGACTGTGGAAAGTTTAAGGACAGCCTCAGTTATATCACAAATCACATCATCTTGGTCTGCATAAAGAAAAGAAGAAACATATAGAGGGAGAGATGAAGAGAGAGAGAAAAGAAAGTGGAAGGGAGGGAAGGAAGGATGGATGGAGAGAAGGAAGGAAGGAGAGGGGAAAGGAGGGAGAAAATGAATCAGAAACCTTTGTAACAACCACTATCATTTTATGGCTTTCTGCATTTTGCCCCACAGGTCTTCACTACTCTATCCAGTAATCTATCCGCTTGAAGACATTAAGTTTCTTGTCTTTCTATACTTGCTTTTGTCCAGTCTAGACATGATACAACCATTAGCATCTACTGGCCCAGGTTACACTGCCATAAAAAGATTTAAAATTTGGTTGTCACATTGAGTTGTCATCCATATTCACAGTTATGTATCACCATGTTAACCCTCAAGTCACCATGTGCTTCATTCATTCTAATTTACTTTTTGATTACTATGGAAGAACTGGGCTCACATTGCCCATGGTGTAGTACTTTACAGATATTGTTTATACCATATGAAGGTCCAAGTGCGCTATTTACAGAAACAGAAAGTAAACTAGGAATGGTTTTCATAGCAAGTTCCAGGTCACCATGGCTGAGTACTAATGAGTTCAGGCTCAAGAGATCTAGGTTCAAGGTCTAACTCTTAATCAATAAATCTTGCTACCTCTAGTGTATATTTAAATATATTTTGGTGTGGTATGGATACATTGTGATTGGTGTATTGTGTGTATATTTGTGTGTATGTGTGTGTGTGTGCATTGAATGTCTGTCTTTTCCTAGAATGATAATCACACTTTAATACGTCCTTCTAATGATATTTTCCTTTTGAGCACTTTGTGCTTTATATACTGTCTTTAAAATTCTTGAGCAGACTCTGGGGGTGTCTGGTGTCTGATGTCTGGTGTCTGGTGTCTGGTGTACCATGGTGGATCCCAGTAGACTCAATCTGAGCTTTCATGAATACAGAGGAGGCATTTGCCAGAGAACAGAGTTCACAAATAGCAGCCTTCTCATTTCACTACTCTTTGCCTCTCTTTTATGGCCTCTTGCTTTCAAAATGAGATAAACATGGCCCAGAAAGTCTCACCACTATTAATGCCAAGATCCCCTGAAGCATCTCTGCTCTGGGCAAGTTTTCCTATTCTTTAGCACAATAAAAATGACCCTCATTAGTTGTTTCTTCTTCTTCTTCTTCTTCTTCTTCTTCTTCTTCTTCTTCTTCTTCTTCTTCTTCTTCTTCTTCTTCTTCTTCTTCTTCTNTTCACTGACTTTGTCTGTTCAGGGAATATCTCCACATGGTCCTTGAATATCATCAAACTTCTCTTTCTGAGTTTGATACAGTTTCACTGTTCCATTTTGTGAAGCATATGCTCTTACCATTACTTATTAATCTACTGGATGGCAAAAATCTTTTTTCTATTATTATTATTATTATTATTATTATTATTATTATTGATATCTTCCTTGAGAAAAGTTTGGAACTACTGTACAACTGGAAAGCTCCTGACATAAGAAGAGACCTGAGCCACACTGAGAATCTAATGGCAAGGAACATCTTAATTTACCAACATAGCACTCAAAGTTGTTGGGTTCAGAAGACACAGATGGCTGCATTTCTGGTTGGAAATAGCGATTTCTAAGGCCAGTCTCCACATTCTTCCCTCTAAATATACTGCATACCTTTTTAACTGTACATACACTTAAATTGAGATTTTTCTCTTAAAATCCATATATACATTTAGACATACTAAACATTTATGCTGTGCATGAAATAAAAACACAAGTTCAACTAAATAGACTCACAAATTCCCCTCAGCTTATGATTGGCTTTCATTATAAGAAAGCCTTTGTTGAAAGCTTTATTCATTTGAACATTTGCTGAAGCTCCTACCCTGCCTAGCATCATATAACTCAGCCCGACTTTGCCAAACATGCTCAGAACACACCCATAAGCCTGCAGCTAAGTATCACAAGATAGCAGCACTCTTCTTATTACTAGCACAAGGAAAAGTCAACAGTTTAAATCCGAAGCTTAGTGTCCAGGGCTTAGTTTCTGTTGAACACAATTGCTTTGGGACATCACAGAGGTGTGAGACACAGTCCTTTGAACCCTGTGAAGTGGAGCATCTATGCTCTGAGAGGAAAACAGCAAGCAAATACTTTTGTTTCCATGGAACTTCAGGTTCTCATGGCCCGTGTTTAGAAAGGATTGCCACTGAAGGGATAAAAAGGTACCCACACTGTGACAAGGGCACAATTGCTGCTTCAGCAGAGCCTAGAGGAGGAAATAAGCCCTGCCCTGGAGGAGAGGGAGGGTAGAGACATCAAGGTAAATTATGGCTGTGCATCACCTACAGCACCAGGACAACCTGCTCCTTGTTCTAAGCTGCAGAGCTTGCTCCATCCCTGGGAAGTTACAGAGAGATCTCTATGGCTTGAATAAAACATGGGAAAAAAACTGTCAAGGCAAACATGGACAAAGACACAAAGACCAAGGATTCTGAAGCTAAGAGGACCACTGTGACCTGTTTTGTGACACCTCTCAAGATTTATTTATTAAGGCTCGGGATCTCCCAGCCACACTGCTTTGAGCTAGAGCATTTATAAAGATAAGGCAAAATTGGCTCAGTGAAGCCCCTGGTCTTATGTTCTGTCAGCTTTTCCTCGGGAGGTGTGAACAGGTATCTGCTTACTACAGAGAAGACCAAAGAAAGGGCTCTAATTTAAGTCGAGCTTGGAGAAGCAATGAGGTAGGTGAGGAGCTGGCACAAGCAACTTACAGATCACTAAATCAAAGTTTCTCAGCAACTGTCAACCAATTGCACACCCTGAAGGAAGGGGGACCTCATGAGGGTAAAATATTAACAAGGTCCCACTTTTCTGGCCTCTCCAGGTGGCAATCACAGCTGCTTAGATTCTGGGTAGAGCAATAGCCATGTGGGACACTCAGGGACAATGTTCCACAACATTTTGTCTGATAGAAGTTGTTATTAAGGGATCACATGGCAAGGCATAAGGGAGGTTCATGCTCAGCAGGAAGAGGATGAGAACACTTACTGAGGCAGCCATCTCCTAGCAAGGGAGGAAAGCCTAGGAAGAAAGAACTGTAGGGACTCATTGGCTTTTTGTCTATCACAACTCTGAGCACCCTACCTCCATTATGCAAGCTAACCAGTCTGTCATCTGTTATTTGGTGGCCTCAATAACAACTAATACACACCCCTTCTAATCTACTATTAAATTTGTAAAACCTGGTAAAGAAGAAATGAGTAATAATTATGCTGGATCAGGATGTCTACTGATGTAGACACAGAACTAGAACATGCAGGGAAGGGTGTCTTGGTCCACTCTCTTTACAGCACAACACTCATCCTTTCCATTGCTGGAACTTCTGGATGTTCATGGCAAAACTCATGCCCATTTCCAGGTAAATGGGCTGAATTCTAGTAGGAGATGTTGCTTTCTAGGCCAAACCCAAGGGCTGCATTGTACAGCTGACACAGATTAGGTGCTGATCTTTAATTTTGATTGACAGCTACTCACAGGCCAGATTTGCCTTTGATCTTTACTGAAGCTCCTTCTACAACATCCCAAAACCAAAACTTATCCTTCTGGCCACCCAGAAAATACTACCTAAGCCACAGTACTGCGTTTCTTACTGAAGAGTGTCTCATAGGTGGCATATTCAGAGCACTTCTAGAAAATGCAAACTAAGATGCATAGTTTCCATATCAACCAGAGTTTGTTTTAATCACACAAGAACTACTTAAGACATTGACCCCCCAAAACTATAGGATTGCACAGGAAATCTGGAGTGGTACCCCTGAATTCTGAATTCTGTATAATGACTACTAACTTTACAATTGCAGGCAAATGGCTGGCTGAGGAGAAGGTGAGAATGAATCAAGTAAAAAGTAGTGCTCACTCTTGTTTTGTTTTATATGTGCCAGCAGTGAACAGGGGATAATGAGCAGTGCATAGATTTATGAGCAGTTGGGAGGAGAGGCTGCAGAACTCTCTGACTGCTCTCTGAAAAGAAGGATAGGAGGCCAAAGGTGGTCAACTCCCTGGTGTTGTTGATGGGATGGAGTAAACAGGGCAGTTGAAAGAGCTTCACTAGAATGACTTCTAGCTTGTGTATGTAGAACACTGAGTTCTAAGAGTCATACAGAATTCCTCAGTGAAGCCCCAGTGTGTGTACACGAGAATTTATGGTAATACAGTACTCAGGAAGTGTCAAGGTTCAGAACAGTCAAAAAATATTCACAGTGCAGGCTTATGATCATCTATCTAAAAGCCTGCAGATATCTATAACTCTAGCCCTGGAGTGGGAGAGAGAGACCCAAAGATTCCTGAAGCTCATTGGCCAGTCAAATTAGTAGAATTAATGAGACCTAGGTTCAGTGAGAGACCTGCCTCAAAACATATGTTGGATTGTGGATGATAAAATTACACAATGTTGAAATATGCTCTTCAAATGTGCACACATTATGATAGTGACAGTGGTGGAAAACTTAGAACAAAAACTAGAGAGAGAGAAAAGCAGTTACAAAGCATCCTGGAGGAGTAAAATGTTTTTGTTTATTAGATATTTTCTTCATTTACATTTCAAGTGCTATCCCATAAGTCCCCTATACCCTCCCCCTGCCCTGCCCCCCTACCCACCCACTCCCACTACTTGGCCCTGGCATTCCCCTGTACTGGGGCATTTAAACATTGCTAGACCAAGGGCCTTTCTTCCCCAATACTGGCCAACTAGGCCATCTTCTAATACATATGCAGCTAGAGACATGAGCTCTGTGGGTTCTGATTAGTTCATATTGTTGTTCCATCTATAAGGTTGCAGACCCCTATAGCTCTTGGGTACTTTCTCTAGCTCCTACATTGGGGACCCTGTGTTCTACCCTATAGATGATTATGAGCATCCACTTCTGTATGTGTCAGGGACTGTCAAAGCCTCACAGGAGACAGATATATCAGGGTCCTTTCAGCAATATCCTGCTGGCATATGCAATAGTGTCTGCATTTGGTGGCTGATTATGTGATGGACCACCCGGGTGAGGCACTCTCTGGATGGTCCATCCTTTCATTTTAGCTCCAAATTTTGTCTCTGCACCTCCTTCCATGTATATTTTAATCCCTATTCTAGGGAGGAATAAAGTATCCACGCGTTGGTCTTTCTTGGTTTTCTTGTGTTTTGGAAATTGTATCTTGGGTATTTTAGGTTTCTGGGCTAATATCCGCTTATCAGTGAGTGCATATTAAGTGACTTCTTTTGTGAAAATTCCAACTCAATTCTTCACTGAGATAGAAAGGGCAATTTGCAAATTCATCTGGAATAATAAAAAACCTAGGATAGCAAAAACTATCCTCAACAATAAAAGAACCTCTGGTGGAATCACCATGCCTGACCTCAAGCTGTACTACAGAGCAATTGTGATAAAAACTGCATGGTACTGGTATAAAAACAGACAGATAGACCAATGGAATAGAAATGAAGACCCAGAAATGAACCCACAAACCTTTGGTCGCCTTATCTTTGACAAGGGAGAAAAATTATCCAGTGAAAAAAAGACAGCATTTTCAACAAATGGTGCTGGCACAACTGGTGGTCAACATGTAGAAGAATGTGAATTGATCCATTCCTATCTCCTTGTACAAAGCTCAAGTCTAAGTGGATCAAAGACCTCCACATTAAACCAGAGACACTGAAATTCATAAGGGAGAAAGTGGGGAAACCCTTGAAGATATGGGCACAGGGGTAAAATTCCTAAACAGAACACCAATGGTCTGTGCTGTAAGATCACAAATTGACAAATGGGACCTTATAAAATTGCAAAGCTTCTGTAGAGCAAAAGATACTGTCAATAAGACAAAAAAGCCACCAACAGATTGGGAAAGAATTGTTACCAATCCTAAATCTGATAGGAGGCTAATATCCAATATTTACAAAGAACTCAAGAAGCTGAACACCAGAAATTCAAATAACCCCATTTAAAAATGGGGTACAGAGCTAAACAAAAAATTCTCAACTGAAGAATGCCAAAGGGCTGAGAAGCACCTTAAAAATATTCGAAATCCTTAATCATCAGAGAAATGCAAATCAAAACAACCCTGAGATTCCACCTCACACCAGTCAGAATGGCTAAGATAAAAAATTCAAGTGACAGCACATGCTAGCGAGGATGTGGAGAAAGAGGAACACTCCTTCATTGCTGGTGGGATTGCAAGCTTGTACAACCACTCTGGAAATCAGTCTGGTGGTTTCTCAGAAAACTGGACATAGTACTACCAGAAGACCCAGCAATACCTCTAATGGGCATATACCCAGAAGATATTTCAACTGGTAAGAAGGACACATGCTCCAATATGTTCATAGCAGCCTTATTTATAATAGCCAGAAGCTGGAAAGAACCCAGATGTCCCTCAACAGAGGAATGGATACAGAAAACGTGGTACATTTACACAATGGAATACTACTCAGCTATTAAAAACAATGAATTTATGAAATTCTTTAGCAAATGGATGTATCTGTAGTAAAATGTTAAAGGTGGGGAAAAAAGTATCCTGTGGAGACACAGGGCAAACTTGTCATGAGGAAAGAGTTTATAGATGGTATCCAAGGGGACAGTTGATGCTTTGTACACTTAAAGTGATCACCAGTTCAAAGTTGTCCATTGTAAGGAGGAGACCCACTTCTGGTAGGATGAGACTGGAGGTATGGATGGAATAAAGCTGCTGCAGGGAACAGGCTTGGGAAGAGCAGCAGCTGGAGTATGTGAAGGTAAGGAGGCTGCTAACCAGACTCTATAGAGCATGGTGGGAGGGAAGCTACAATTACCAACAGCTGGAGACCTGATGGGCACTGTCCATCACAGAAAGGCAGGGAGAAGTGTGCACACCACAGTCAATTTCAGAATGGCTCTTCTAATTTAATCTCAGTGGATTTTTGTTGTGATAAAAACCAGCTGACTTTGATTTTGAATCTTCACAATGTATTTTCAGTGCATATACAAATACTGAAGGCTTCTGTTTGCACCACTGTGGAGTAAACAGCAAGAAAGACATGAAAATTCATGTGATTTTCCTCCTTGGGTGTTAAATAAATAAAATTGATTTAGAATACAAAATATCTTTAACAGAAAGTGGGGCTCAATGATATAGTACTAGCAGCCATGAGCCCCTGGGTTTTGGTGAAAAATTATAAAATTATGATTCTTAAGTGTGTATGTAGGAGTATGTGTGTGTGTGTGTGTGTGTGAGAGAGAGAGAGAGAGAGAGAGAGAGAGAGAGAGAGAGCACCCGCATGTACTTATAGTCTTTTGAGCATTTATATTCCAAGCATGCAACTTTTA
Source organism: Mus minutoides (assembly GCA_902729485.2). Taxonomy (NCBI): domain Eukaryota; kingdom Metazoa; phylum Chordata; class Mammalia; order Rodentia; family Muridae; genus Mus; species Mus minutoides. Next base: position 1,430,804 of record LR749584.1, read on the forward strand.
CCAAATAATTTTTCATTTAATAAGAAGTAATTATTTTTTCCAGGACATATTTTCCTTTGAAGATTTTCACATTCAATATAGACCAAGATATTTGCTGTTATAAAATCAAGTTTCACATTAAAATTACATGAGACAAACACACAGAGGAGGCCAGGCTATGCTGCAGGCATAACTCAGGGGGGAACATGCTGACCTGGGACTCATTTCCCAGCTCCTAAAAACTAGAAGAAAAGAATTGCAGCCCCCACAAACTCGTGTTTCTAATGAATTGGTAGGAAATTCATTACTAGCTAGAAGACTGATTTAGATGACTTGGTGATTCCAACAGCTGGAAGTGTGCATGAACATTGTCAAAAGTCAAGACTTTAATATCATAACGCATATAGTAATGGAATAAAATGTATTCTTGATAGATTTTTTATCATAAGTGTACTAAAGTGTACTTTTATAATAATTTAATGTTCTCTTCTTTTCACTGTTCAAGGATACCCCGGGCAGTCACTGTCTGTTCCTGAAGAGACTTCTCCTTTCTTTCTTTTTTTTTTAATATTTTTATTTTTATTAGATATTTTCTTTATTTACATTTCAAATGCTATCCCGAAAGTACCCTATACACACACACACACACACACACACACACACACACACACACACACACACACTACTCCCCTACCCACCCATTCACACTTCTTGGCTCCTTTCTATGTGGTCACCCCACACAGCTACTAGGCTATGACTACCTACATTATGCTTTGCTACATGCTTAGTTTAAGGAAACTAAAACTCATTAGTCAAATTTTCAGAATTTCTTGGTATGTAGATGCAGAGGAAATGGCAAACATATTGAGCAGCATTTGTGGATGGTTTTCTAAAAGAGCGAGCAAATACATGGGCTATCCTTATATAGCTTGTAGTGTTTTAAAAGTCAGAATATCTTGATTAGAAAAATTACATAATTCAGAGAAGATGTTTGTCATTTTATGTATGAGCACCTTTCACATATTCCTAACAGCACAAAGTTCCTCTATTTGATTTCATAAGATTCAGGCAGAATGAATATTTTAAAGTTCTGTGAACTTTATGAATTCATACATACCCGTGAAACTGTTTTTGTAACATGAATTGGAAGTGAAGGAATACTGAGCAAAGTCAATCAAGCCCAACCTCCGTATCACTGAAGCTTATTATCACATTGACTTTGTCCCCCTTTAGCTCCTGGAACCAGTATTGTAAATTTTATGAACAGTTCAATGGAGTAAAGAAGTCTGGGGTGGGATTGAGGGAGGAGTTGGAAGCAGGTGGTAGGGATCTGACCTAATCAAAGCTCATTGCATATGGAGTTCTCAAAGAATAAAATAAAATTTATTTGAAAAATCAGGACACATTTCTCTGCCAGGAATTAGGGTATGAGGAAATCAGAAGCCAACTTGACCAAAAGCTTAGAAATGGTAGAGAAGGTAGCTATATGGAACATTCCGACTGCAGAAAGCATACCCACAGACAGTAGAGATTTCTATCCTAACTATTTTAAAAATTGAATATTGGCTGCTGGAGTAAAGAGACCTTATTGTGATGTCTGTCTCAGTATGACCATGCCCATTATTTAGTAAACAAAACCATACTGAATTGAGGAAGTCAGGTTTTCCTAAAGCTCACTCTCAACTGGAGCAGGAATCCTGTCTGAGTATCCTGAGACACAAACACGCTCCATTCTGAGGCTTCTTAACCCATGAATTTGAGGTTCAAGGGAACATGGTTAGTTTAGGCAATGTCACGTCCCTCGCCTGTCACTTACTGTGCAGACATCATATGTGCCATACACTGAGTTTACTCTGTGATGGCTTCTGATCACAATGGTGTAGTGAAAACACGTCGGTACTTCCTCAATAAATATTCACCTATTTTAGAAGAATAAACACATTCCAACAAAGTGTTGGACGGGTTGGCACATTTCTTGTATAGTGAGTACAAATTTTAAATGCAGAGATCCTAGGATATGATTTGACAGCCAAAACAAATGTGGCTTGGTGTTTGTTTTATAGTTAGAAGGCATGTAAACCTATCATTAATAAAAATTACAAGATCAGTGGCTCCTTCATTCCCAGAATCTTTGATGTGGAACCCATATTTTTAGCCTGTTTCTTCACAGGCATTGCTGTAGGTCTTTAGGTTATGGTCCAAAGGGTACGCTACACATCTTTATATGACAAGATGAAAGATGAGAAAATTTTCTTTCTATTCCCTAAAGGTCTGTCCACTATCACTGGAATTCACTAGGTCTCTCTTACCTTGTATCAGCTTAAATAAGACTCTGAAGTTATTAACAGTTTTGGAGACATTTGATAGTCTGTTGTGAAGAACGGGTGCAATGCCACAAAGGGTACATGACAAGAAAAATTGAAGATATCTCAAAAGAACAAAGCTCTGTTTTGCTATTTTCATCTTGGGCAATTTACTGGCCTCTCTAGTACAATATCCACAGAACCTAGAGCACCACCCTTCCACCATCCTAGTATGCTGTCTTTGGGTTTGCAATGTGTATATTTATGTATCTTTCTACTTTGCTGGAAAGGTTTTTCAATAATTTGAAATTCTCAACGAGCCTTATAAATCTGAGGTTGCCTGTACTGGAGGACAAAAGACATCAGATCCCACAGCTCATCAGTACCTCAGAAAACATGGCTTAACTTGCATGCTCCCTAGATCTCTTTAACTCAAATACAATGCTCTGGATCTTAAATATCTTTTCACAAACTACAAGAAAATGATGACTTCTATACTACATTTTTTCTCTCTCGTGCTTATATTAGTGGCTCAAGCTTGACCTGGTCTCAGACTTGCTTCTCTTGTGTCACTTCACACATTTGCTTTCATAGTAGATTTTCTCCCTGTGGGTGATGTCTGAGTGTGTACACCCACATAGACAGCCTGTCTGTGCCCCTTGTCATCTCATGGCTTCTAAGTGCTATACCTTGCACTGATCTATGTGATTCTAAGAACTGAAATTTATAGAAGAAAAGAGGAGGATGTGATCAAGAGCTAGAGGCTTTCGATGTTGGAAAAAAATCACTAATGGATCCTGTAAAATATGCACAACGTGTCGTGATATTTATGGAACTGTGAGCTCCTCTGGCTAAATATATACATGTCTCCACACCACTCTGAGCAGCACCAAGTACTGAAGTGTGCAAGCACTTTATGCTCTTTAGCACTTTATACTTTCGAAATCCTTTTTAATCACTTTATTATTTATATCCAAGCAGGCCTGAGCATATTAAGAAATATCTCTCTTCCGTCTTCTCCTAATCCATTAAAGCCAGTGCCTATAAGACAGTATTTATTGGATCCAAACCTTAATTCCTCTCATAGCACCTATTTTAAAGTGAAATTCCACTTTGGAAATGAACTATATATCTGTGCAGGGAGCAGCTGTCCTCTGACCTTTGGAGAAGGGTTTAGAAATGAGCATGCGGTTCATAAATCCTGGGGTACAGCAGTGCAAGCTTGGAATGTACAGTGATACAGTGGGGCAGGGTCTTCAAGACTTGTTCACTCTTTCCTGCATGGACTGAGCAATCTATCTAATGTCTTTTTCCCTTTAGAAAGTGAATAATTAGGCTTGAAAAACTCTCATTGTAGAATCAAGACCATTAAGATAAGTGCAGCTTTATTGATGTGACCCAAAATTGACTTTCAGTGAAATAATTCTGTGAAATGGTACTTCTGGAACTTTCTAGAAACTTCTGTTGGGGGGTCCTTGCAATTTCTAAGAAGTTTCTTTTGGGTTGGAAGCCTGTGGGTTGATAAATGAGCGAATCTGTCTGAATGTGCTGTATAAAGGGATTGATGTTTAATTGTGAAATATACTTCCAAGGCCTGTGTGCCTGAATAAGGTGAGTTATGATTTTAGAGAGTTTTGGAACATTTTGCAGGTAAAGCACTGCTAGAAAAGAGACCCTTGCACAGGTCTGCAGGGTTCAGAAACCACCAGCTTTTTGTTCACTCTTAGCTTCCTTTTGAGGGGGATGCAATGTGACCAGTAACCACACACCCACTGTCACCCATCCCATGTCACAATATCTTTTAGAACCATGAGCTGGAATAAAGCTTCTTCTTCATTAAGTTGCTTTTTCGTGTTTCACATTATCTATGAGAATATTAGTGCAAATGTTAAACTCTGAGGAAGAGGTCATTGTGACTGCCAGTGAACTGGAATAAGGAAACTCATTCTGGATAACATGGCTGAGATAACCCAGGGGGTGGGAAGATTCTAAGGAAATAAACTAAGGCCCAAAGCAAGATGAAATTCTAGCTGCTCTCCAGTTGGGGTCTGTTATACTTGGTATTCACAGTTTTCCTGCTTGCTCTTTGAGTTCAGAGGTGAATTTCAAAATACCTATATATCCTTTCCATTCCTCTCTTATTCTTCTGTCCCCATTTGCTCTGTTGAGATTTTCAGATGAAAGCAACTTATTATACGTAGGATATGAATCTCAATTATAAATACAAATGCTCATGGAATCTCAGAGACTTCTTCACTCTCCATTATTCACATCAATTAAATGTATATAAACGTCTCCATTCTTTCTGAAAGAAAATGATTGTAACTTCCAAAAGTCCAGATACAAATCGAAATATAAATGGTAAGTAAAACTTACTGTCATCTAAATTTCTAGAAATAAATGTGGGTGTCTGGAATTTTAACAAACTTCTTCAAATGTAATCTAAGTGGATGAATCTGAAAGATGCACTTATATCATACTGTATTTTCCTGATAACTCAGCCCAGAGTGCAGATAGCTAGTGGAGCTGAGACTGCCAGATTCATTCTAACCTTCCCTACTTCAGAGAAAGAATAATGAGCTATGGGCAGAGGGGACTGTTTAGTCTTGGAAGATGAGTATCTCTAAAGAATAAGAGGCTTCATTGGTTCATACTTGTCAGATGAATAGTTCACACATTCATTAAACTACCTAAGCTCGGGGACATCAGAATTCTACCAGATGAAAGAAGTAGCAGAGGTGGGAAGACCTGGGACTGAGAGCAACCGTGACTGCAGGATAGACCAGACAGAACACAGAAATGAAGAATACAGAGAAGCAGACATAACCGTCTGACCCATAATTAAAGGAAACATGCACCTAGGTTTTGTCTGTAATCCTGGTGCCAGAAGGCTAAGGCAGGGAGCTGGAGTGTTGGAGAACAGCCTGAGCCGCATAGCGAGACCTTGCCTTACCAACGAAGGAATGATAAATGAAACAGAATGATGAGTGTGCACAATCAGACACAGCCTGAAACATACGGCACATGGGACGACAACAGCATTGGTAGATGATGCGTCCAGCAGGCATTGAAAATGGTTCAACCAACTTATATGGAAGTATATGTGAGAGGCAACCTGGTGTTTGCCAGCAAACATTGAAAATATTGCACAGCTTATCCAATATTGTAGGAAACCTGAACTGAGAAGACAGCTAAAACCATGTACGACTAAAGGGAATGTTAGACTCAAGGAGAGCTGATGGGAGAGGTTAGGGAGTGAACAGAGTGACAGGTAGACATTGTTCTGCAGACTACAAATCACTCTGACCTTAGGTAGAAGGTAAGCTGAGGTGTTTTCTTACAGATGGAAGCAGGCTAGAACTGTGCATGAAGACCAGGTTACACTCATATGGAAAGAGTGACATGTTCCACATTTAGGTGGGTAATTCACATTTCTGCATTTTCGATTGGGTTTGCTGACTTACTTGGGATGTTACTAGTGATAGTATTAATATTAAAAAGATAGTAATTAAAGTGATCTTCCTACAAAGCAACAACATAAAATGCAAGAATAATTTGGGGATTATAATTTGTCACAATTTACTACCATTTATGTAGAAAGGAGCAAGTTTGCTCTGATAAGAAGCTAAGCAGACACGTTCTATGCCCATAGCAGTAGGAAGTGTGACAAGAACCTTAGGGCTAAGCAAACAGGAGGGAGCAGCTGGAGAGTCTCAGAGAGTGATGTGGTAGAGAGCAGTGTCTACTCAGAGAGCGAGCAGCAGCCTCAAGGTACACTTGGCACTCAGAAGTCAGAGCTGCTACTGGTGTGGAGGAAAGTCACTGTCCCATGCATCCTTTGAGAACAGCATGGTGGGTATGTGCTGCCTGCATTGAGGTCTCACCCCTCATGCCTCTCTAGGGCAAAACCATGAGAAGTCCAGGGTAGAAAGAAAGTGGTAAGAAATCTGTCTTCTTATAGACGCCCTCAGTAAGATACCACACTCAGAGTAACTTCTGTAGCTGCCTAGAGAGTTATCTAATCTAAAATATAGTTCAAAGTATAATAGTCTCCAGAACATATACGTGTGTGTGTGTGTGTGTGTGTGTGTGTGTAATACACCAAGGCTCTGAACACTCATAAATGGAATGTGTAAAGACAGAATAACTGTGGCAATCAAGAGAGTATTAAAATATATTTCTCAATGATAATTAAGTAAACAGTGCATATAAATAATAGCATAAATATAGCACATTGACATGATTAAAATGAGATTTTTATAAAGTAGAAAAATGTCATTTATAGTGTATAAATTCAATGAATATTTTACTTTAATTTCAGCGGAACCAGGGATTAAACTCTGAAAAATGGTGACTTACAAATCAGGAGTAAGGAATATATCCTGAAATCAGAAGAAGGGCACAAATAGAAGTAGACCCATGGGGGGAGGGAGAGTAAGGGAGTGGGCAGAAGAGCAAGAAGAGGAGAACAGGAAGAGGAGGAGAGGAAATATTCAATTATTAAAAGGATTGATTGATGAACAGCCAGATATAATAATAAAGCAAATAAGTGCTAATCTAAAAGTAAGCAGGCATGGGTATAAAGATCAGGAGTTGTGTGGAAATGCTTATATTTGTTTCCCTTCTGCCCTATTTGGAACATGTTTCTTCTTTCCATGATCCATGTTTTCATTCTTATAACTCACACACACACACACACACACACACACACACACACACACACACTACATGTAGATTCCACATATGAAAAAAGATGCATATCTTTCTGAGTCTGGGTTATTTTTTTTTAACATAAAGGAAGATCGGAGAGAATATCACTTTGCTGTCAATGAATATTACATTGGATCTCTGAGAAATAAGCCAGGTGCATCTTATAAATATGTGATATAGATACAGAAGCATGGAGCTGTACATAGTATGATTTATTTAGCCACTTACCTGAGTTAGTTGGAGTAAATAGTTGATGATTCATCTAAAAGGGGATTTTCAAATCAGCATGCTGTTACAGTGAGAATCAGGGTAGAAGGATTTCTGCCTTAGGTTGGAATGTTCAACTCAAAACAATAGAGAATAATTCATTTATTTTATTGCTATAAGTAAAATACCATTATTCCAAAGTTTACTATTTCCTCACTAGGTAGAAGTACAAATTCTATTTTGTACATGTGTGTATGCTTATTTGGTGTGTGTGTGTGTGTGTGTGTGTGTGTGTGTGTGTGTGTAGAATTATATAAAGTTAATCCTACTATTTTGAGCATATAATACAGGATAGCTATTTGTACATTATTTTTCTACAGCAGAAATTAAGATGTTCACACTGTGTAAGTAAACTTCACATTCCTCCAAGTGCACCAACTTTTGCTGAGCCCAGAATCCACTATCCTATCTCCCCTCAAGGGTCTAGCTAGTACATACTCCAGAAAAGGAGCCCTGCATGTGGTAGCATAGCCCCATAGCTGTGGGTCTGTGCTTGTCTTGCATTACCTGACACAGCATTGCTAAGAATTACAGAGGGGTATGTTACAATACAGAAGCAACATGACCCAAGAATTTAGTTCTGAGACTACATCTTTCACACACACACACACACACACACACACACACCAAAAATCATTACATATTCAGGAGCCCTGCATGTGTTACAGGAGAACAAACTATGCTGTGTACTTGCAAAAATGTCAGAGAATCAGAGTAATTGTTTCATCCTAATGAAGCCCTAAGAGTCATGGGTGCCGTATACCAAGGGAGAAGCTTGGCTGGATTATGTACCAGATAAAGGATGTTAAGAAAGGAAATGGTGAAGTTTGTGTAAATCTTGCATTTCTTTGTGCCATCACTGTTTGAGTTTCTGACAATAGTATCTGCACAGTGACATTGTCTCTGAGTCACACTGAAGTACTTAGGGTTAAGCAACTTTCTGACAGTTTCCCGGTCTTCCAGAGAAGCGTCATGTGGATTTACACAATTGTTTAGTGGAAGGACGGAGATAATAGAGGCTAGAATGCACAGATAATAGGAATAAAAGGAAATACAGTCATATGGAATTGGAGGGATACTGAGGCACTTACATGAACTTTTCATAACATTTTATCTGAGTTCATTTCAGTGTCAAGTTGAACAATGAACTGTGAAAAGAGGATTTTTTTACACCTGCTTAATGTCATGATACTTCTCGGTTACCTGGATGTCATTAACTTGAGCCAATCGAATGCTCTCTCTTTGAACTATGAGCCTCCATGTAATGTCAGAATTGACTGCTGCACAGGTATGGGTCCTGTGTTAACACACATTACATACAAGCATCCCACTAGCCAGCCCATGTCTGAAAGTTCCCTATTGTGCTCATAGCCAAAGTAAGAGCTCAAAGTCTCAGTTTAATTAGTGATTATACCCAGAACTGAGGGATGTTGTATGTTGCATCTTTCCATGTTAAATGTGCATGTTTTCAACATTTTTCTAAAATATTCTATATTACAGACACTTACAAACCTCTCTAGAATTTAAATCACTGTAAATGCTATTGAGAGAGAACTGTGCCTCCACTATAATTTATTTGGGTATGATTGGATGAAATATGATGCCATTAGGAAGAAAATTTGTACAAACAGTATGTTCAGAGGGGTTTTTAATAAAATCACAGGGACCATATTTGGTATTACCATGTAAATTATGTACCTCGTGATGAGTCTCCTTAAACTCATAAAGAGAGAATGATTAAAGAAGATAAGCTATGAATCTTCACCATTGGAGGAAGCATTAACCCGAAGTTCTCCAACATACATTTATTTTAGATCTCATCAAATGATAATTGTCACGTCTAGGTTTCCAGCTCTTGCTCCCTAGAGATACCATCCTCATTAAAGACAGATAAAATTGCCTCGAAGCAAGATGGCTTGTGGATCCAAGGGCAGCATTCTAGGCTATAAGGCAATTGCATTTACTGTGTTTCAGTCAATAACAATTCGGTATTTGAAGACTGGAGTTTTCCAAGGGGATTCGAGGACATGATGTCCTCCTGTGCATCTGTGAAGATGATTTGGAAGTTGATCACATGTCTGTGAGTTGGGATGAAGCCAGGAAGAGAGAGAGAGAGAGAGAGAGAGAGAGAGAGAGAGAGAGAGAGAGAACACTGCCACACATCACATAACTGGACTAGCAGCTCACCTCTGTGATCCCAACACATGGCAGGCTGAAGCTGGAGAATCACTAGTTTCCAAACAGTTTGAGCTACACATGGGCCTTGCCACAAATGATGGTAAAAACAAACAAAACAGCAGACCAGGACAGATGAAACCCAGTACAGGCTACATACTCTCAGGGAAGGGCAGTCCTCCAAATGTAACATCCACTGCATTCAGTTAGATGAAACCAATAGGAAGGGTTTGCCTAATGATTTGTGAGTACAGATACAAAACGATGAGGATGTGTGTAAGTCAGGAGCAAGTTACTCACACATAGATGCCTCTCAGATCTGCCCCCAATTCTCAAAAACTTCCCTCTGTGGAAGACAATTTGCAAGTCTACTGAATTTCAAAAGCAATCAAAATGATTTTGCCCAATCCCGGCCTTGGGTGCAATTTAAGACGAGAACACTCTAGATTTAAATTAAAACATTTGACCAAACACATGTTTAACATTTTCAATATGTGTACTGTATTTATACTACTCTAACCTTTTTCTCCCTTCAACTCCTCTATTGTCTCTATGCTTTTGCTCTTTGTCTGTAATTATTATTCATACTCATACTAATAAGTATGTAAATACAACTTTCTGAGTCCATTCAGTGCAGCTCATTGGCATGCGACTTTATAGCTGACTGCTAAGTACTGAATAATCAATTAGGCCTCAATCAATAATCATTAATCAATAATCAATAATCATTCCTGGAGAAGACTCTCTCTCTGTCTCTGTCTCTGTCTCTCTCTCCCTCTCTCTGTCTCTCTCTCCTTCTCTCTCTCCCTTTCTCTTTCTCTCTTTCTCTCTCTAACCCCCTTCTCCCTCTCTTTCTCTCTCACACACATCATAAATTGTCTTTGGTTTCTCATCTAAGGGTGGGACCTTGAGACTTCCCCCTTTCACACTGAGAAGTCAAATCAACTGGTAGCCTTGTTCAGGTTTTGTTTGACAGCCATATGTTGAGATTTTCATGGGTGCAGATATAGCAGACACTACCTGGTTCTTCTCTCTGACATATTTTGATGAAAGTTTGTGAAACTGGGGTGAGATGGAGTCAAAGCCATATTGAGAGGGTATATTGATTACATTGGAATGTCATTAAAGAAGTTGGAAAGGTGTGGACACACAGGTAATTTCTATTTGATTCGCTTCAATTCTCTTAAGAGCTAAGGATTAGCTTTTTGAACAACTGTCTTCTGAATTGTAGTTTATTAGGATCTGATTTTTAGAACACTTAGAATATCTTGAATACCTTCTTTGTAAATTGTTTTGGAAACGTTTCTATTTGAGTGAATATTTAAGTACTTTTCAAAAACCTTTACTGTAGCAAAATATATTGCATTGATTTATTCTCCCAAAAAGTCCATTGTGGTTGTAAGTGGCATCCACATCCACCTTTAATTTATCTGCTCATCGCCATTAAAGTTTCATGTTTTGTTTTTGTTGTTAATCATATCTTTTAGGAGTTTAAGTTAAAAGTATATTTTAAATGTGTTCCTGCATTGCAGAGATTTAAAACTAAAGTTTCCTAGCTTTGTTTGATTGCTTTACTCTATGCTCATTTAAAAGTAAATTATCAGAAGCTCTGTTTCTAGGTAGTTATGGTAACTTAGTATAATCTATCTTATGTAAATTTCAATATCCATACTACTTTGACTTAAGACACAGATTACATACAAAGTTTGCTCAGAGTTCCTCTAAAACTGAAAATAAAGGACTAATAGTTTCACTCTAACACACTGTACAATATACTACAGATGATTAGAGACTTCATTTGTTCATACTAGGTATTTATTTATTACAATCAATCTTACAGAATTTAAACACTGCTCTTTTGCATCCTAATATTTGAGATAGTAATGAACATTCACACTTTTAAAATTAAGTAAGGAATTGGTGTTTGCTTTACAGTTAGTGTGTTTTGGCCAATCACATTAGCATATCACATATAAATGTGACCATTATATTGAAATACAATGAGAAATCATTTTTGAAAGTTCAAATTTATTCATTTAAATTTATTTTTTAGAGATTTTTATCCACAATTAGATCATGTTAAAGAAAATGATGTACAGATTTTAAAGTTCTATGAATGCTTGCAGGAAAACAGATACTTGTGTAGGCTAATCCTTGTATATATATATAAGTAAGATTTTAAAAGTAAATAAAATAGTAAAAATGTAGGAATTTAGCATTAGAAATAATTCCGATTTCAAGTGTTCATGATTTTGAACTTTATTGTCTATAAACAAAGTGTTATTTTATGTTATTTTTTAATATTTTAAAAATTAACTCATACAGTATTGAAAATAATAATTGGAGATAACTACTCTTAAAATGTTTATGTGTTATGTTTATACATAGACCATACATAAGGGTAAGTTATCACTCATATTAATTTTGACGCATGAGATACACTCCACGGGATATTTGTCCAGTCTTGTCAGCCTCATATAATGAAAGCAATTGGGTTGGTTTGGGGGGACATCAAAATAGACAGAGGCCATAGATTGAGGTACTAGCTTTATAGTCCTTAGATGCGTAAAATAAGTAGGTAGATAAATAGTATTTTCAAACATCCTGCTTTTATAATCAATATCCAGTGCTTATAAGAAATGCATACATACCAAATAACTTGGAGCAATTCGACTGGAAAACAGAAGAATGGAGAACACACAACACTTATCTGCTACATCAATAATGTGAAGCATCAGTCAAAACAACTATACTTAATTTTCCTAATAAGAAGGTAATGAAGCATTTTGCTATGTAAGTTCAACTTGATTTTTAAGACAAATTTCAGGTAGTTAAAGTAGTCTACAAGTGCTTACAAGATTGATACTTCAGAATGTGTTTTCTGAACATCTGACTCCATGCCCACTATCAGGAGACCTTAATTCTCAGTGTAGGTAGCATTTACAGTCTCCCTCAGTAGCAGTTTTCTGAAATGGAATGTCACAGAGAGAAAGCATATAACATGGGAGACATTTTTGTGAAATGTGTCTGTTTTCTAGTGATGTTCTGGGGACATTCAGGGGACATTCTGAAGTATCTGTCTTATAAGCATTGGTAGACTACTTTAACCACCCAGACTTTGTTTTAAAAATCAAATTGAACTTACATAGCAAAATGCTTCATTACCTTCTTATTGGGAAAATCAGTCAGGATGGTGGGTTCAGAAATATCAGAATAGACAAAACGGAAAAAAAAAAAAGCTATAATACATTGATGTTTGGGCATCAATGGCATTTTGTCCTTTCAGTGTGATGAATACATTTTGTTTCCCTCTAAATGAGCACAGTAGGGATTTTGACTCATTTGGGGCAATTTTAAAACTGAAGTACAGACCTAGGATTTAATTCTCTCTGGAAAAACAATCCAACATGACCTCAGAAGACCAGCAAAACTGGAGTAATACAGTTGCCTGTACCCTGGACTGCTTGCTCATCTGAACACTGCTGCAAGCTCCTTTCATACCCTTCACCTCCCTGATTGGTCCCAAGAAAGCATCTCTTCTATACAGCAGTTCTCCATTGGCTGGCATTGTCTGCACCAGCAATTCTTGGTCTCTTACACAGTCCTGAATTAGATCCTCCTGCAGTAATGTTTTTGCAGCTGAAGTTTGGGGTGGGGGTGGGGATGGAGGACTGCATCTACATAGAAATAACTCTGACATTTCTGCTACATAAGACTTTACCGAATTCTTTAACACAGCTTTTATTTTCATTGTGTTTTAAGTTGTAAACCTTAAATTATAAAGAAAATGATCCCCCTTATTTCCATATGAACTCAAATAACTATGTTAGTACATAAGTCTAACAACAAAGGAAATTGTAAAAGAAATTATTTATCCCCTCAGGTTAATTATTTTAGAAGAGCAATATTAATAAGATGATAATATATCTACTATTAAATTGTTACCTATGTGAATTTTAAAACTGAGCACAAAAGCTCTTAGGCAACATACACATTATTGCCCTGTCCAGGGTTATTTCAAGTCTTCCTGGAACCCCCATAGTGACCCATGCATACAGCTTTTGCTACTACAATGGCTAAGAACTTACATGGTTTTATGTTTTATGGTTTTTTAAAATCTTTTTCTCCTCTTTCTAAATCTTGTCATATTTGAAAACTTCTCATTATAGAACTGAGATAGTAGGCAAAAAGAACAAAGAGTGAAAGCCAAGAACCTTGGTGAGGACCACTGCCTTGCAGAACAGCTGTTAATGTTGGCAGACCCTCAACCTTGAGAAGTGGGAAGCTCTGAAACATGGAAGCATTTGCATTTGATGGAGTAGCATTGCTTTAAGAGAGTAGAATGGGCTGGTGAAATGGCTCAGCGGTTAAGAGTACTGACTGATCTTCCATAGGTCATGAGTTCAAATGCCAGCAACCACATGGTGGCTCACAACCATTCGTAATGAGAAATGAACAAAACGAAAACCTATGGGCTAGAGCAAGTGGGCCTGAGTAAGCAGTGGCTGGAGGGAGTAGGGCCAGAACAGAAGGGAGAAGGAAAGGGAGCAAGAGTAGAACAAGCTTAATGAAAAGAAAGCTCAATATAGTTGACAAGAAATAAATTGACATGGGACTACTCCAAATTGAGAATTTTTCCAAGTTACTTCACTAGAGCCCAAGCCCTTGGAAGCATGCTACCACCTTACAGTTGGAACTGGTCTCTCACTATCTACACTTCTTACACCAAGCTCCCTACTGCATGGTGACAGCCTTGCTTCCAGGGAAGTCTTCCTGGATAGTACTGCAAGCAAGAAAGGGTATAAAATCTTACTAAAAGCCAAACTGCCTTGCCTCTCAAAGCGATGTATTAAGAGTTTGGCTTTCAGAGTTAAAAATGTCAGGAAGATATGCAAATCTATGAGCTCCAATCCAAGTAAACTGATAAGAAAATGGACATCATGTCAGTGAAGTGGTATATACTCATTGATATGAGTGATATGGAACAGACAATCCCTACAAAATGTACTGTGGTGGAAATGTGTTTAGCAAGTTCCAGTTGAATTTAAAATTAATCAGGGACATTATTAGTAGCATAAGTACAATTTGCTATTTCAAAAATATGTTTTAATATAACCCAAAGGAAGGTATTTCCATGCAATTTTTGATAGCTAAACAATATTATAAACATGTATTAGAGAGCCAGCCATGTGAATCCATCTCCCCATAGGCAGGCAAGTGCTAAATTATAACATTCACAAACTTCTTAAGCTAAACTTATACCCAGAGAAGGCTGAGTGGCAATAGAATCAGAATTAGAGTTCAATTACATGAGATTAATTATGGGACGGGAAACTGTTCTGTTATTTGAAAATGAATCTTCTATTAATATCTGTGGGACTGAATGCATATCATCAGAATGCTTGAAAGCTGGAGAATTAGTATGCTGACCAGGTAAGGAGAAAGAAAGCCAGGCTGTGCTCTGAAGAACCTTCTACTATGTCTTGAGTATCAAACCACTTCAATTCCCTGGAGACTGGTGCTTATTTTGGTCCTCTTGATCTGATTTTCCTAATTAGTGTCTAGGAATTCTTAAGGGATTTTTCACATAATAAGAAGTATCTACTTTAAAATGAATAACTTGGTCCTGTCCCTAAATAATTCTTCATGGAACCCTTCCACATAGTTTGCAAAATTAAAACACCATCCAAGCAAGTTGTTAATTACATTGAGTACTGCATTTTTAATTTCAATTAATACCTCTACTAAATTAGAAAATTGGCAGGCTACATAAGTTATTTTTAAGCTTAAGGTAAATAGGAACAATATTATTTTCTTGTCTGTATGTAGATGATCAAATATTTAACTAGCCAAAGTTTTGATAGTTTTTATCTACTTCTTCTGAAGGGATTAATAATTGTTTATGTGTCTGAAATGTTTATCTGGATTTGAAAGGAAACTAAAACCCAGAACTAATTACTTATGAATGAAGTTTCATCTAATGAAACAATGAGGGAATAGTTTAAAACTGTACTTTTAAAATTAGGATTTATTGGGCTGGAATGATGGCTCAGTTAAAAAAAAAAACAAAAACAAACAAACAAACAAACAAAAACTGGCCACTCTTCCAGGGGACTGGGATTCAATATCTAGAACTCATAGCTCATAGCCACTTATAGCTCCAGTCCAAGAGCATTCAATACCATGCATGAATGTGGCACACAGAGACATTAAGATAAATACCCATGAACATATAACTAGACCTTTAAGGTTTATTTAAATTGGGATTTATAATCTATCAGCCAAATTAGACTTGGTCATCTAGAACAAGAGGGAAATATTTAAAATAAAGGAAGAAAAGTGTTCAATTATGAGACAAAGGGATGAATAAGTGCATTCAATTTTCATTCTGAGAAAACAAAAATAATCACTTAGAAGCAACAAAGACTGATACTCAGAGATCACACATAACCAAGTGCCATGCCTCTTGGGTATAAGGAGAGAGTTGGCAGGAATAATGTCCCTCATAGGAGACATATTGGATTCCATCCACTCAACCCTTAATAGATCAGTATGTGTTCATCAACCTCAGAGCAATCAGGTCACATTCCTGAATCAAGCAAGCTGTAGACAGACTTGTTCAGTGACACACTTGTGAAGTCATATGCTCTAGAAGGTGTGGCTACATCCTGGTGGGTCCTCTTCCTCCTTTAGTAGAGAAGTAAAAAGTTTGAGTCTGAGCTAACATTACCTGGAATCTGTACTCGACTGTATTCAGCATGTCTAATGAAAAACACATAAAATCTGTTAAGTTCAATGTCTTCACTAAAGTGTGCTTCTTTGTTTTATAAAAAGATAAAGAGATCTTTGCTTAAAAATTTCCAGGATGCTTTAAACAAATGAATTGTCTCTTGAAATGTCTGCATAAGCTCTTAAGGTCACTTCTGTAAGATCTTGACAAAGCATACCGCCATTACTGTTGTTGCCTTAGTGTTGTCAGTAAGCTCATGGGATTCACCTGTTTCTGCCATCTCAGTGCTGGGGTTACGATATGCACAGCCGTGCCTGAGCTTGTAGATACTCAAGGCCCATGCTTTCACAGTAAGGTACTCTTACATACCTAGCCCTCTCTCCAGCTGATATTACCTTTAATTTATTCTCTGCTTCTGACCCACAGGAGAGCCCTGCCCACATTCAGGGTTGTTTTTCTTTCTTCAGTTACAGATTTCTGGAAACAACCTTATAGGCACACACAGAGGTATGTTTCCATGGTGACTCTAAATCTAGTCAAGTTGACAAGATGAACCATAGCAGGGCTCATCTGGTGCATCATCAGGAAGAAAGATCATAATGAGTTGTGAGCTCCAGAGGAAACACGACTACCCAAATTCTAAATTCATCATGGGACGTGTGAGCCAAAGTGGTGTAGAAAAATCCTCAATGTTAGAACTGGTTGCATATTCCTTATAGTGTATTCCCCCCGCCACCTCTCAAAGCTCCTGTAGTGAAAGATAGAAAAAAAAAAAGACGAGTATTTGTCCTGGAAGGACTTCCACTGCTGATTTCTGCCTTCCTCAGGGTTATCTGTTCTGATATTCACTGGAGTGAGCATAGTCATTTGAAATCTCTCCACATCACTTTGTGACTTCTACTGTGACAGTGTATGGGCAGTGTAGAAGGCTGCCTGGGGAAATGCAGGTCAAGAAAGGCAAGAGGACATCCTTTAGTCCACCCAGACTAAAGTCAAAGGTAAATCCAGAAAGATAACTTGTTCTGAGGTCAAAAACAACTGAGTATATTTTAAATAAAGACATATGAAATGGTAGCACTCTGCTCCAACCATTATGGCTACACCTGTCAATATTCAATGTGTATAATAGGAAGAAGTGATGGGATGCTCTCTTAATTTTTGTTCTATTTTGTTTTAAGATTTGGGGACAATGTTTCAAGTAAACCAAGCTGGTCTTAAACTCATCAAGTGGTCAAAAGTGACTTTGAACTTCTTATGCACATGTCTTCATTTCTTCAGTGTGTCCTGTCTCCAGACCATGGGACAGGTCCTCCCACATTTACGATGGGTCTCTCTTCTTTGGTTAGACTTTCCTGTGTGCACCAGTATGTCTGAATTATTGAGCCAAAGACCTTATGACTATGAGATAAGCAACTGAGCCATATCCCCATCCTCATGGTGACTTGTGTAAAAAAGGGCAAAATCTCACACAAGTCACTTTAAATATGTTTTCTATGAAGTGGCATACTTACAATATCAAGAAGCCTAATCCCAAGGGCATTACTATAATAGAGGTGGATAAGCCATAAGGTGATTTTTCTTCCCAGACTCAGTTTTATTCCCAACCACATCTCTTTGGCACCCTGCCTTTGATAATTTATTAAGTAATTGCACTTTCTCCAATTCTAGATAATATTCTTAAGTTAATGAATTTATACAACAAGCAAAGGCAGAAACCTGTGAGAAGTGATTTTTTTTTAAAATGGGCAAAGTCTAAAGATAGAAAATATATTGTGGCTTATTTAAAAAATGTCAGTTTTTATCACTGAGAAATGTCCATAGTAACATTCTATTTAAAAATGGGCACTCACGACTGGGAAGAAATGGAAGGCACAGAAATATACCAAGACTGAAAATAGAAATAACCTCACTTATTGGATAATGTCAATTTTTATCTAGTCGAATTTCTCATGCACTGAAAATTATACTTTCCTGGGAAGATTGTGTTTCAAAAATAACTTGGTGTCCTTTGAATCTACATCACATAAAATAATGTCTGTTGAAGCATTTCCTCCGCTGTATAATTGCCCGTCATTAATTATATTATCCAAATAGAACTTTCAGCATGTTAAAATTTGATGACATCATGCTAAATGGTTTTCCCATCTAAAACAAAGTTGCAAATAAAAACACAACCAAGCCTTACATTTTTCTGGCTGGAAAAATAATACAAAACAGATCTCCAATGAAGTAATTAAAACAAGCAATTAACCTTCCTGGATCTGAGGTGAGGATTTTGTGTTGGCAGGGCTGAATCTCCCTTCTCCCAATTGATTCTGAAATTAAAAGGTAAGGATCAAGTCCTATTTTCCTCAGAATTGTAGGCCTGTCTGGAGATGTTCTTTCCATTCATTCAAAATCACGGGCTTCATCCTGTCAGAAGAGGTGCCTGCATTGAAGATCTTGAACTGCAAAGATAAGTCTGCAATGGATGCAGGGTGCCATACAACTTGGAGGAAAGAGATATTAAGGGTGAAATATGAGTTTCCCTTCATGCTTTCGATATATTTTATGTATTTACATTTCCTAGTAGCTAATGAACTCAGGAGCCAGAGCACCAGAGGATGGGTGACATTAAACAATTGTAAATTATCATATAAAAATTACTCTGCTATATGTGCTTTTAAATAATTAACTGCCTGAAAAATTACTAGGAAAGTCAACTAAGAACTAAACATGGACAAGGATTGGGGTCTCCAAATGTAGGTCAAAATGTTGACTGTCCTAAGAATGGCTGTCACTCTTGCTTCTCTGTACTCAAGCAGGGGAAGAGAGACTGGACCTAGAGGGTTAGCAGAGAACCTCAAAGGAACTCAGATATGCGAGCTATACTCTAAATGAAGTCTTGAAGCACAGAATAGCACCTAAGGGATGGGTATGTAACTTTGTGGTAAAGTGCTTCCTAGCATGCACAAGGTCTCAATGTTGCTATAATAAATATTAAAGTGTTAAAAAAAAAAAAAAAGATGCGCACATCAATGTAAAATGGATGCATGCAAGGTGTTTAGTCTTAGGTGGGTTCTGGGCCACCATGATGTAGCATGGGTTGGGTACATGCATTCTTATCATTTGAAGTAACAACATAGAAACCAAGAAGGCTCCATACTGATCATTTGAGGAAATAGGAAAGAGTAATGGTTTTCGAAGGGAAACCCACCCTTGGCATATTAAGATAGAATCCAACCAAACTCAAAATTCAAACTCACATATACAACACACATGGGAAATTAACAGGATTAATGAAACAGAATGGTGACAGTAAGTTGTTCATAAAAGCTCAGATACAGAAATGATGGAAATACAACTGTAAAAGAGGGTACCCTATTCCTAAATTCTAAAAGTTAAATGGAACATTCTCCTTAAGAATGATCTGGGTTGGGTTTTCCAAACATCCCATTCCTTCTAAGGTTTTATTTATAAGTTGTGCAGGCACTATATTATATTCACAGAAATATTATAAAAAAACTTAGTATGTGTACAGGTTATGCAAAACCAAAAGTTGCTGATAGTGTTGTAGGATTAGTCCAGGACACAACACTAAGAGTGAGCTGAACAACACTAAGAGTGAGCTGAGGTTTTAAAACTTCTAGGGAGACTCTGGTTCTTACAGAGGAAAGAGAAAGGGATTAGGGAGGGGCTTTAGAATGAAGAAAGAATATACCATCAGAGTTTTTAAAACAAAACACAAACCCAGTACAATCTAGAATATACAACAACACAGGCACACACAGACACAGACACACACACACACAGACACACACACACACACACAGCTTTTACAGAAGAAATGAGTTTCATCCCAGCACCCACATGGTAACACACAATCAACCATAACTCCAGATCTAGATGATCCAGCACCATTTTTCTGGCCTTAAAGTGTACTGCACATACTCGGTGCACATACTTAGATATAGGGAAACATCCCTCTACCAACCCACACTCCCACCCACCCAATAATAAAATAATGGACATTTCCAGACAAAATCTTTAAAAACCCACAAAGGAGATTAGACATGAATATATAAAAATTATTCTGACTCCTTAGCAGCAACAAGTTAACCTAGAGTGAGTGAATCTCTTAATAGAATTTGATCATATGTGATGCAGTAGCTGGACACGGCACACAGGTCTGGAACTCACGGCCATGAATTATGGTCCCTGGTGTTAAGCAGCAGAGTTTAGTGTTTGGCCTCCCCTATTGGACAATAGCCTTGAAAACATTGTGAGATGTAGTCTATGTTTCAGAAAAGATAGCAAGAGAGAGGGATGGAGGGTGTGGGATGGTAAGCTGTACATAGATAGCCTGGTCCATAGTTGAGCATAGGTCTGGAGCCCCTGAGCCCTGGTGGACGGAGATTTCCACCTGTAGGGGACTGCAGAAGTTCGGCTACACCTCCTGGGCACCTGGCTGCTGTCATGAAGCTACAGCCTCCCACAGCCCTCTTGCAGAGAGGTATGTGGCATCAATCACGTAGTAGCTGCACCAAATCCTTCCACATGCAAATAAAACTTCCCCAAACTCTCAGTCGAAACCAATGAGAAATATCTGCGGTCAAACCTTGAATTATCCCCAAAATTGTAAATAAATCTGATCCAGGGAATAAAGGTGTGCGAGAACTACTCCATCTTCCAAGTCTTTGTCCTAAGAGCTGTAATACTTGGAGAGAGATAGACACACCCTCAAATATAAAGGGGTTTCATTCCCGTTTCCTACACATCCATCTTGCTCAACTACAAAGGACAATAAAAACATGTTCCGCTTATGCATCTCTCATTACTACCCCAGCTTTGCAAACAATGGGCACCAATCCCTGAGGCCTTGAGTCCAATGCCTTATGGCAAGTTGATGTCACGCATATTCCCCAATTTGGTAGACAGAAAAATGTTTTGTCACCATAGATACATACTTGCATTTTACATGGGCTACAGCCCAAACAGGTGAAAGCTCAAAAAGGTTGATTCACCGTATGCTTTCCACCTTTGCCATGATGGGCATTTCTCAACAGAAAAAACCAAAAAACACAAATAAAAAAAACCACCTGATAATGGCCCTGCCTTCATTAGCTCTCAATTTAAAACCTTCTGCACACACTGGGAAATTGCCCATCATATGGGAATTTCCCACAATCCTCAGGGCCAAGGGATAATAGAACATATCAAACCCTAAAGGCCCATCTCCTAAAAAAAAAAAAAGACAACCATCTATCCCCCTAATGTACAATTAATGATGGCTCTGACTACCCTAAACATATTTAATGTCTACAAAAACTCCAAACATTGGACAAACCAAAATTAGCTCCCCCTATCCTAGTATGATGGAGAGATCCTTTGGATAGAATTTAGAAGGGACCAGACCCCCTCCTTACAACTGGGAGGGGTTTTGCTTGTGTTTTTCCACAGGACCAGCATAAGGTTATCTGGATTCCTTCCAGAAATGCCCCACACCACCCTACAGAATTGTGAGAGTTGGGGAAGAGGGCAGAACAGAAAATGTTGCAAATGATTATTTAAGGAAAGCAATGAGGAAGGTTACCATCAACAGAACTTTATTAGATTTCCCTCTAAAGAAAGACCAGCCTGGAGATACACAAGCATACTATGTGAAGAAAGAATGCTGTCATATATAAGAAGAACTTTGAAGAGAAAAAACATATATAATTAAATAAATTAATGAGAATTAATATGTCCTAAGCTTCTTTTGCTGTTTGGAACAATGGCAGACATGAAGAGTTTGTGCAGATATTTGAATGTATAGAAAAATAAAACTTCAGCTAGAACCCAGAATTTAAAGTCTAACAGCAGTAAAGATACATTTCCCGAAAAAAAAAAAAACTACATAAAATACACAATAATTCCACTAGTAGAAACTAAAGAATGTATAATTATTACTTGAAGAATTATATAGCTGACAGCAGCACTGTATTGACAAGATGTTCAGTGGCTGAAAACAACAGAGATCAGAGAAATACATTTATACATTGCATAATGCAGTTATGTACTGAGGTGGATATGTGTAGGGATAATTTCTGACCTGCTTGTTCCATGATGGCTGATTGACTGGAATTTATGGGGTTGTGAAGAACATTGCCATGAACACAGGGTGCAGCTCTCTCCGGATTATAACCACGTCCTTTGATGTTCTGTGTACCCTAAAGTAGGCCTGCTAGATCCTGCAACTGCTTTGTTTCTTTTCATTTAAGAGGTACTGTGTGGTCTTTGCAGAGCAGTATCTGTAGATAGATTTAACAGAAATATCTACCCTATTCTGTGTGCTCCCAGATGTCACATAAAAGTGTTGTCTCCCAAATCCGTTCAAACTTCTAGAATTTAAATTTTGGTTTCTGCATAGAGATAATGTATCATTTTGTCATACATTTTTCTTTTTTGTCTGATATCAAACAATTTTATTATGTTTTAAGCTATGAGATTTCAATTTTTAAGAATTGGTTTTCTCATGATATTGTTTTGTGGTCTTCTCTTTCTTTTCCTGCAAATAATTTTGCTTATATTACTGTATTATATGTTGATTAAATTCCTGCATTAGATAATTAAAGTTGTATTCATTAGCAAATCTCTAATATTGCATAATACATTATTGTAGGCATCAGGTGCACACTGTTTTGTTAAATACAAAATAAATTCATGGATGACATCACATGCTAGGGACTCAGGTGTTGGTTGTACTAGACTGAAGAATGAGCAGGTATTGAGGCTGATTTCCACTTGAATTTAATATGGAGAGCCACATTCAACTATCCACCTGTCTCCTCAGAAGCCTGACTGTATTCCTAATTGGATCATTCTCTCACCTTGGTGCATAAAACTGAGCATTATCTAGCACATTTCAAAACTCTAATTAAAGACTTTCTATCTGGCTCTCCAAAATAATGACCAATTTATCACAGAAAGTTTTACCACATGTCATAATATCCATGTCTGCCACTGAGACACTGTATAACGTCCGGAATTCTAGTCCTCTGAGAAATGAAGGCGGCCCTTGCCTTGAAGTATCTGGAAGAAATTTGCTTCACTTTATAATGTATAACGGGCCACTGCACTTGGCACAGAGCATGTGTTTAAATTGATACATCCTTCCTATTTTCCAACACAGGCAACAGACAAATAGGTCACTCTTTGGTCAGTTTGCAGTACCCGAATTTAACAACAAAATAACTTGGATTCTTAAGAGTTCAGTTTTATGAATGGATGTTAGAGCATGTTAATGGATTTTTATCTATCAATACAGAAGACCCTAAACTGAAATATATAAGTGGAGTTTTCTGTTTTGTTTTGCTTTGCTTTTTTGTTGTTTTGTTTTGTTTTGTTTTTGTAGACTCAGGGGATTCAGAGTAACATTAATTCATCACATGGTTGTCAGTACTTTATTATCACACAAATATCACAGTGAGAAAGTGATTACAGGTAAAGTGAGAATTCTACTAGCACACCACTCCAGGCAGACCTGTTCCAGATGTCTCACACAGTCAGGTTCACAATGAACACACAAAACATGAGTTCCAACATGCTCAGGTATCAGTAGCTGTGACTGTCTATGCAGAAAGACATTCGGTGCCTGCTTTTTTTGTTTGTTTGTTTGTTTGTTTGTTTGTTTTGATCACTGCCTCTATTGATCAGTCTCCATCCTTTGTGATGCCCAGGTGGGAAGACAGGTAGTGATTTGTTTTGTGTAAGGTTCTTTTCTCTCTGCTTGCCCTAGGAAAGAGCCTTGTCATTAAGTTCTTTGGGAAATCATAATGGGTTCCTTTTTTTTTCCTTAATTATGTCCTTCTGATAACCCTGCTTTTCTTTTCTAGTTCGTCCAACTTAACAAAATTGAGTGTGTGTTTGTGTGTGTGTGTGTGTGTGTGTATGCGTGTATATATTGTGCATGCATCCGTGTATGCATATATTTGTGAGCATGTGTATTTGTGTATATTCCTGTGTGTGTGTGTGTGTGTGTGTGTGTGTGTGTGTGTGCAGATATTCAGGTAAGTATATATACAAAAGGGAGCAAAGGAGAATTAAGCCAGTGAGATGCTTTTATGTTTCTGCTTTTTGTAAATGTGTCACAGGGTTTAGGAGACAATAGTAAAAATGGTGTCACTCCACACATATGGCTTCATACTCTTTTTACCTCCACAAAAAGGTATCCACATAATTTGGGTTTACCCAGTACATAAACTGAGAAAAAAATAAATTAACCTATTTTTATATCTACTCCCCCTTTCACCATTGCCCTTTGTCATCTAGTTCATACAGACTACAGTAGCTATTCCAAAGACTGAGCACAAAGAAATATACAACTCTCCTCATGTGAATTTTAATTATCATATTTCTCAACTCTGTAAGATCCTGGAGACTAAGGCTATGGTTGAGGGAGAGTAGACTGTTGTTACTGAATGAGTCTTTTACCTGACTCACACTGAAACAGATTAGCAAGTGGAAAATGGGTATGAGATGTGTCTTTAACAACTAAAAAGGGGGAAATATGAACCTCCCTTCCACTCCATTGTTTCTCCCTTATGTACAGGCAGGTGACAGCAGACATATGTGTATTATAACCTGGTGTCAAGTATGGTCGCCATCAGATAGCTCCTTCAGAAGAATTCCACCTACCAGTGGCTAAAGGAAAATTTGTGGTGTTAAGAACTGGACTATGAGGTGTCAGCTTCATCATAGAGTACTCAGAATATTAAAAAACGTACAGAGATGGTAGGCTACATACTTCTTTCTGGAAAGAAAAGTCCCTTCACAATTGAGGTATCTGTGTCACTTTGTCACCTCCAGACTGCGTGATGTTTAAATGTGAAGATCAGAGCTTTTGTCTCTGCATTTCTCTTGCACTGTGATCACTAACCTGGATAAATTCCACCATCATCCTACATGCAGCCTATGGAAAACTTGGAGAGCTGACATCTATAACCAAAGCTATGTGAGTACTTAGAAGAGGATTCTCAGCCCCACCCACATCTTTGAACATTGTAGGAATAAATTATTCCTTGAATTCACCTTCAGGAAGGACTCAGATCCTCAGTGGTAAGTCACTGTTAGACTTATGAACATGACAATGAGAAGAGACTTAGCACAGAGAGTGTTTCAAATTGTGACGCCATAAGATGACATGATATGAAATAACTAATAATTTTTATGTGGAAGCAAATGCATTCTCGTAGAACAGAAACAACTAAAGTTGTATCTGTCAGCACAAGTGATCTAGAACATGTTTTTGGAATTTAAAGAAATTATTCACTGATAAATAATATTTGAGTCTTTTATAAACACATGACACAATGAGTCTACAGTGTGTCACATGTGGCATAAAGAATAACATTAAAAACAATATAGCATATGAAGAAATAGTGTTATTTAATCTGTACTCAGTTACCCCAAGATGGCCCAGAGATTACAACGGGCAAGGTAGGATTTAGCATCTTATCAATACTGCAGTCATAAAGTCAGGAAAAAACATGCTTATAATGAATACAAGAATATTATTTTTCAGGTATGAATAGAAGTTTAAGAAAATAAAAAGAAATGAATCTAGAATTGGAAGATGATATAGGGTTAAGAGTACTGGCTCTTATTCCAGAGAACCTAGGATTTTGTTCCTAGAACCCACATGGCAGACTATGACCATCTGTAACTTCAGTTCCTGGGAATTCAATTAACTATTCTGGTCTGTGTAGGCAATGGAGGCTTGAGGTAAACATACGTACATACTTGCAGATGTAATACCCATAAAATCTTTCAAAATATTAATATTTTTAAAGTTAAAATCTAAATAACAAAATTAAAATGCCAGGCAAAAACCCAATTTGACATTATAAACTAGTATGTACTTAACAGTTAATCAAGGATATCAGCAGAGTTGTTCTACTGAATTCTACTTTAACATTTCCTATTTGACAAATGTGAAAATGCTGCTAACAGTTAAACTTGGAGCGTTGTGGACCTATGTGTCCCCAGCTAAAGGTTTAACATAGCAACTGGCATCTCAGAAAGAGGAATTCTTAAAACAAGACAAAAAAACTTCAACAATCTGTTCTTCTATATATGTTCTGCACATTCTAGAGATTGGTCTACAGCAGCTGTGGTTCCCCCCTTTGACTGCTCAGTTTCCCCAGTTGATTTCTGCTGGATGTTTTTAAGCCTTTGATTTGAAAGTGTTAACTTCATTAGCACTCTCTGCCATGCAGTTCAGCCTTCACAACTGGATCTGTTACTAGGTCAGTTCTGTAACACTGCTAAGTGATGCTTCTTTATCTGCTCTTGCTATTTGCTCTTCTGATTTTGCTTGGTGTTATACTAACCGCTACAGGCTAGTCTCTGGGCATGCAGAACTCATACAGAAGAACAGATTTTTGAAGACTTTCATCTTGTTTCAAGAATTTATCTTTCTGAGATGCCATTTGCTATGTTAAACCTTTGGCTGTGGACACATAGGTCCTTGACGCTCCAAGTTCAGATGTTACCACCATTGTCACATTTGTCAAATAGATAAACTTAAAGTCACCTTCAGTAGATCAACTTTCCTGACATACTTGATTTCCTGTTTAAGTACATACTAATTATACTAGGTTATACTGACTGAACTTCCCCTGCAGGAATGATGAGCTGCAAACTTCTATGTCCACTGCAGGCATTTTTAGACCATAGGATAAACAATAATGTTCTGTGAACAATGTTTTTAATATTCATAGCTACTGGCTGTTTTTTTCCATCTCATCATTCAAGAGCTAGGGAGCCAGCCTGACCCAAAACAAGAACTTTTAGAACAGATAAGTAGGAGCTTCCTTCCTCTGGAAATCTGCTTTCAGCCAACTTACAGCATAACTTATCAGTATAAATTACATTACAACATCTTACCAATTTGAGAATGATATATGGGCACTGGGGAAAAATTCCTGAACAAAACAGCAAAGGCTTGTGCTGTAAGACCAAGAATAGACAAATGGGACCTCATAAAGTTGCAAAGCTTCTGTAAGACAAAAGATATTGTCAACAGGACAAAAGGGCCACCAACGGACTGGGAAAGGATCTTCACCAATCCTAAATCAGATAGGGGACTGATATCCAATATNGGGGGAGGATATAGGGAACTTTCTGGATAACACTTGAAATGTAAATGAAGAAAATATCTAATAAAAGTTAAAAAAAAAAAAAAGAAATTTTTAGCTTCTAGAGGTAAGCTGCATATAAAAATGAAAATCCTGGGGTTGGGTATATGTCTTAGACAGTAAATTGCTTGTCAGTCAAGCATGAGATCTTGAGGTTGATTACCTACATTCACTTAAAAAGCAAGCTGGGTGGAGCAAGGCACCATCTGCTGTAAACGTAGCACTATGGGGATTGAAAGGCATTAAGACTCCTGGGGATTGATGGCCAGTCAGATTAGCCTAAGGAAATGCTGAGCCCCAGTTCAGTGAGAGTTCTGAGTTTAAGTTGGAGAGAGATAGAGGAGGATATCTGATGATGAACTCTGGTTCACACATGCACATGTGTGCATTCACTTTTGCTTACATACACACACACACAAAGAGAGGAAGGCACATATGTACACCTTACACACAGAAATAAGTATATACAAATTAAAACATGAACTTCATTGAAATTCAGTCTAGCTAGATTGCAAAAACATTATATGCACAGTAAGTGATAAGGCTGCAGAACCTTGGCAGAACCGGTAGGGAATGCAGGTACCTGGATGGGTAGCATCTAAGCCAATATGACTGGAAGTGTAATATTTGAAAAGCAATACAGCATTTAACCTGCAAATCTGTAATTAATTCATTCCATTAGAAGGTGCATCAAATGATTAAACCACAATAGTATATTTTAAATCAATGAAAACTAAGAATCCATCAGGAAGCATCTGGTCCACATAGTGAATGTGGGCTGCTGACACGAGTATTAAATGAACTGGGGTCTTTGTGTAGCATTGAGGAGCACCAAGAAGAGCCAGAATAAAGACAAAGAATAATGCACACTGTTTTCATGAGATTAAACATATGGATAATCACTTAAGGCAAACATCCAACCCTGCAATTGTAGGGGCATTACATATGATTGCTGTAGTTCAGTGCCTCAAGAGTAGTGAATGACCACATAAAAAGATTTTTTTTGATGTGTAGTGATATAATATTAACAAAAGTTATGTAGCTAAAGTTAAGAATGCATTTCAACCCCTATAGTAAGTGACTAAAGAGAATATAGAGTTGCGATTAAAAGATAATTTATACCTGTGTTTGATTACTGTAGTCTACTCTGTCACCCCCATACTTTCCATGGCTTGTACCATAAGCTAGTGACTTTCCTGTCTCTCACTAGTGACACCAGCCTGTTTCTAGGCTGCCTGGTTTAAGCTTTCAGATGGACTTTCTGAATGACTCAGAAACGTAACTGGAGATTTTTTTTTTCTTTTTTGGTTTTTCAAGACAGGGTTTCTCTGTGTAGCCTTGGCTGTCCTGGAACTCAGTCTATAGACCAGGCTGGCCTCGAACTCAGAAATCCACCTGCCTCTGCCTCCCGAGTGCTTGGATTAAAGGCGTGCGCCACCACACCTGGCTATAACTGGAAATTTTTTTTTTCAACTTTTATTAGATATTTTCTTCATTTACACTTCAAGTGTTATCCAGAAAGTTCCCTATACCCTCCCACCTCCCGGTCCTGCTCCCCTACCCATCCGCTCCCACTTCTTGGCCCTGGCGTTCCCCTGTATTGGGGCATATAAAGTCTGCATGACCAAGGGGCCTTTCTTCCCAATGATGGCCAACTAGGCCATCCTCTTCTATATATGCAGCTAGAGACATGAGCTCATGGGGTACTAGTTAGTTCATGGTTATTCTTCCACCTAGAGGGTTGAAGACTCCTTCAGCTCCTTGGGTACTTTCTCTAGCTCCTTCTTCCTTGGAAACCCTGTGTTCCATCTAATAGCTGACTGTGAGCTTCCACCTCCATGTTTGCCAGGCATTGGTATAGTTTCCCCCGAGACAGCTATATCCGGGCCCTTTCAGCACTATCTTGCTGGCATATGTAATAGAGTCTATGTTTGGTGGCTGATTGTGGGATGGATCCCTGGCAGCCGCAGTCATTGGGTCCATCCTTTGGAATCAGCTTCACACATGATCTCTTTAACTCTTTCAATGTGTGCTTTGTTCTTAATTCTAGGAAGGGGTGACGTGTCCACATTTTGATCTTCCTTCTTCTTGAGTTTCATGTGTTTAAAATTGGACATAGTACTACCGGAAGATCCTGCAATACCTCTACTGGGCATATATCCAGAAGATATTCCATCTGGTAACAAGGACACATGTTCCACTATGTTCATAGCAGCCTTATTCATAATAGCCAGAAACTGGAAAGAACCCAGATGTCCCTCAACAGAGGAATGGATACAAAAATTTGGTATATTTACACAATGGAGTACTACTCAACTATTAAAAACAATAAATATATGAAATTCCTAGGCAAATGGATGGATCTGGAGGCCATCATCCTGAGTGAAGTAACCCATTCACAAAAGAACTCACATAACATGTACTCACTGATATGTGGATATTAGCCCAGAAACCTAGACTACCCAAGATACAATTTACTAAACACATAACTGGAAATTTTAAGATGTTATCTTAGGGGTTTACTGCTGTGAAGAGACACCATGACCAAGACAACTCTTATAAAGGACAATATGTAATTGGGGCTGCCTTACTGGTTCTGAGATACAGTCCATTATCATTATTGCTGGAAGCAGGGTAGAGTCCAAGCAGGCATGTTGCCAAGGAGCTGAGAGTTATTCATCTTGTTTGGAAGACAAACAAGAGAAGTCTAACGATGAGGCAGCTAAATGAGGGTCATAAAGCCCACCCTACAGGGACACACTTTTTCCAACAAGGCCACATCTACTTCAACAAGGATAAACCTCTAAATATTGCTACTTCCTGGGCTAAGCATATTGAAACCACCACAAACGCTTTTGAAAATACACTGGATGTGAACTTTAAGGAGTTGCTTACTAGATATTTTTTGGCAATCTTATGTAAATATGTCAATTCTTATTAATTTATAATACACTATAATAAGTAGGTATGGCACATGCAAATGAAATTATGTGTGTTCTTCAAGAATGTCTGGACATTGAAACAAAATTCAAATTCTAGTTATTGCTGATTGAGTGAATTAAAAAAAAAATTATACCCCTGAAGCAAAAACAGTGGTGAACTCTTTTGAAGTACCAATAAGTAATAACAAATAAAATGAAGAAGTAATAAATAACAAAGAGAAAGTCACATACAAAAGTATGTTTTAAGACCCTGTAGTACTAGAGGTAGGCAGGGTAGTTATCTCTAGGTGGCTTAAGATAAGTATCCTGAAATGGCTGGGTTAGTGTTCTCTCTTGGCAAAATGAACAATATGTGGTTATCTGAGTTAAAGGGGGTAGATTTGAGCTAAAGACAGATGTGCACAACTGTGTAGGCTGGAAAGTGAGAAAATCCTACATATCAATCAATCTGGCTTACAGGCAAAGTTAAAAGTCAATTCAAGGCATCTATACTTATCTCAGTAAAAATGAAGCCATTAACAAAAATGACACTCAAAGAATGCACTGCATAACTGGATAGCAGAAGGGGGAGGGACAGAGTCTCCAAGGAAAGAGAATAGGATTAGGTAAGAGAAAGTGCCTCCAGGCACAATCTAGCTGGTCAACTGTGAATGAGACAGAGATGTAGTCAGAAGCCAGAAGCTCAACATGACTGCAGAAGCCCTTCCTGACTGAGTGCTCTAGATTAGAGAGCCCTTGGCATGAGAAATAAATCTCAAACTCGGTGTATGTTCTACCACTGCCAGGCACTGGATTTTAAATGATCCTTAAAGAGGGACACTAACTTAGAATAGCCTTACTTTTGAGAGTTAGAGTTTCGAGGAATACCGCTGTGCTTCTGTATCAGCATCTTCAGACCTTTCGCCAGAGCCCATGGAACACATGTGGGCTACAGTGTCAGCTCCTGAGTGTGGTAAAACAGTAATCTCTTCCAAAGCTACACACTTTGATTTTCTTAGCTCCTTTCCATTCAAGAGCACTGTCAAGCTGGACCATGTCCATAGTTCTTCGAGCAGTGCAAAGGTACCACAAAGGACTCTTTCCTGACATATCCAAGAATCAGGCAGACATCCTTTCCAAAATCAAAGACAAAAAAGGTGTCCAATGATACATAACCACAGGCCATACGGCAGCTGGTAAGCGGTTACACAATACCACGTTTTGTTGCTCTGTGACTCTTGAGTGATTGAGAATCTAGAATTGAACCTAGGAGACAAGATGCTATCTTAAAGATAGTTAAGCTAGGGGCTTTGTACAAAGCCTGGGCATATACTGAAGGACATGTAGGGGACAGCAAAAAGTTATAATGGTCTAAGGGAAGCATAAGTGTAACAATGAATGCATCCAGTCTGGAGAACATGGACCAAATAGACTCTTTGTTGTACTCACAAAGGAGACAGAAGGTACTATCAGATACTCAGCTGTGGGAAAGAACTGTTGCTTCAAGCAAATAAACATGATTTAAACAGATTCCTTTGAGGTGAAATTAATATGAATATAACTGAGAGTAATAAGATAGAAGTGTCAACAATTCTTGTCTTGGGCCACGGAAGAGCTGAACAGAAAGGCAACCCACTGCTTCAGCTCCTAGACATTTAGAGATGGGTTTGTGCACTGCAAATTCAGATGCTGATTACTGGTCCCAGAGTTGACCAGCTAGATTGTGCCTGGAGGCACTGTCTCTTACCTAATCCTCTTCCCTTTCCTCTGAGGCTCTGTCCCTCCCCTTTCTGCTATCCAGTTATTCAGTGCAGACTCTGGCATTGCTAAGCATCTCCTGCCTCAATGGTTTGTAAAATTGTTTCCCATCATTTCTGATTGGTTAATGAAATTCTGATCAGCCAATAGCTGGGCAGGAGATGAGGAGGCTAAACTTCCAATCCCAAGACAGGGTCTCTAGTAGGGACCACAGAGGAGATATTCACCATGAATGATGATGTGCCATAAGAGATTGCCAAGAGAGATTCACCATAGGAAGTTGCAAGCAAAGGTGGGTTAGAATAGGTTTAGAATAGATGAGTATCTACCCATCTATACTGCTGAGCTTATAGTAAATTAAAGGTCTCCATGGCTTTATTTGGGACCTTGAGTCAGTATTCTATTGTATACTAGTCAGTATACTATTGTATACTACTGTATACTAGTCAGTATACAGTATAGTATTGGTTAGGCAAGTTTTGTCATGACATTTTTAACCTGTCTCCCAGAGATATGAGGAAAGCTTCACCAACAAGGAAATTTTCCTGCTCCCCATTAGATATTGGAAAGCTCAATAATGCTTGTATTGATAAGAAAAAGAAAACACATGCTAGATTTTGAATATGCCCCTTTAAAATGTTTGTAGGTATAATTTTCCTGCATGTAGTGTCACAGAACAGGTGTTCTCATGTAAGAACCCATTTGAAAACTCACTGAAAGCCCTCACTTCAATATTTTCCATGAATATTTTCTGTACCTCCTTAAAATTTCATAAAATTTAATTTTAGCATTTACATAAAAATGCCACTTAGTTGGATAAAATTTTTAACAAAATAAGAAAGCAGAGAATTATTTATAAATGCCACAATTCAGTTCTCCAGTGGCCCGAAGGCTTGAAAAAGATCAGTGATAAACAGTTGAACTGGGCATGGCTCAAGCACTGCTGACAGCAAATTCTGCACTCAATATGGAAATCAATACAGCTGATTGGCATGCAAAATGACTACTGAACAGAATTTTAGGGAATGTTTATAAGTCTCAAAGCAGCCTCAGTGGCAGACAAAACAGTGTTCTGTAAAATAAAAATAACAGCAAAGAACTTAACACACTGAAACTGACATTTTATCTTAATGGACCAAAGCCTTCAAGGAGCTCTTAATTGATCTTACAATTTATGAGGTTAACAAAGAAAGAACTACTTTCAGCATTTTGGATCAGCATGGCAGAAAACCAATTACACAAAATGTGTCATTTTTTTGAAAGTTGGAAGACAGTTTAGAAAGAGTAGCTCATCAGTTGAGTCAGTTGCAAATAATTTAGTAGTAGAGTTTGGCAGAGTCCATCAGTTGAGTTCAGCAGCTGTTCTGTTGAGTTGAGGAGCAGAAATTTAGCTGTTGCTATCTTTGTATGTTAACAATATCTAATAGATTCGTCTTTAATGGAATTTCCTTGCATTGTTTCCCTGTATTAAAAATTCTGAAGATTGGAGGTAGGATAGACATGTGCTTTGCTCTAGACACGCCTTGCTTCTTTGTGTTTGCATAACTTTCTACTTCACATTTTGATTATACTTCAAAATGCACGCAACATATATCAATACTAGTAAGTCTAATGGTAAATATATTCTAGTTGTGGGGAGAGGGGCATAGTTGTCTCACAAGAGGAAAGAAGTTTAGTAGAGAAAGTTCGTGAAGAGTGTGAAATTAGTATGGATTGAGAGTATGTCATTAAAGAATCAACAGAAAGTTTTAGGAAAAATGGGGTTTTATTAATTATTGAGTATTGTGGTCAGTTTTCATCAGCCCTCTATCCTTTCTGCACATTAGAGATTTCTCCAGGCTAGTTTTCATGATCCAAAATTGAAAAGATGTTTTCTGAGGCCAGATAGAATACATCATGGATTTGTGTTTCATCTTGAAGGTAGTGAAGGAAAATATAGTGGGAGATGCCAAACTCAACAAACCAATAGTGAAAACATCTTTGATAAATAAAGTGGAAATGATAATGCAAAGAAAGAAAAACAAACTGCACAGAGAACAGAGCTTTGGTGTGGAGTCCAAGCTTGAACTACATAATCTCAATGATTACTACAGGGGAAGAGATTCAGTGTTTCCCTGAAATGGTGAGGACTGAGATAATAATTAAATGATCTTTAAAGCAAATGCCACTTAACAGTGCTAAAAGTAATAGCTCGTAGATATTGTAGAGCCATAAATGTGACAGTTATTGGGAGGAAATACATTTATGCCAGAGTCATGTTGCTTGGCCTAAGAAAAGAAATTAGGTAAGATATAAGATCCTGAGAAATGAACATCCTTCAAGTAACAAACCAAAGTATAGAAGGCAGAGTAGAGGGGTCCAGTCATGGCACTGTGGTTCTGTTGTTCACTCTCAGTACTAGAGCCTGTGGCCTCTGCACAATACTTGTGGCTCTCCCATGGCACAGGAGGCCTGTTGTCCACTCCATGTAATGTACACCTGTTGTTCACCCAAAGCACTATAAACCCATTACTCACCAATGTCACCAGGTTGCCTACTCATAGAAACATAAGCATGTGGCCCACTCACCATACCATAAGCAGGTTGCATATTGTTCCCTTATGTGATAAAGTATATATTGTTATCTTTACTGAATAGGATACTGATATTTGGCAGTTTCAAATACATAGGCCAATGTAGGTTAAGAAAGCAAAAAGCAGCAAAAACATGTGTCAAATCCAGTTATATTTCAAGTTCATATTTCCTGCAAAAGTGTAACTTATTGCCTTTGAAGCTAATTAAGTTGGTAACTAATCCAAAGAATGAATGAATGAATGAATGAATGAATAAAAAGTAAGTGAATTAATTAATACATCAGTTTTTAGTAAGAACAAGGTAGTTAGATATTTAACAACAGGTTATATTAGAAGTCTTTATACATAATTTCATACTTAAAAATTCTTCATGATATAGAGAGGATGCACGTGCATTTTCATGTTATGCCATACAGGACTCAAAAGTAAAATAAAATGCCCACATATGACTGGCACAGATGCACATTCTATTGTCACTGAGGCCAGTTATTCAGGATAGGACAAGAAATATCCCCAGGTTCAATTAGTGAAGGACTTTGGCTCAACCACAGCAATCATTCCCGAGTCAGTGAGTGGTTTCAAAAAGATTAAAAAAAGAAAAAGTTCTTGCCTGGATCTTTTTCTTTACAGTCATGGAAGGTCTTTGCTGGAAATAATTGACTCTTTCATGGGAATCACATTCACACATCTTTAACACAAAGAAAACAGAAATATATTGCTTTCCTTTTGTTGGGCATATAAGAGCTGACAGTTCCATGCCACAGAATTACAAGAACTGAGGTATTTATAAATTATGACAAAAACCAATTCATTGCTGCATTCAATTCAAAGGTGGGGCTTAGTCTCTTAAACCATCAAAGAGATGCAAATCTGTATTGCCAAGGCAATCTAGCAGAACTCGATTCAAGAAAGCTTCGGTGTGCATATGAAATAATTTCAAACTATAGTATCAAAAATCATATCTTTCTATGTATTTTCCATCAAACTATCAATCAATAAACTTTGAATTCAGGAAGATTGAGATTCTTGACACCTGGATGATATTTTTTAAAAAGTGATGTGAAAATCACCACATTCCATTTCGCTACATGCCAGTGTTGACTCTGTATGTGTGTTCAATTGTCATCATATGCCCAGGTTCTGTTAAATTTTCTTCTAAACCTTAAGGCATATGCAGCAATTTATACTTTTCACATCAGTGTATGATAAAATGTATAATTTTGGATGATATGTCCATAAGAATTACTAATTGTATTTTATCTTTTTATGCAAATCAAGAACATCTAGAAACCCAAAATAAAAAGGATAAAAATTAATTTCAACACTATCTTCAACTTAATATGGATCCACACTGCATGCTTCCTGAAACTGGATTTGAAAAGAGTATTTGCTAGTTGAGAAACATGCTTCACTGTTTTCTGGATGAGTCTATTCAGAAGGGAGTGGCCGAGAGATAAATTTCTTCAACCTTACACACCTGCGTGCTCAAATCCTAATGTATGTTTCTATGAATTACATGAGCTAGTTTGCTAGGATGATGCTGCATTCAAACGACCCCAGAGCCTCCACAGTTGTAAACTGAATTCAAACGTATGTGCTTTAGTGAGCTGTGACTGAGTTCCTTTGTTAATATTTCCTTTGTTGTGATAAAACGCCATGCCCAAAGCAATTTGGGGAGGAAAGGGTCCCTTCAGCCCACACTTCCAAGTCACAGTTCATCATCAAAGAAGATCAGGACAAGAACTCAAGCAGTATAGGAACCTGGTGGCGGGAGCTCATGCAGAGGCTATGGTAGGATGCCACTTACATGCTTGCTCATCATGGCTTGCTAAGCCTACTTTCTTATGGCTCCCAGAACCATCAAAACAGAGATGGCCTCACACACAATAGACTGAGCCATCCCCATCAATCACTAATTAAGAAAATGTCCAATAGGATTGCCCACAGCCTATCTTAAGGAGAACTTTTCTTAGTTGCAATTTCCTCCTCTTAGATAACGTTATCCTGTGTCAAGTTGACATGAAATTAGCCAAGACACTGAGTCTGAGTCATTATGATCTCCATATGTCTCTCATTCTCAGGTTTGGCTTGCAGGACAGTGGATTATGATTACGATGACAGCACAGAATGGAATACCCTCTTGATCCAGCTTTGGAAGCCTCAGACCAGTATTGGTATCTGTCCACTTTGGCTCTCACTACATGAACCAAGATGATTTCATGGCCAAGTTGTGTGAAGCATGCTGGAAAAAAAGCTTTGATCAATACAGAGGCATGGCTGAGAACTGAAGGGAACAGGAAAGGCTGAGATGATGGTTCTCATTACAATGCTTCCTACAGATTGGAGACAGATTGTGGAAATAGATAGTACTTCCTTTTCAACAGCCTATGGTTATTTCAAAATGTACATCTTTAAATGTCTTTATTATATATTTTCTTCATTTACTTTTCAAATGCTATCTCCTTTCCTAGTTTTCTCTTCAAAAAACCCTTACCCCCTATCCCTGCTTCCCAACCCACCCATTCCCACTTCCTGGCCCTGGCATTCCCCTATACTGGAGCATAGAATCTTCTCAAGACCAAGGGCCTTTCCTTCCATTGATGGCCAACTAGGCCATCCTCTGTTACATATGCGGCTAGAGACATGAGTCCCACCATGTGTTTTCTTTGATTGATGGTTTAGTCCCAGGGAGCTCTGGGGAACTGGTTAGTTCATATTGTTGTTCCTCCTATAGGGCTGCAGACCCCTTCAGCTCTTTGGGTACTTTCTCTAGCTCCTTCGTTGGGGACCCTGTGCTCGCTCCATCCAATAGATGACTGTAAACATCCACTTCTGTATTTGCCAGGCACAGGCATAGCCTCACAGGAGATAGCTATATCAGGGTCCTGTCAGCAATATCTTGTTGGTATCTGCAATAGTGTCTGGATTGGTGGTTGTTTATGGGATGGGTTTTTTAACTTTTTTAATTTCTTAAGATTTATTTTTTTATTTTTATCATGTATGTGCGTCCATATGTTTGCACACACATAAGTTCAGGTGCTATAGAGCATAGAGGAGGAAACCAAATGCCCTGGAGCTGGAATTACAGGCAGTTGAGAGCCAACTGGCATTAGTGTACTGGGAATTTCACCCTGGTCCTCTGCAAGATCAGAAACTCTTCTTAAACACTGATCATCTCTTCAGGCCATTAACTTTTAAGTTTTTAATTGACACATTAAGTAGAACCATTACACATATTTATGGGACATTGGAGATGTTTCAGTAGACATACATATTTGGATTGTTCAAGTTAGAATATGCATGTGTCTTTCAAATTTTTATCATTTAGTTATGATCAATTTTTTTCCAAATGCTCTATTCTACCATTGTGATATATGCAAAAATTGCTCTCTGTTTCAATCCTACTGTTCAAGACCACAGTAGAATATTTTACTCTTGCCTCATCTGTTGGCCAACCTTACCCCATTTCTCTCAGTCTTATCTACTACCTATGGTGACCACTACTGGACTCTGAAATTTTATAAGATTAACTATGTTAAATCCATATATGACATATCAAATAGACAATAGAAACATCTAGGCTTTCAATGTTACTTATATATAGGTCATAGGTGTTACTTATATCTTTTAGCTTGTTTTCTTAATCAAATTTCTATTGTTGTGATAAAACACCATTAGCAAAGCCTACTTTGGGAGGAAAGATCTTATATCATTTTGCAGCTTATAAATCCACCAATGAAAGGAGCCAAAACAGGAACTCAGGAAAGGAACCCAGAGGCAGGAACCTCAGTAGAAGTCATAGAAGAGTGCTGTTTATAGGACTGCTTCTCAAGGCTGCTTACCCTGCTTTATAGCATCTATGGCCACCAGCCCAAGAATGGCACCAGCCTCCTATGGGATAGACACTCACATATCAAACATCATTCAAGAAAACAAACCACAAGATTTTCCATAGGCCAATCTGGTGGAGGGATTTTCTTAATTGATTCTGGTTTGTGTCAAGTTGACATAGAAACTAACCATCTCATACTCAATGGGAGCATGGATCATAGACTGTCACATGGTTTCTGGCAACCGCACAGACCACCAATACATCCTCCTGCTACAATAGGACCCCAGATCCAAGAAAAGATCCTTGAAGGCCGCCCAATAGGCCACTCATATCACTATGCCTCCCAGGAGAAGCACAGTTCACAGATATCAACAGGGACTCAGACAACAGCACAGACCATGGATGGACCTCATCCTAGCCTTTGGTGGGAACTCAGACCATAGATATTAACATAGACTCAGACATGGCCTTCAGTGGCAGTATGGGTCCAGACATCACTATGTCGTCAGGTGGCAGCCTAGGCCACCCAGATCAGAACTATCCACAACAGCAGCAGTAGCACAAACAAATGAACCTCCTCCTGGCTTTGGTGTTAACTGGGAACCACAGACCTCTACACAGACCCTGGCTTCAGTGGACCATAGATCCAGTGATGCCCTGGACATCATCAACATAGCCTCAGGTGGGAGAACAGGCCACTCACACCAGTATGGACCCAAGTGGGATACTTGGAAGAACTGTTAAAATGTTGCAATTGAGGTGCATGATGAGAAACTCCCAGAGAAAATCAAATGTTATGTGTATGGGAGGGGGGAAAACTAATCATCACACATGTGTGTGTATATGCATATGTTTGGTTATGTTTATGTATGTATAAATACATGTGCATGTATGGAGGCCTGATGACAACTTAGGTGTCATCTTCTAAAGCACCATCACTTCCATTTAGTCAGGACCACTCATTGCCGTTTACCTCATCAATTAGGCAAAACTGCCACAAAGCCCAGAGGTTTTTCTACCTTAACACTTCATCAACACATGTAGCTTTAAATTTAATCTTAAGTTATGTAGTCATCAGTGTCCCTGATCCAAAGACCAATGTGTGCGTGTATGTGTGTGTATGTGTGTGTTATAATAATTATTTGCTGAAAGCATCAAGTAGAATCAAAATGGCCTTATTAAAAATATCCACCATAACTGCTATATACAGTAAATGGAAATTGCTTGATAGCATTTTTTGTTTATTATCTGAGCAGATGGAGTCAACAAAGTTTCATCCCTTGTTAAAAAAAAAAAAAAACCTTGTTAAAGATGTCTATAAAGTGTCTCTCATTTCTTCCTTATGTTATACTTTCTGTGCTATTCAGTTAATACAGAGAAAAGCCTTTTGTTAGGTACCTACAGATAATCAAAACAAAACACCATTCAGATATTCAGACTCAAACTACAGGAGAAGGGAGATTTAAAAAATAAAAGATAATACACACAGAGGGAAGCAGAGAATTCAAATCTGAGCTTACTTTTGGTAAACCTTCTACAAGGCTAAATGCTTCTAATTTCTTTTCCTTAATGGGACACTGATGCATTTTGGATACTCTGAGGTTATTGCTAATGCATTAAAAATGATGCAAATGAGCCTTTTCTTCTTTAGTCAAGATGCTGAAGGCAGAGCCTTAGGCTCCTTTCCATGGATCATTAGCTGGGTACCTGCAGGCTCTCCAACATCAGGTGTCTCTGGCTCCGGAACTAAACTGATGGCTGGGTGAGTCCCTCAGGACTAAGATCACTGTTCCTCTAGGAGCCCTACCTATTAAAGTGCTCTGTGGGTAAAGTGTTGTGTACTGAGAAGGAAAGGTATACAAAGAGCCCCACACTTCACTTCATAGAGAAACTATAAATCCTAGACTGTCTTCTGGACCCAAATCCTCCTGAATCATTGATAAAGGTGGGACTCAAGTCACTGCTTTAAGTAGTATTACAAATAGAGTAAGGTGTTGTACCCAGCTCATCATGCTTGCTGTGTCAGGCACAATAATTGTATCAATCCAAAGGCTATAGGATGCATGTCTACATATTTAATGTGTGGTTCTTGGGGTCTTTTTAAAGCCAAAGGAGGGACACTCTATAAGAAACTGAGGCTTATGCTGATGGGAAGTGATGTATTGGATAAAGGGCCTTGCAGTCAACTACTGTCAACATGCCTAAGAACTGACCCAAAGCACAGATAACACAAACAGGCTTTTATCATAGAATGTGACCAGATGATAACAAAAAGTATTTAAACTTAATGGTCCAATTTAATATTCTGTGATGGGCTCCCCAGGCCTAAAGAGTCTGAGACTGACTGTGTCTAGTGATGTTAGGTGCCAGAGAACTGGGAAAGTTGAGAAATGCAAACATCCACGTCAGTATCTCAAGTCTCCCTTATTACCCTGTAGTTCAGGTGATTTAATATTTCCTCCAAATTCTTTTTCAGTACATAATCACTTTCACTTTTAACTTATTTTCAAGCACTCCAGTTAAAATGGATTCCAAGGACACTGTATATTGCCAATAACATTCCCGTTGTAGTGCTTTATGTGACAATAATCTGGCATCCTAGTAGGGAAAATGACCCATCAGCCCTGTAGCTAATTCACTCTGGATGTGTATTATTGCTTCATAAAACATCACTGTGGTGTTATGATGAGTAAATGGTAGGTAAAGCATTTTGATATTTCAATTGTGGTTTATAACAGAAAAGAAGGAGAAGAGAGAGAAACAGGCACATATACATATATGTGCAAAAGGGATAATTAAGATCATTCCTAAAGAGCTAAGGTTGAGGCATGTACAGGTTCCTATTTCCTAACTGATTTCAAATTCAGGAATCCCAAACAGTGCTATGGTTTATGCCTTCAATAAAGGTAATTAAGTTGTAAGTGCTGATCTTGCCAATGATATCGAGTGGTTTGCTAGAAATAAATTGAGCCCAACAGTTTCTAAAACACAATCCACATGATCAGACATGAATAGTGAATTAAGAGAGCCAAACCTGTGGTGCACAGTAGGAATGATAAGTACAAATAAAAACAGGTCTCTTTCAGCACATGTTTGCACACATAAAAAAAAAAAATGCAATCTTTAGCCTCAGGCATGAAAAGTGCAAGAAGTCATCTACTGGACTCATGGTCTTTCATTGGATGCTTATATCTTGACATCTGTGCTGTCAATGAAATCCAGTGGCTCAGACAACTCTTAATTGAATGTTCTTTTAAATGTCTATTCTAACCCCCTCTGATGTAATTAAAATCAATCTTTGCTTTGCAGTCTTCCTGCAAAAGTGAGCCTTGCTATTCACCTCTGCCCCTAACCATTCTTATGATCTGAACATCATCTCCTGAGCTCCAACACCTCCACATATGAACACTGGAGGAGACGGAGTCATAGTAAGTGTATTTCACAAATTAGAAAATGCAGATTCCAGGGAGCACTAGGAATTGTCTCTGTTAGCTTCTTCTGTTTACTAGTTTTTAATAGAAGCCATTTAATTTTTAAAATACCCTGTGGCTCATATGACTACAGGTCTCAGGAGTAGAGCTATTTAGAACTTCTGCATACAGCAATCTTGTATCTCTCTTGTGCTTGCTGTTTCTTCCCATCAAGGTCACAGCTAGGAGGAGGAAGCTGCTACCCTAACAGACACTTCAGAAGAAGTAGAAGCAGCAGTTTGGTGCTTAGCAGGAAGAAAAGGGGCAAAAATAACAAGAGAGTTTCAGCTTCATAACAGATGTAGCATATCTTCAGAACAACCAGAACTCTTCTGTAGTCATTTAGTGTTGTTCCTCTCAACAGCAAGTCATGATGCTTTGGCAGTGGAAAACTTTTCATTTATTAGAAGTTAGACAGCAGGGAGGTCTAATGTGACAGCCATATATTTCTCCCACTTATTCATTCATTTACCTTTATTGAATAGGTACCAGAGGTTTGTGAAGGAGTATAGGATTTCATGTGGTACCACTGCTGATACTCAGAGAGTAGTGACTCACCCATGCCTAGATTCAGTGGTTGCTGTAGATTGCTCTTCCTCTGTGTGTGCATTTGTGCATGTGTATGAGTGCATTTTTAAGCATGTGTGTACATGTATGCACTTGCATACATGTGTGCATGTGAATGCATGAATGTATGCGTGTATGAGTCCATATAGAAGCACTGTGTATACATGTGTGCATGTATATATACACATATATATATATGCATTTATATATGCATTTGTGCATATATAAGTGTTCATGTGTAAACATGCTTATGTATACATGTGTGTAGGTACATGTTCATATGGATTCATACTTGTGTGCCTGTGTATATGTATATGTGTATATATGTGCATGCATGTGTGTATGTATATGTGCAAAATGTCCATATTTATTCTGTTGCTTTTGGGAAAGTACAGAATAGCACCACCACCACCACCACCACCCCTCTTTATAACATTCCATTGACACTCGGGCATCTGTTTTTTCCATAACTATTGCTTTTTGCCCTTGTCACCCAAGTCACTTGGAGCATAGAATATGCTAATTCAGCATGCGCAGTGGGTTAGTGTGGGGTGTAGAACACATTCTCCTACTAAGACCATGAATTTGATGTTTTTAAGCACATACTACAAAGCATATGTTTTAAAGCAACAAGACTAAAATGCTTATTAATTTAATATGATATTCTTCAAATGGAAATGACCCAGAATGACTTTTGTCCAACAGTAGATGACCAGCAAGGAAAGGTTCAGCTCAAATTTGTTATTGATTTGCCTTTCACTGAGTCCATGTTTATCTGGCTTGCAAACGAGCCCCATTATTTGGAATTCTACCCCGCATTTTCTTTCATACTGACTTCCAAGTATTTGCATATGCAGTTTACGCTAACATCAAACTCCACTGCTCCAGACAAAATACAGCACTCGTTGCACACAGGAATGGGGCGACTCCGTGATTCAGGAAGCCACCGCAGAGTCTGCTTGGCTCTGCTCTGCTCTGTTCTACTCTGCTTGGCTCTGCTATTTGGATGATGCAAAGCACACACTAGAAGCTAAGAAAACAATATCACCACTGCTAAAATTAGACCGTCTCTCCCAATGAAATCAGACATAATTAAATACTCTGGGTGATATTAGACCTTGAAAATGCTTATATTTTTTTAATGCTTACATTCAATCTACTGTAAAGTTTGCTAAAAAGCTTATACACGGTTGCTATATAATCTGCACCTAGAAATTACATGCTAGTAAAGAATGTGGTTCAAAATTAACTCCCTACAGAGACTGGGATATACATACAGTGAATGTGTCGGGGGGGGGGGGGGGGGTGTTGTGAGCTGTTTACAAACACCTCTATC
Source organism: Mus minutoides (assembly GCA_902729485.2). Classification (NCBI taxonomy): domain Eukaryota; kingdom Metazoa; phylum Chordata; class Mammalia; order Rodentia; family Muridae; genus Mus; species Mus minutoides. Next base: position 1,474,581 of record LR749584.1, read on the forward strand.
ACAAAAGTAGCTGTATTCACCTGAAGCAGTTAGTGGCAGCCCTGTTTCCATACAACTCATTGATATGGTTTTCAGACAGCAGCCCTAGCTGGTGGAGAGTTTCTACAAGGGAGATTCCATCTCTGCATAGAACTTCCAGCCTGATAATTGCTGTTGTCAGAGAGGAAAGTAGCAGGTTTTGCACACTAGTGCTGAAATGCTTATTTAGTTATGACAAATGTAGAACAAGAGGATGTGTGGCCACAATGAATCATTACATTTCCAAACCTCCAAGATAAACATAACTCCTTGGAAGATTGCTGACCACCAGAAAGTTCCTGGAAATGTAAATCCTGCCACCTAAGAGAACCTGTCAGGAAAAAAAAATGGTGGATACAACCAGTTCCAAATATCACCCTTTCCCAGGAGAATCATACAGTGTCCTGTGCACATGCACCCTGCCATATGAGACTGTGTGAGGTCTGGGGACTTAGGAAATGCACTCTCAGACCCTAACCTTCCATAGATTCTCCTTGGTGTCTTCAAGTCTGAGGACAGCCCAGACGTGTGGGTTAGTTTTCCCAGTGTCTCCTCCAACTTTTCAAAAGATAAATAAGCCCAGGATAACATAGAACTCTATTATGGTTCAACTGCTAGGGTGGCACAGTACATGTGAACGTCAAAACAAAACAAACAAGACAAATAAAAAGCCAAACACCAGGAAAAACAAAGAAATAATTTCTCATAGTGAAGTGAAAATCTAGCATTCATGTAAAATAAAGATGTCATGTGGTATGGGCATCACACATCTGCAACCCCAGCACTTGGGAGGCTAACAATAACACTGATCAGGTATCCAAAAGGAAAGGAGGGAGAGAGAGAAAGAGAGAAAGAGAGAGAGAGAGAGAGAATGGGGAAGGAAGGGATAAATGGGGGAGGATCATTGTAGAAAGGGAAACATTACTTTCAGTCTAGAAAGTCTTGGCTGAGTGAATTAAAATTAACTGGTAAATGCTCCCCTGGCAGCTGTCTGAGTGGGGTGGGGGGATCACTTTTGGTCCAGTTTCTTAGTTACAGTACTCTAAAACTTTAGAACATAAATGGAATATGCTTAAAGCTGCTTCAACTTAACATTTCTGCAGCTAGGGATAATAATAAACACTGGGAAATCTTCAGAAAAATCCTATACCCGGATTGGCATTAGGACATTGTCTGCATGCTGTGCCACATGATCACCCCCCAGATAGGGAAGTTAATTTGCTGTATTGTGAGAGACATTTAAAAATGTTCAGCAGTTAGTCCTTGAGGCAGATTGCATTGCTGTCAGAAAATAAGTCAGATTTGACTAGCAATTCTTACAATTGAATTAACTTTTCAATCACTGTGTTAAACTATGTCTGAGCCACATTTTTATCCCTTAGTTTTCTCTACACTGGTATCTTGCTAACATTATCAGTCAGACTGCTGAGCTGGCACATGAGTGACACCCTCTCCTGTAAGGGAGGACTTGATGTTCCAGTCAAGGACATACTTATCCTTTACTCCCTGAGTGAAATATGGTCCAAATTTTCCCTGAACTCTGAATTCCTTCACAATAATATAAACTTGGTATGTGATAAACTTAGTGTAGAATTTATTTCACGTTCATGCTTCTAACAACTAGCTTAGTGGCAGCCAATCACAGCTAAGCTTCAACAGCAGGCTGCCAGCTGATTAGACAATACCTATGTATAGAAGAGCTCACCACATCCTCACACTTGAAAAGTATCCAGATAATACCAAGAAAACCATTTTTCTTATTTCACCTCTGCTATGGTAGCTCTTCCTGATTCAACTTGGTTGACTTAGGGAAATGAGAAACCTTAGGGTGAGAATTTTTAAGGGTGTTTCCTGACCAAGTTACCCCATGAGGGCTTTTATACAGCCAACAGTTTAATCTACAGCTGGTTTCAAAATTTGACATTACAGAGAGGTGTTGGAAAAAGAAAAGGAACCCAACAATCAAAGGTGACAAAGATCAAAGACTCATCTCAATACTGCTGACCCAGGGCCTGAAAGTGGCTCTCTAAATCTTGCTGGGTTCTTTGGGCAATGTACATGATTCTCAAATGTTTTTTGTTCAGAAAAATACTGTCACATTTATGCATTTATTCTGTGAGATACATATATATTTACACATATATACATATATAATGTAATATGTTATATATACATACATGTGTTTATGTATATATATATATATGAATGTATATATGTATATATATATATATATATATATATATATATATATATATATATATACACAAATATATATAATATGTAATATATATTTTAATTTTAGGAAAAGCTCTAAAATCTGGAATGCCTAAATGTTTTCATCACCACTATTTGGAAAAGTTTTCTCTATTAAATATCTACTGGTGAAAAATATCCTGTCCTCTATACCACAGCAGCATTAAGACATGTTACATCTCTATGTCTAGTATAGCCACAGCAGGGATTGGATAAAGTGGAAGGAAGAAGTAAATAACTCCACATTGAAGACTACTTGATATCTAGTTGAAAGTGTTAGAAAATTAATAAATGAAAATCTTAATTATGAATATTGCTACCACATGTCTTACAGCTGATGACGTATCTACTGAAATTTGAATCCAAGTATGAAAAGCAGGATGCTGAAGAGACATTTGCTCACCCGTGGTCACTTCAGTGCTGCTCACAATAGCGGAAAAGCCAAGTCAGTCAGTTGAAAATCTAAAAAAGCAGATATTGAAAATATGCATATTTTCCAATCCATGAGCATGGGAGATCCTTCCATCTTCTGAGATCTTCCTCAATTTCTTTCTTCAGAGACTTGAAGTTCTTGTCATACAAATCTTTCACTTCCTTCGTAAGATTCACACCAAGATATTTTATACTGTTAGTGACTATTGTGAAGGGTGATGTTTCCCTGATCTCTTTCTCAGCCAGTTCATCCTTTGTATAGANTGGCCTAGTTGGCCATCATTGGGAGGAGAGGCCCCTTGGTCATACAGACTCTATATGCCCCAGAACAGGGGAATGCCAGGGCCATTACATGGGAGGGGGTGGGTAGGGGAGCAGGGCGGGGACGCGGGAGGGTAAGGGAAAATTTCTGGATAACATGTGAAATGTAAATGAAGAAAATATCTAATAAAGAGAAAAAAAAGAAAATATGCATATTTTCAAGGGAGTGGTGTTTATCAATCAATGGGTCAGATTCAGCCTGGGTGGATCTTGAGTACTTTATGCTAAGGAAAGAAGACAGACACAGAAAAAGAAATGCTTCATGATCTCACTCAAAAGAGGTATCAACAAAGTGGATCCCAGAGTGGATAGTGGAATGGTGATTAGGAGAGGGTGTGAAATCTTAGGGAAAGAGACAATGAGGAGATGTAATAGATAATTGATACAACGCCATTACTGGACAGGAGAGTTTCTCTTATCATATTGCACAAGGGCAACCATAGTTAAAAATAATGCTTGCATGTTTCAAAATAGCTGCATAAGAGACTTTAAACGATTCACTGCCAAGACTTGATGAACATCTGAGCTGATATATGTGTTGTTTATCATGATTTGATCATTACACAGTGAATAAATATACTGGTATGTCACATTTTAGCTCATATTAGACAATTATGTATGATTTTAAACAATGTAAAATAAAAATAGATAATTAATAATTCTAAGAAATAACATACAAACAGTATTGAATAAATGTCAATGTGACAACTTTATCATTTTTCTCCCTGATAGGTGTATAGGTAGCTGTATTTGTCTTCTTTTCTTTGTAGTAAATATCAATTTTAATTTAGATTCTTGAATATCAATCTTTGTTGAAGACACATTGATTACATAATTTTGAAACTTTTTATTCTTCAATAGCTAATTCCAGTTTGATAAATACAGTTTATACTTAAAAATAATTTTGAACTAAAAAATATACATAAGATAAAGGTCAAATTATACACTAGAGCTCTTCTGAATCCCTACTTCTTTTTATAACCTTCTATTGAGTATTCACCTTCAGTACAAGATATTATTACCTAGTGCCAACAATAAGAGGAACACAATAGGAGGAAGGTCAAATGCAAATTCCTACAAGAAAGAAAACCATCTGAGGGATTGCAGATTAGGATTCAAATTCAGTGGGATTCTGGGAAGGCTGGTCTGTAGACCATGAACCCACCAGTAGGTTTCCATGGATACAGAGATAGTAAGAAGACTGGAAAAGGCAGAGGAAGTGAGCCACTGAGCCTGCTCTGTATGACATGTCCAGGTGGGTCCAAGCCATTACTTATCAGTTCACAGCCAACACCTGGAAGTGAATCCCTATGTAAATTGTTGACTCTGAGAGGCAATAAGACATCAGCATGGCTTCCTCTGCATGATGCAAGTGAATGTGGACAGTGACTTCAGATAGGACAGTCCTGAGCTAGCACAGGAAATACAGCCAACCAATCCTGGTATGTTCCTCAGTTTTTCTATAAAACAAAGAGTTACAAACTATAAAGTGGAAGAATATCTTTCTTCATCCCCCTCTCCTCTGCAAATGTGAAGCGATGCTGAAATTACATTGCTGTATCAGAGGATATAAGTGTTGAGTGAATTTCAGAAAGCAACAAAAATGGTTTGTTCTGATTGGGCACAGAAGTACCACTGGCTGCTACTACATAGAAAGACATTGTTAGTCTTGTTTCTGATGCTCTGCATGAAGGGACAAGGCCCAAAGAAGATATCCGTCCAAGTCTCTGAGTTCTCTTTCTTGAAGTTACCCTATTCTTAAAAAGCAGTCTGAAATGAATATTACTACAAGAAGAATAAAACGTTCTTAGAAAGTGTGAACTCTTTGTGAATGACAGAGCTAAACACTTGTAATTAGCAACTCAGAAGGCATCGTTCATAAAGCCCTCTTCACTCTGTGAGCTCCTCCGTCCTAATGATGCTTCTTCAAGATCTGGATCACCTGCTTAGTATTCAAATGCACACACAGCTGCTTTCTCCTTTCCTTAGTGGAAAGATAATAGGTCATATTTTGAGTTTCTAGCTGGACTAGACAGCTCCCACCATCTCTTTCTGTCCCATCACCCCTTTCCGTGTTCCCCACACCTCCAGCACAAAGGAAACTGACCCCCACTGAACCTAGCTGCAGCACCTTCAGACCCCACAGCTTCTGCCTCCATTTTGCCCTACTGGATTCTGTGTGCACTGAGAGGAAGGCAATCCAAGACTCTTTCTCTCTCTGTTCCTGTCCCTGCATTGCTGACCCAAATGCCACCATGCTACTCTCTGTATCTCCTTTTTCTTTTCCAGATTCCAATGTCTGTTCTGCACTCTTTGCTTGCCTACCTGTACATTCACTGGCATTGCTATGTGGTAGCTAACACCATCACTACATCTTCTTGCTTCCCTGAACTTCTGCTGTTCTCTAGAGAACATCCCATGTCATTACACTGTCATAGTGGGGAAAGGCCATGTGTTAGGCCACTGAGGTATATAGTAATCTCTGTATGCAGAGGAAATGAAGCATGCCTCCCCTACTTAGACCCACCCCTGACTGCTTACCTTCCTATGGATAATTCTACCTCACTGTTACTACCTAGTAGAATTCTGAATTTTCTACGGCTATTTTTTATATGCAACATTTCAAAAGTAAATTCATGTCTTCTAACATACAATTAGGGAAATCTGCACTGCAGTTTTTAACAGTGGTATGTGAGCCACACTCTCTGTACCTTTCCTACTGTAAATGAGCCCTAAGCCTTTCACCTCTGTGAATTACACAGTTCACAGATGTGCGTTTGTTCACCCACGTGCTCTGAAACACATTCTCTCCATGCTCTCCTGGGGTGCATTGTTAAGGGGTGAGTTACAACACCCACATTCCTGCCTGTCCTCCAGACAATACCAGGTCCATATACAAAGTGAGCTAAGTTACAGTACCCACACACCTGCATGTCCACCAGACAATACCAGGTTAGTATACCTGTAGCCAGGTCACATTTTCAACCCAAAAAACATGTACAACAGTTCTAAAGATACCAAAGCTTAAAACCCCTCTGATTTAAAACATTTGATGTTACTCCACATAAAAGTGCTTTTATTTTATGGTAAAAGAATTAATTAGGCTTCAAATCTTCCATGTGACCTCCTTCAAGTTTCCACTTACGCACTTTTAACTTCCTACTCATTAACAATACTTTAAAAATATACTGTCCACAAACTTGCATCCTATGAATAATGGTTCCCAGGACAGAACTTTACCTTATTAATGATTTTAGTGAAAAGAAGTTTTTAATTGTAATGTGGTCATTGAATTTATAAGACTTTTTTTCTCATTGCTTGGAATTTTTATATCCATGTTAACATAATTATTTCCCCATATCAGATTACCTATACAATTTGCACTATACTTTAAAATATTTTGATGCAATTTTTCACCTTTCCTCTGTCTGTTTGGTTTGGTTTTAAATTGGCTCCATGGCTAGTCCTCTCTTGGAGCCCTCCCCACCCTCAGGAGATGTTTCTTACCAGTCCCTGATAAAACTATATTCTCTATGCTTAAAACTTTTAATAAATCTTGCCTTCACCATAGCAAGGAAGTCATGCATGATGTACTTGAGAGCCCATATGTGCCTCTGCATCCTCCAATACATAATATGCACACGTTTGTTCTGGGGTTGTTTCTAAGTGACCCTGTCTATTCTCTCTGCTGGGGAAATGCATCATCATCTACCTATGGCAATCTGCTACCAGCCAGTTTCATTGGTTATAATTCTCCTCTTGTACCAAATCACAACAATATAAAGAACTGAAAGCATTGCTTTAATATGTGCTATCAATCTCTTGCTGGTCCTTAAACCAATGAGTATCCATATGGAATCTTACATATGGTTCTAACACACACACACACACACACACACACACACACACACACACACACATACACACATGGGGCTGGGGAGAAGAGTGGAAGAAGGGAGAAGTAGAGAAACAGAGAGGTACAGATGCCATGTTGAAGTTTTGATTAAAATATTTTGAATCTTAGCATCAGTATGAGAAGAGTAGTTGTCAGTTTTGGCTACCTGGGGTTACCCTAATAAATACTACACACTGGGTATCATAAGCTTTCATAACTTCATTATATTCCAGTTCAGGATGATGGAAGCCTGCAGTCAGGCTCTGGCACAGCCATGTTCTCTGCCAAGGTCTTTCTGGCGGAAGGTGAACTGAACCAGTACAGGATGCTCTCTGGTTCCTACAAGAGTCATTCCAGTTTCACGCTTCCACATACTTGCCTCCTCCATGTCGCTGTTTCTGTATCTCCCTTGATGTCAGAAGGGAGAGATGATTTAGAGCTCACTAGAATCAGAACACTTAACCCTACATCTTCAAAACCTCATTTCCAACTCAGACCCTCTGTGGAGCCCATTGGAGATTCCATCTGGCAATGCCATTCCACATGGCACCAAAGCTTTGCCACACCTTGTCATTAGTTTGGCACATTAATTTTATGTTCCTCTCTATATCTACCACCAAAGTCTAGATTTAAAAGAATCCTGACACAGCTTTTTCCCCACACCTTCCACAGCTATAGTTTGTATTGATCATTTTACTTGGATATAAATAATTCATTACAAATTGTTATAGAGGAAAAAATTAAATCTTTCCTGACATATTTATTATCTAGAAAATTGTTAAATCATCAATAAACAGATTTTATCTTTTATTGTGAATATCTTGCTCAATGTCATTAATAAAATATGTCCTTTAAGATATATTATAAAAAAAAAACCTCTCAGACCTTAATTTCCAATTTGAACACTTTATGAAATATTTTAATATACTCAGGAAATAAAAGTATTTTCTAAATGCTGGGTACAGTATTTACATAATAACACTTAGTTCATATCCCTTGGTCTTTTTTCCAGCACTGTATATCCTTATTGATTTCCAGTCTGCTTAATATATCTAACATGAGACAGGCAGTTCAAAAGTATTCACGTAAAAGTTGGCTCAGTCAGTTTAGCTTCACTGTCTTGTCAGTTTTCTTGTTGCTGCATTATGAGGTCTGTAGTTTCTAGAATAGTTAAATCCACAGCATTTGGACATCCCTGATTATATACTGACACAATTTTTTGGTTTTTTTTGCTGAATGTCCCTTAACTCTGATACTAATTATGTTTACCAACTTTTCTCTCTGTAACATTATATAGATGGATAAATGGATATATAACATATACATGATAAAGTTGGTTGATTAAAAATATTTTACCTGTTTCATTTTTCTAACTAGTTTTTGATGTTTTTATCATCGTGTGTGTGTGTGTGTGTGTGTGTGTGTGTGTGTGTGTGTTTGTGTGAATTTTAAATCAGCCAGTGACTATATCCTGAAAACAAAAATCTTCTAATTAATCTCCTTTTCTTCCCCTGCCATAATTTTCTCATCTCTGGCTTTTATGCATTTTATTTCTGCTTATTTAGTGGTTAACCTTGAAATTTTGAGAAACATTAATGTAATAGTGTTTCAATTTTTCTTTATTCTATATTTCCCTCTAATTTCACAATGCTTTAGAAGGGTGATCAGCAGCCTCTAAATTATAGGGTTTTTTTTGTTGTTGTTGTTCACCCTGCAAGCAAGCTGTCTTTGAGTTTGACCACAGTCAATCCACCCAAGCAGCTCCTACATATGTGTAGATGTTTGTTTACCTGACCTCCCTCTTGTCTGAGGCCTTTCTCTGGGGTTCTCTTCAGACTGTTTCCTGCTAGTGCATCTCTTTCAAAAGCAGGGTGCACTAACGTATTGTGCAGTTTTTCTAATAAGAAACAGTTTTATGTTGTCTCCAGTTTTAAACAAAAGAGCTGTTCTAAGTTTAGCATTTTCCATGATTCCAGCTGTCATTTTTCCCCAGTACATTAAAACTATCATATATTTGTCCTGCTGGGAAACCAATTGTCACAAGGAAGCCAGCCTTTGCTTTAGCTGGTCCTACAAAGAGTGTCTGTTTTGTGATTCTCATCTATGCTAAGAGCAGGACTGCATCCACTCTTGGTAGGTTGGGAGCAGAGCTGTGTCCACTATTGGCCAGGTTGTGAGCACTGCTGTGTCCACTAGCAGGTAGATTGTGAATAGTGCTGCTTCCAGTCTTTGCTGGGCTATAAGCAGTGCTGTGCCCACACTTGGCTGAGCAGCGATGCATCCATGCTTGGCCAGGATGCTGAGGAGTTAGCCTTTAATTGTCAGTTTGGTATAATCATGAGCTGCCCGAGAGTGTCTCAACAATGGACTTATCTAGATCAGGTTAGCTGGTGTCATGCCTCTGGGGGATCGTTTTATTAACTGAGGCATAAGACCCATCCAGAATGTGCCTGGCCTCTATTTCATGGTCTGAGCCATGTTGTGTGTAATTGCAGAGGAAGCTGATTGTGTGACAGCAGTAAATAGCAAGGATTGAAGACTTTATTCTCTCTATCCTTGACCGTGGATCTGATGTCCAGATTATTATTTAACTTCACAGCAATGATGATGAAATTGTGACCTAGAATGTAAACCAAACATTCTTTATCTGGCAGACTGTTTTGTGTCAGGATGTTTCATCACAGGGACGTAAGCGAAGCTGGAAGGGCCATTCTCTGGCTTTGTCTAGCCCGATGTCCCACATGACCCCTTGTCACTGGATAGTTGTTTTCAACCATCATCCATGGTTGCTTACTACAGTGTAGCTAGTCTCCAGTCTCTCCAAGCACATCAGAGACACATGGCTGTGACCTCATTCTCTGCTATGCTCTATAAGACTGCTCTTTCTGACCACGTTGCTAGAACACTGATAGATGCTTCCCCAGGGCCTCACTGTTTAGCTTATTCTGACACAGCTAATCATCTTAGCAGGATGTCTTATTATGATTCATATTCTTGTGTGTCTTTATTTTTAGAAGTTTCACTTCTCCATATTATTAATAACAACAATGCTTTTGTTACTCTTCAAAATTCTTATTTCCATTGCATGTCTCCAATTACACATCGGGGATTCCCTCCAGCAGCTGTAGTGTGACTCATTATTGTCATCATATTTTGTTTGGTGTGTTTTGTAATTGTTACTTTGATCTACAGTTTGATGGAGCATTGTTTGTGGGTATTATCAGAGATGGTGTTGACAGAGGTCCACATCTGTCCTGAAGTAGCCAGCTGCAGCATCTCAGACAGGTAATCCCAGTGCAATTGCAACTGTGACCTATTAGAAGACACATTTCCACATTTCCAACTTTTTCCAATACCAATGATAATGATAATATATCTTTGCTACTGTTCTCTCTCTCTCCCTCTCTCTCTCTCTCTCTCTCTCTCTCTCTGTGTGTGTGTGTGTATGTGTGAGAGAGAGAAAGAGAGAGAGAGAGAGAGAGACAAAGAGAGACAAAGAGAGAGAAAAAGAGAGATTGGTTTATCTGTGTGCGTATGCTGCATGTGTGTATGGTATGGATGGTGTGTGTATAAGCATGTGTATTGTTTATCTCTGTGTGTGTGTGTGAGTGTATGCTGTGTATGGGTATAATATGTATGGTGTGTATAAATGTGAGTATGTGTATAGTTTATCTCTGTGTGCATGTATATGTGTTTGTTGTGTGTGTATGTGTGTAAATGTCTATGATGAATGTGTGAGCATATATGTATTTGACTTATGTGTGGTGGGTATGAGTGGGTATTATGTTCTGTGTGAGCATTTTTATGGTTTATCTCTCTGCATGTGTATGGGGTCTATGGGGTATATTTGTGTGTGTGTGTGTGTGTGTGTGTGTGTGTGTGTGTGTGTGTGTGTGTGTGTAGTTCATGTGCTTCACCTGTTTCCTTTTGTAACCCTACACATGGTATGAATTTATACAGATTTCTGTTTGTCACATTATACCTTAGGCTAGAGTGGCCACTTCTCTGAGCTACAGTGGATCCTCCAGTCTGAAAGTAACATCTGACTTTCTATAATGATCCTCCCAGCTCCCCCCACCCCAATCACTGTCTTCCTCATTCTCTCTCTTTCCTTTCCTTTGGTCTCCACTTTCTTTTCCACCTTCTTCCCACCTTCTTCTTCTGCATTGGGGTCCCTCTTTATTTCAAGTTAAATTATTCAATGTATTTGTTTTCTCTTCAGGAATTTCCTGCTCTAAGGTGAGTTTTTCTAAGTATGACTCTGCAAGGAAACACATATCTAACCACTTATGTGAAACTACAAACCAGTTTATATTTATATGGTATAATATAACATATAATGCAAAGTTCTTTTATGAATCAGTATTTTCAGAAGGTTAATGAAACAACTGTATCCATCTCAAATGTATCAATCACCTCATAAATGATGGATAGACATGTAGTTATTAGGTCACTGGGTTCTTTTGTCATTTTCTGGATAATAAATATAACCTTGACTATCTACTGTTAATACAGAATAAGCAGCATGCAAAATATAGTATTTAGGGAACTAAAGTTTTATCATGCATGTCTGCTAGGAAATCATATTCATGTATACTCAGACAATTGGCATTTCAGAAAGCTTAAATATGTTAGAATTCAGGAAGATGAAAATGAATCAGCACTCTACAGTTAAACCTCAAAGAAACAGGGCTAGCCTTGATAGTTCAAGATGTCAATCTTAAACCAAACTATAATTAAGAGAATCATTATTCATGTCAGGCAATATGTTTAGAGATTCCTCCATATGATATATTTGTTGTCTTTAGAGCTCCAAGCTTCTATTCCTCACTGTTTTCCTTCTTCTGAGGGACTAGACCTCTGTCAGCCTCTGGAGAGACTAAACGGAAAGATGATGCCATGTAAGGTTGGGATAGTCTTCCATGCTCTCAGTCAATGCTCAGGATTCAGACTTTGTGCTGAGAATGTCCTATAATGGTTGCTTTACTCAGCAGGGCCTCAAGCAGACAAGTGTAACAACTTTAAAGCTTTAACAGAAACATAGATATCTATCTTCTGTCTCCTAACCCTGACATGTTCACACTCATATTAAAACATGAACTCGTGGTCAAAGACTTACTATAGAGGAAGATGCTTGGAGTGGTCAAGATGACTAAGGTTGGGGTCCTGGATATGGACAGAAGAATGAACCAAAGAGTAGGAGAATAAGACAATATAACAGAGTTGGAGCTGGAGGACTTCCAAGGATGACCTCTGCAGCTCTAAGTAGATTCCCCTTCCTCAGCTAATCTCAACATGCTTTTTTAGGAACCATTACAGCTCAGTCTCTCTTATCTCATTTATTTATCAAATGTGCCCATTCTTCAGCCAATGGTATTGTTCCTCTCAAACAGCTCCTCATTCTTATTCTCTATATTTTCATTATATACTTCTTTCCCTGATAAAACCCTGTCCTAGCACCAGCAGCCTATTGGCTTCTGAAGTAATGTCATGTCTAAAGGGTGCCTTGACTTTCCCTGCAGAAAATCCTTATGATGCACATTTTTTTTCCTCCTGTAACTTAGAACAATTTCTACATATTATATAAGCACACAATATGGAAAATAAGAAACAAGATTTCATGATTCTCTAATATCCTATAGCAGTTTATCAATCATGAACAAAATTAAAAATTAGAAGGTATAGAGATATTATGAGTACTAAAGTATTCCTTTTTTTCTTCTTTCTGATATATCTCAATATGGTGCTGTATTTAGATATATTATTCAGTCATATAGTACATTGCAATTATGCTAAATTTGTCTATTACTATTCCTCACCTAAACATGATGATCAGAATAAGTCAGGTCACTTGTTCACTTCATTTACAATAGACAAAATAAGTTTCAAAAACCATATTGTTAATAACAGAATGCAGAATACTGTGCATATTATAGTTCTTTCTTGTTTCCTAAAGAAAGAAAATATATTGCCAATTATGCACTGTCTAAAAATGAAGATTAAACTAACTCACTGAACAACAAATCTATAATAAGGAAATCAATTTTCAACTCTTAAAATGTATTATATATGTTACTGTTCATCTTAAAAAATTAATAGGTTAATTAAAATTATTCTCAAGCCTATGGAGATCTGATTTAGAGGAGACCTAGAAATCAAAACTGTTTAAAATCAGGAAAGACCTTTAACATCTTCTGCCATCTAACAGCCTCTTTCTGTTTGGTAATTCCATGCTTTGGTTGTCCCCTTTACTCAATGACTCCATTCTGTTTTACATGAAGGGTAAAGCTACCGGAGCCCAGACAAGTTGCTTTTCTTTAAAGCTGTGTAAGCTCTGCTCAAACCTTCTCGTGTGAACAAAGTGAACATGCAGTCATAAAGCATCATGTTCCTATTGGTGTGGGTATTTAAATTCAATTCCTACAACTGCAAATAATTCTTAAGGAGTTTCAAAGACCTTTTGGTCATAGTTTGTTTAAAGTTCTAAGATTACAAGTGTAATGATGTTTGTCAGTTTCATCGACTCTGAAAAAAAGTATAACCGAAAACAATTGCAATAGATGAACTTAGTCATGTTAATTGTCAATAAAACCCCTGCTCTCTCATGTGCAGCCTCACAGAGGTCAGGAGAGAGAAAAAAATTGAAACGGCAGATGAAAAATAAAATGCTGTCCAGTCTGCAATCTTTCATCTTTGTATTCCTGTATACCCTGTTTTATGCTTTTTGCATTCATTACAACCTTAACCTTCACAGCAACTCCCTCATTTGGGCTACTTTGGTGGCTTCTGTTTTTCCAAAACAAATTTGACTATAAAATAATGATGATAAAGTATACTTCCCTCTTAGCCATATTTATTAAATAGTGGGAGAGCTCTTTGGAATCTTATGACATCTAAGTTTTCCTTTTTCATTTTGAAACTCAGATCATTTCCAGGGCTTCCACATTTACACATGATATTATAGAACATAAATGTATGATTTTTTAAAAAATCATATAAATGCAATTTTAAAGGGAATAAATTAATCAGCTCAATTTTCTTACTGATTTATTGGTAAGAATCCCTAAAGTACTGGTAATTTATCCACCTTTGTAGTCTTGCACTTGGATAAGTATTTCTAGAGTATTCTACATGGATATCCAAAAGAATGAAGTCCTGTGTATAAAACCATTTGTATGTCTTTTTTTTTTAAGTTTGCAAATCTGTTTAAGAAGACATAAAACCCATTGGAATAGAAGCCATGATTCAATAAAATTTGGTCTGTATTATGACTCACAATAAAGTTTATTATTATTAGGATCATCCAGATATTATAACTATAGACAGAGGGTGAAGCATCTTCCTCCAGGTTTATACCTAGTCTGGTCTCCTCTCTCCAAAATGTGGTTCTCAGCACTGTGGAGAGCTCCTCCATATTCCATTTTCCCCTTCCCACCCAATCTGCCTCTCATTAGCTCTCCCTACTCCTTCATGCTGTATCATCCCGTACTATCTCCTCCCTCCCAAACACTCAGACACAGGGACCACAGTAACAGATTCTTCATGGGTTAATTTAATATTCCTTCTATAAAGAATTGTAAAGTTCAATTAGCATGTCTTACATCTGTACTCACTGCCTATTATGAGAATATTAGTTTGTACCTTATTTCATGCTACAGATATCATGACCTAAAAAAGGATGCCCTTGCTACTTAGGCCAATACTCAGTTTTAAATATCTACAAAGATATCTTCTCTACCTGTGAGTTTACCATGTAGATTTAAGCTCAAATATCATATTCATAAATGCTTACTATATTTGCCACTTTGTAATATTGAGACTCTTGTTTCCTTGCATAGTTGTAGCTACATTATCACGAATTGTATGCTGCATATAAGCACCACTTGGGAGCTCCTAGGTTTTAGGATGCTGGAATGAATCCTTATCATTGTTTCTATTTCATGATCAGCTCTATAAAATTTGCAAATGTGTTGATTTCTAAGTCTCACTATTCACACCATAAGTTGATGTGGTAGTGCACCAGTGATATATGGTCAATTTAAAGATTAGTTCCAAATAGGAAAAATAAAATACTCAACACATTCTATGATTCCAAACCTCCTGATTTTCACTGATAGAACTGTGCCTCCTCAGTAAGTATATTCTATATTCTCTCAGAATATGAACCACACTCATGAGACAATTGAGTGTACAATCCTTTACACATCTGGGATTAATTGACTCTGTGCTTTAAATTCCTCATTAAGGTAAAATTTCTTTGCCTTAATACAAGGCAGACCATGTAGTTATAGCATTGAAATAACTGGCAATAAAATGCACTTTGACAGTGAAGGGTCTACTTTGCTATTTCTACATCCACAATTTATAATATCTATATAAGTAAGCTATAGTTTGCATCAGTAAACTACTGTTTGTACATAAATAAGTCATAGTATATATCAATTGGGAGCTATATGAATTATATCTCTATGGTAGTTTGAATATCACTATATACAGAATTTTATCATAAGCTATTTTTGTATGTAACTAATTTACAGACAACAAATCTTAGGATTTCAGATGAATAGTCTTGCTTGCAACATAAAGGTGTGTTAATTGGGTTTTGAGAGTGGCGAAGTGCATAAGGCACTTGCCATGCACAGATGAGGAATAAAGTGCAGATTCCCAGAATCCATCTGAAGATTGAGACGGTAACTTTAGAGGTTGGGAGACATTAGGTACACATAGGCCAGCCAGCCTGGCACGTGGAGACTTATACATCACAAAAGAACCTGCCTCAAAATGACAGAAGCCAAGGACTGGCCCCTAAGGGTGATCTGTGACCTCCAGTCATGTATTACAGCACCCATATACCCAAACTCACATACATGAATTTACATATTCTACAATACACACATTTTAAAAATAAAGACTAGTTAATGTAATTTCTCTCCGGTAGTTAATAAAACACTCAGTTCAATCCATGTCTTCAGATGACCAAGACAAAAACATGCTTGGATACTAATATTTATAATTATCTTAACATCTGTCCATTCTATAAACAATTCCCAGCCTTTGATTAAAGTTCTTCAACAACCAAGAACTTGGGCAATCTTTAAAGTTCTTTCCAACACATAATAAACAGGCTGTCTTTTAACTTCCTATCACATGCATCCAAGAGTGCTTTGAAGTCATCATAATAGTCCAAAGCCGATTTGCTCCCATAACTTAGAATTTATGTGATTCATTTTACCTTTGTGTATTATTTTCTGCACAGAGGGGAAAATGTATTTTGTCCTAGTTTCACAAAATAATAATAAATTTATAAAAACCCAAGAATGCCAGAAAGGTTTTCCTAAGCCCTCAGCTAAGATTCTCCATTATAGAAAAGAATCAAGCCAGATCCCTTTCCTTTATAGCCTTTAATTTAATTACTAGCATGCATAATTTATACACTACCCATTTACAAGTGCTTCCACGTAGAGTTTATAGCCTCAGCCAGACAGCTCCCAGTAATTTTGACAGCCTCTCCACGTTGTAGGCGGATTAACTGGACAGCCTGATAAAATATATCCAGGCACTACAGAGCTCTAAGAAGAGTGGTGTTAATAGCCAGTGGACTTTGCAGGCAGAGTCACTATTCCCCTGGGAAGCCCTCATTTTTTCCTATTCTGCTTCCCTCTGCTTGCATTCTCCCCAATGGCACCAAATCTCCCCTGGTAGAAGGTGAAGTGTTGCAGAGACTCCTCTGAGATCTGTATCTGGGAAAAGTGTCTGAATCACTATGCTGATAGCCCAAACGCAGCTCATCACATGGTCAAGAGAGTGAGGGGCTGTTATGGGGCCTTTCCTGTAGGAGGTTTCCCTTAGGGGCCAGCGTACTTTGAAGTCACAGATAAAAGTACTAAGAAGCCTACCGTTGCCCAGTTCTACAGAAAGTTGGAGAAGTGGACTTTTATGTCTTTGCCTGAAGAAGCCATCAGTCTCTGGTTTACACAGTCCCCAGAGAAAACATATATTACACCATTTCCTTAAGGTGGCCCTTAGTTCCAAGAAAGTTCTAATTTAAATTTTTAATTAAATGAGATAATGGTTTCATAACTGGAGACATAGCTCAGCAGTCAATAACAGCAGTCCCTGATCCTTCAGAGGACCCAGATCAAGGGGTTTATGCCAGCTTCAAGGAGATCTGAGACTTCTGGCCTTCAGAGGCAACTGCCCTAATGTGCACATAGACTCTCACACAGATGCATATATATGATTAAAAAAAATAATAAATAAATAAATAAATACTGTCTCTAAAAGCAAGCCTCTGTCAGTAGATTGTGTAATCTCTCTGTATGTCTTCATAGGTATCGAGTGTTAGACTCTTTCACAGGATGGAGATTAAAGGGATACAAGGCTTACAAGAGTCTCTTGGATTTAATCTTTGATGGATGCATATCTTTGTTGGCCAATACACTGGTTAAATTATTTATATTCAGTAGTTAAACTCTTCAAAGAGAGTTAAGGGAACAGAAATACATTCACAACAGTCTTCCAAATTAAATATGACTAAACGCTTCTGAAACAAGAATGCAAGGTTAAAGAGGAAGAAGAAAATGAGGAAAATAACCTAATACTGTCTATTAGAGAGGCATGAACATTAAAAGAAAACTCAGCTGGCTGGTCTAGTACTATAATTTGGATGTTTGTGGCCAAGGCAGCTGGTGTCATCACTCATGCAGAACATGTGAGCTTCTGTACATGTAGCATGGATATCATTCCATAGTCTTGGAGGTCCTGCCCACTTGGCCCACTTGATAGATCTGTGGGTTGAAGACAAGTAAGTGGTAGAAACATCCCCACAGTGGACCCTGCCTTTTGTCCAGTGTGTATATTTCTACTGAATGACTTCCTTAAAGGTTAATGAAGCAAAAACATTTGATGAACATTTTTTTTTAATTTGATGAATTGGAAAAGAATCCTTTGAGGCTGGACTCATTTTGTAAATCCAGAGAACAAATTTAGAAAGATACAGAATGCTGCATCACATAAAATGTTCGTGCTTTATAGGAGGCAAAGCTGAATGTCAAAGAGGGTAGGTACCTTGCAACAGCACACCGCTGCATGCCTAAGATCCAGCAGGCCCCATGGCTTTGCCAAGTCTGCAATGCTTCCTGATAATTTCTGTCATTTCTACTAGTCTTATTTTTCTCACAGAATGTTAAAATTCTTTGATCAATTTTTGGTCTATGGACTGATCCATTATGGAAGTTTAATGAGTCTGCAAATGTCATCTTGTTTATTTTGTTTGTTTTTGAGATATGGTCCTACTAGGTGGCTGAGGCTAGCCCTCAGTTGAGGCCCTCCCTTTTGCATGGACACTGTGGGTGTTACAGAGACTCACCTGTAATCCCTCTTTCATAGGATTCATCTATAAAGCAACATGTTCTTTTATATTCTGACTGAATCTTACATTAGCAACTCAGTCCCTGTGGTGCACCGGTTGTTTCTAGATATATCAGCTGAGTAAGTACTCAGCCTCACTCTAACTGCCCAGCATTTCCTCAGCACCCTAGTATACCTCCTAGCCTAGAGCAAGATCAAGGTTCAAACCCTAAGATATACTTCTAATGGAATGTGTCACTGCCACACTATCATAAAGCTATCAGTGGCTGGTGGAACACCACCATACATAGATTTAACGTGCATTTTTGCACTTTGGAAAATAACTCCTAGAAAGTCACAGGGCTAGATTAAATTTTGGAGACACAGAGAGCTTTCTGCTATGCCCTCTATGTGAGAGACCACCAGGAGTCTGCCTTAGCAGAAACTCATGGCAACCCCTTGGATGATCACAGGGCAGATGGGCATGGCTTTCCCTAGCAACTGTATGGTTTCTCTGAATATACAGATCTTTATCCTGCTCAATGGTATCCATCTGTTGGAACAAGCCTGGTATAGGTCAGTTTCTTCTACTCTAGTGTACTTCTGGGTGAAAAGCAAACAGTGGTAGGATAATAAGGGTCCATGTATGTCAAAAGATAAGAATAATAAAGCAGTAAGGAATAGTTACTCAAAATAATGGTTTGCACTCTGTGGTTGGTAGCATACTGCTTTTTCTTTCCTCTGCTCATTGGAGAACAGACAAACACAGGGCTCTATTGAAAGAAAGGTACACTGCTGAATAGAAAATCTCATATCCAAAAAGCCCAGAGGAGAGTGTGACAAGAATTGAAAATCCAAGTATATACATCCTTACCTGTACCCACTAAATCTTCGAAATCTTCATAACCCACTCTTCCTGGGGTTCACTTATATCTTATTGAGAGGTTGTATCTTACTCTCTATCCATGCAGGATATCAAAGTGCCTGTAAACCTCAGAATCGTACCCTGTTTACCTACACCTTAGCTCAGCCCTTTGACATAAAGTCCTTATTGAGTTTAAGAAGAAACTTTGAAGGGGTAATTATCAGTAGTAAAGGAATGTTGTTTATAGTAGTAGGCATTTTCTAGAAGGAACCAGAAAAAAAATCATGTTGAGTGAGGTAAGACAGACCAAGAAAGAAAATATGGTATGTGCTCACTTACACATGGATGTTATCCATTCAATAAATGATAAACAAGCTACAATCTGTAGACCAAGAGAGGTTAGGTAAGAGGGTGGAACTAGGAGAGACACATGGAACCACAGGGGAGGATGAACTGGGGTAGTATCTATGGGTGGACAAGGTGCAGAGAAGATGGGAACAGAGGGAAAGATACAGAATGCTGCATCACACTATAAAATGTTCGTGCTTTATAGGAGGCAAAGCTGAATGTCAAAGAGGGTAGGTACCTTGCAACAGCACACTGCTGTATGCCTAAGATCCAGCAGACCCCATGGCTTTGCAAAGTCTGCAATGCTTCCTGATCATTTCTGTCATTTCTACTAGTCTTATTTTTGTCACTGAATGTTATAATTCTGTATACAGCAGGGAGGGAAAGGGAATATCAGGTTGAGGGGAGGAAGACAAAGTAAATAGATGGAGTTCAGGGGCATGTGAGAGATAGTATGGAAACTTGGTGCTGTACAAACTTCCTAAAATATTTAAAGGGGATCCTAATGAAGTTTCCAAATAATGAGTAAGTCAGAGTCCCAAATGGCCATCTCTTGTCACCAGTTTTTAGTACCAGGACTGAGGTAGATATATTTGAGTTGTTAGCCCACAGGAATCCCATGGCCACCCTTGGCCAACCCCTGAACAACCCAGGCTATTGCCAAGACAATAAGTTGCTCTCTGCAACCTGACAAGGCCCCATTGCTAAAGACAGCAGCCACACAACTCACTGAACATGAAGAAGTCAAGCTGGTGCCTACATAGAAGCTTCAGCCCTGTGTTCTAGTATCTTCAGTACTGGAAGATATTTTTCAGACTAGCAAAAGAAAAACATTAGCAAAAACCTAGCCACAAAAACTTTGATCTCCAATGCTGTCTATCTGGCAAAACATGCTAAGGCAATGGTGGTACAAAGCTTGTTGCAGCAACCAACAATAACTGATATGACTTAAGGCCTACTCCATGAGATGTAACCCGTAACCAATGCTGCTTGGATGACCAAGAACTAGATAGCCCAGAGACCTAGGGTAAACCCAAATATTACTGGTTCCATCCTTCTTTAAAGGGGGAACAAAATACCTATGGGAGGAGATAAAGACAAAGTGTAGAGCAGAGACTGCCCCACTAGGGGATCCATCCCATATATAATCACCAAACTCAGACACTATTGTGGATGCCAAGAAGTGCTTGCTGACAGAAGCCTGATATAGCTGTCTCCTGAGAGGCTCTGCCAGTGCTGGACAAATACAGAAGTGGATGCTCATATCCATCCATTGAACTGATCGCAGGGTCCCCAATGAAGGAGCTAGAGAAAGGACCCAAGGAGCTGAAGGGGTTTGCAGCCCCATAGGAGGAACAACAATATGAACTATTACCCCCAGAACTCACAGCGACTAAACCATCAACCAAAGAGTACACATGGTGGGACTCATGGCTCTAGCTGTATATGTAGCAGAGGATGGCCTTCTCTTACAGCAATGGGAGGAGAGGCCCTAGGTCCTGTGAAGGTTCTATGCCCTAGTATAGGGAAATGCCAGGGCCAGGAAGCAGGAGTAGGTGGGTTGGTGAGCAGGGGAGAGAGGGAAGGGGAGGGAAATAGGAGAAGGGAGTTTTTGGAGGGGAAAACCGGAAAGGGGATAACATTTGAAATGTAAACAAAGAAAATACCTAATACAAAATTTAAAAAATAAATAAATAAAAATGGCTCTGAATGATATTCTGCTATATTAATCAATCAGCACCAATTCAACTAGCATAAAAAAATACATCCTCCTGCAGTAGATGAAAAGAAATACAGAGTCCCATAGCTAAACACTATGTAGAGAGAAAGACCTTAGAACACACAGCTTTAAATGGGATGCCTCTGTGGGGCTGTGAGTGGGGGTGGGGGAGAGGACAGTGGGAACCTGTGTCCTGACAAAGTTCCAGTGCTCTGGACAGGCAGACACTGTTTAGAAATGTATACACATGAAGACTGCGCACTTTCCAGGGTGAAAGGTGCACAGGGCGGGTGGTGGACAAGGGCCAGCCCCGGGTACCAGGTTCTCAGCCTCTGGAATCCCACACTGAATACATTGGAGTAGCTGAGAACAGAATAGGGGCCCTGGGGGCAGCACTTGGCCCCAGGGATACAGGAAGAGAGGGCAGGGGCAGAGGGGGGTGTGCTGGGTGGTTTACATGCAGGTGAGAATCCTTAGTTCAGTCTGTGCCTGCAGTGTAGGAAGGCCTGTGGGTCTGTACTGGGTCTTCAGCATGTACACTACAGCCTCAGTTTAGAGTTTTGATGGTAGTCCTGAGTAGGTGAGCAAGTGGATCTCTGCTTCTTGTGCCTTCTCTTGGACTCTTTTCCATCTGTCTGTTTACCTTGTCCAATTTCCGGGTGATATTTTCTGTTTAATCCTATTTGCATCTTACTTTGTTTTGTTTTGTCGTTATCCCTTAAGCAGCCTGTTCATTTCTAATGAATGAACAGTAATAGAGTAGACCCAAAGGGGAGAGGAGGAACTGCAGGGAGTACAGGGAGGGGAAATGTAATCAGGATTTATTGTACAAGAAAAAGACCCTATTTTCAATAAAAGGGAAAATAATGGGTATTTGCATTTCTCTTTCATATTAATTGTTTCAACTAATACATAAATTAGGAAGGAAGTGAAAATACATTTACTTAACTCTCTCATTAACTGGTGGTATTAATATAATAAAAGCAGCTGACTTAATATGGCCAAGTGATTTTTAAAGAAAACTAACGTTTGACACTTTCATGAATTTTCATGATTAATTACAGTTTCATCTCCATTCCCACCTCTGAAAAGGTGAATCCATTCATTCTAGGAAGTCCATGTCCTACTTTTATGTCTTCTTTTTATGATTTTTTTTTGATGATGATGATAGGAAATAGAAGATTGGTTGAAATCCCTGTCTTCGGCGTTGGAAGACTGAGGCCCAGGAAGAGAGAGAGGAAACCAATGAGCCATTCCACTTTGCTGTGCATGCATGTGTATATACGCATGTGTATACATTTCTAAACAGTGTTTATTTATTATTTTGTGAGTGAATTATTTGTCTACCCAACTTGTGTGGGGGACAAAGGGTAATATTGTGAAATCAGTCTCTTTTGCTACCACCTTTATGAGTCCTGGCGATCACACTAAGGCCTCCAGGACTGCATGGCAAAGCTCCTCTCTGCACACGGAACCATCTCAGTTGCCCCTGAATAGCTGTATATCGTATTTCTCTAAGAGATGGCCCCAATATTAGCTTTTGGTTTTTAATTTCATGCTTAAAAAGACAAGATTTTACTCTTAAGCCCACGAACAAAATTTGTTTCCAAAAGATAAAACGAAACACGGTTACCTTTTCCATCCACTCACCTGCCTGAAGTTGGCTTGTCTCTGCACCATGCGCTCTCTGCTGTGTGTTAAGACAGTCTTGTTGCTCAGTGCTGAGCATGAACAGCACCTCCCCCTGGGCCACAGCAGGGACCTACTTTGATTCATGTGATTTGTTTTAGGTCCCCTGGGGATGTACTCATAAAGACTGAATCTGGAGCAACCTTTTTCAGGCTCCACAAAGATATCAGGAATATGTCTCTAGCCAGACTAGAATGGAAGTCCTCCAGCAAAGAATGATTAAGAACTATGTTTTCTCATTAAGGAAACTTACCTATCTCTCCCCAGTCTAGAGAGCGCCTATAATAGCATGCAAATGATGGGCTTGTTCACATTAGGTGATCTCCTACTGTAACTAAGTACAGAACAACAATGTATTAAGTGACCTACACAGATCACAGTGAGTGGGGAGTAAGCCTGTGGCACACCATTATCCCCAACAAAACACCTGGGTCATGAATAATGTTAGTGTCAGGCTTCGGGCAAGACAACTAACACATCAAAGATAAATAATTTAGAGCTCTATAAGAAGGAACATAGGGCTTGCTGTTTTATTTTAACCATTATAGGAAACCTTAGGCTTTAATTATCAAATATGTCAGACCCTGGAGGTACAGTATTTAATATGGCTGCTAGGGCTGGCACAAGTCCAGCCCTGCTCTCACTTAAAATTCCTGCAATTAAATTGACTAATAAGAATCATGTTAACACAAACTCGCCTATGCTTTCATGTTGAGAAAAGATCTTCATATCTCCAGTTAATGAAGGTTTTTTTTTTTTTTAAGAAAAAGAAGGGCAAATTAATCCAATTACCTTGTTTTTTCTTCCGTTATTCCAAGGGAAAAGAGCGTGTTTCTTCACCATTCACATTTAGCACATTTCCCTAATTAATGCAATTTGATAAAATGAAACAAATTCATGATGTCATTAGCTAAGTTCTGCCTAATGAAGTCAGTTCTATGAAACATTAACTGCAGAACAAGATCCATTTCTGCAACGGGAGAGGCACATCCATCATTGCAGCACACTTCTGCTTTAGAAGCACAAATCAGGAAGCCTTATCACCACAATCATCATGTCTTGATAAATCAACATAAATTAGCATTTTGATGAATGCAGCCATTAAACCCAGGCTGAGATTGGAGGACCCTACTCCTTGGTACTTCTTCCCAGGAAGGAGTGAAGTACTGTCCTTTTACCTTTTAAAGTGGAATTTATCTCAGGGAATTTGACAATAGCCCTCAATATACTTCAAATCATGTTGGGGGGGGGGCGCGTCCATAAATTCATTTGTGTAGTAGTCTTAGAAAGAGAAAAAAAGATAGGAGAGTTGCTAAAATTTATATGAAATTTACATGTACTTTTTGTGTGGTTATCATAGTTAATTTCCTATAGAATATTTTACTTTTATTAATTTATCTTTTCCAGACTGAGTCTCATGTAGCCCAGGATGGCCTGAGCTTGCTACTTAGCCAAAGACTGAATTCCTGATCCTCTTGCTTCCCTCTTCCAAGTGCTTGAAGTACAAGTGTGCCTGGATCCCTTGAAGCACATTTTATATCCAGACTAGTATACACATCCCATGTGTAAGAGTGCACCCTCATGGGCACTATGGAAGTGGAATGTAGATATTTGTAAACATTTTCCATGACAGAAAAAGAAGATAGTCTGCTTTCTTTTCTTTTGCCTGGCAGTCATAGACACTATATTCACAAATCTGTCTCCTCCTTCTTATACATCTCATGTTCATTATTTTTGCATGCATTCTTCATTTTAGTTTATTGTGCAGCATTTTTTATCATAAAAACACCTAGTTAGGATTTCCTAAATCTTTAACTATTGCCATTTTTTTTAACTGAACATTTGCTAGAGTTACTAAATAAGCCTTAGACAATCTCTTTCTCAGGCCCTGTAATGGCTCCTGAAGGTTTCTCAGAGTTTATCTGGCCCTAGCTGATCCTAGAAGCCTTGAGGGATACTGACCAGTTACTGTTTAAAACTTCGAAAGTTGCATATATTTTTGTCACATTGGACTATTTCTGATTTTTTTTCTTTCATTATGCTAGGGTTCAGGAGAAGAAGACTCAGAAATAAAGTACTGTGTTCAACACATTACATAAAAATATTGACCACATTACATAAAAATATTGACCCAGTCAAACTCTAATGTTAACATCTTGCAGTCAGATCAGTTAATGAGAAGAGTATTAACACAAAGCATTCATGGTAGAATTCATGCTATCTGTCAGTAGGAGTCTTTGCCCTTGGTCTTGCTTTAACTGCAGATTCTGCTGACAAATTTTTTTCCACTGTGAAGCAATATCACTCCCATTTATATTTTGTAAACTTTAACAGGAAGTTACTAGGAACACCTTGAAATTAAATCTCAAAGAGTTATAGTTCACCTCCTCCAGAGAAGAATGCTTACACAAATTACTTTGAATTCTGCCCATAGGATTTGTCTTTCACATCTCTTCATTTATTCATTGACTTGTATCACTGTAATGTTATCGATATTTATCTCATACCCTCTTTTATTATCTTCATGCTACTACCCTTGATTTCTTGCCAACTGAACAAAAGTTAGCCCCTATATCCCTTTGGTAGGCCCATATCATTGATGCATCTTGGTTTTCCCTTTATGTGCTTTAGTGTGAACATTCAGAAACATGGAGATGCTCCAAGCTGGCCTTTTGTATTGTCTTAATCTTCCAACTGCTCATTTGTCTAGAAGAAAGTCAAGTTTGGAGAGGTGGCATTCAGCTAAGGATGCATTCCAACTATGTATTCATGATGCTGAAGGGTAAATGACAAAGTAATACTCCTCATCCCGAGTATCATTTGAGACCTTGCTCCATTTCTCCCAGTTAAAAGTTAACAATAGAGGCATTGTTGTATCAAGCTTCCTGGAGATGTACAAGTGAGGAATGTCCCTGTGGTGAGAGAGAATTGGCTTCCAATGCCCATTTTGTGCTTTCTCTTACATACACATATATATATATATATATATATATATATATATATATATATATACACAGTCACCTCTGCATGTTTTCCAGGACTCTTACACATAGGCAAAGGCATATTGTCTCATTTCCATTCAGGATGACAGGAGTAGAATGGAAAACATATGTTTCTCTTCCCTACTCTGTGCTGAGGCACCCTCCCCAGCTCTGATCCCTCCCCTGGGAAATCCTTATTGAGCAGAATCAATACATTTATCTAGAGAAAGAATGAAAACAATGAATCTCATTTTCATACACAAATCCTACATCATTGAAGCCATCATACAAGTATTCTTCAAAAGGTGAGAGTTCGTTATGCTTATTTATTCAACCACCTACACAGGCATGAGGGAGTCTTGCAGACCCTTTTCCTGAGTGGCAGCTTATAGGGAATGGAAGTAGGGCAGACAGCCTATGTGAATGGTTGAGGTAGCAGGGATGACTGTCTACTACTATATGGAGAGAGAAATAGATTCCCTCCTTACACCAAGCAAACAATAAATATATGCTAATAGGAAAAAGTAAATGAGCTGGGTGTGGTGGCACATGCCTTTAATCCCTGCACTTGGGAGGCAGAGACAGGCAGATTTCTGAGTTTGAGGCCAGCCTGGTCTACAAAGTGGGTTCCAGGACAGCCAGGGCTACACGGAGAAACCCTGTCTCAAAAAACCAAAAAAAAAAAAAAAGAAAGAAAGAAAGAAAGAAAGAAAGAAAGAAAGAAAGAAAGAAAAAGAAAAAAGAAAAGAAAAGGTAAATGAAAAAAGTAAGATTGGAAAATACAGATTCTTATATGAATAAATTAAAAAACAAAATAATTTCTTAAATAAAGAAAGTAGCAAACACAAAGATCACATTTAGGCCTGCAACATTCTCAATGAAGTAAAGAGAAATGAAAACACATTAGTAAATCTCTGAAATGTATATGACAATAAAATACATTGACTCTCACTAAAAGTACAGTATGTTAAACCAATCAATAATCAAACCTATAGTAAAGATATCACTAACATATCCTCATCTATTCTTCATCTCAAAATGATAAAAGGCAAAATCAATGTGTCATATAGAAGCTCAGGTATAACAAAAGAGTAAAGAAGTGGAGAGACTGCCTATGAGGGATAGCAGCAGGTTGGACGACAGTTACAATATTATCATTATTTGTTGCTTTTTAAATGTTTAAAGAGGTGTGTGATTGTGTTGTGTGTTTGTGTGTGTGTGTGTGTTGTATATTTCTTCATGCACTGAAGTGAGAAGACTTTAGAACTAGAGTTACACATAAGGATTTGGGGAAGCATTGTCAATAATATGTTTTAAAGTTTACTCTTTTAAACATCATTTACACAAAGTAGAGGGGAAGAAATTTTTATGATCTGGGTCATGGAATGAATAGTTATATCTTATATTTTTTGAATATTTAAAATTAATCGATTTAAATGATTTTTATAAAGGACAAGGAACTATATATATTCATATACACATGTGTATTTTAATGGCCAAGTAGGGGCTGTGTCAGAATACTTATATTAGGAGTGATTTTGTTTAAATTGTTTAATTTATGTGTTAATCATTTCAAGATGTGCAATAAAGTTGACATTTATTGTAATAAGGAGAAATATTTTAAATAAGTCTTTACTCTTTTTCTAATAATTTGAATACATTGAAATCAACTATACACATGCATGTGATTTAAAGTAGCTTTATAAAACCTGATACTTGAAACTGTCTCCTTCAGAATTTTCCCCTTGTTTCAAAGCTTTAGTTCATGCTTCCCCTGACTAGGCTGGACCCCATGCTGCTCACTTACACCAGACACTAGGGTCTGTTAGTCATCTTTTCACTCATCTTCACTGACTGCTTCTCTACAACAAAGGATTTTTGAAAACTCGGACCAGGAGTATTTCCAAGGCAGAGTTTGACTGCTTTAAGTAAGTGAGCAGTGAATGTCTGCCATTCACATTCCAGAGAATTTGAGTCCAACTCCAACACTGTTCTGCCTTTAATGCTTATGTTTTGCTGTTCTTATGCTTTTACCCTGACATGATATAAGGAGTCTAGAGGTGGAAAGTGTGCTAATTCTCTTTACATAGAAGGCATTCTTCCTAGATGTTAGTCCCTGCTAAGTAAATATTCTTTGACAAACATATTAGGAAGAATGACCTTGGCCTGAAGACCCTGCTTGTATATTTTGTGTGATTATGTCATGCACACAAATATGTAGATTAAGCCTGGTTATAAATTAAAATGCATTTCATGGTTTTATTAGGGAAGTTAAAGGTTAATTGCAAGAATATGCTAAAACACAAAGTAAATTTTGTAGAATTATGTTAATTGTTTGAGGTTATGCTAATGCCTATTAGGATCATTAACACTGCATTAAAATCGTGGTAGGACACATTTTCATTCCAAATAAAGGAGGAAGTAACTTGTTAATGGCTTTTTAAAACCCTCAGCTATACTTTAAATATTGACTGACTTGTGTAGTTTTGTGGTCTCGTCCTTATAAACATTTGCAGTATTAGCCCAAACCTTCAATATATTCATGTATGCACAATACTGTGATATCACATGCACAGCACTTTTGTATAGATGTTTGAGAACAAAACATTTCAATATTAAACGTTCTGATGGGCAAGTAACTTAACAGGAGAAACTTCACTTATAAAAGCATGCACTTCACATACCTACATATCACAGGCTTCTGGAATGTAACTTAGAAATAAAAATATTTTTTAAATCATGTAATAGAAATCTATGTACATAAAAAGCCTTATATCAAGTAATAAACTGAAAATCTTGAATATTAATGGCTCAAATATTCTGAATTCCATACTGTCTTCTTCCAAGGGGGTGTTATATTTGAAATTCCCATCTGCTTGCTTTTACTGCTTTATTCAAATTCAAACCATATACCATGAATTCACCCTTTTCCATATTACATTATAACCCACCCTTGCAGAATTACTCTACAGACACCATCTTGTTCCTGGTACTCTGTCTTGGTGTGTATCACGTGCTTTATCATGCTCTAAGGTGTGTTTTCCTTTATTGCTTTTCCTTTAACACTGTTTTTTCAGTCCTTCCTCAGAAAGGGAAATTTCAACAGACTTGTCTTCAAAGGTCCATTTGCTTCTTTGTTGCATCTGAAATTTGCTGAGCTTTGCAGGAAAACATTGTGTTTTAGTCAATGTTCTCACCCTTGTAATTTCGAAACATGATTTTTCCATATCATTTCTGCCTCTAAGGGGATACTTACTAGTAGTTTAGATGCTGCTATCATAGGCTCATTGGTTATTTAGAGATAGTCATTCTTTTTCTAAACATTAAACTATGATACATAAAGTCTTTGTCCTGCAAATCCTATTCACTATTGACCCAAGCACACATGCTATACATTTTTAAAGATTTAATTAGTTTTATTTATGTGAACACTTGCATGAATATAAATATGTGGACTACCTGTGAATCTGGCACATGCAGAGCTCAAGGGCAGGTATCTGATGCCCTGAAACTGGACTTACAGAAATTTGTGAGCTACATTGTTGGTGTTGGGAACTGAACCCAGGTCCTCTGAAAGAGTAATAAGTTCTTCTAACTGCTGAGTCCTATCTCTGGTTCCACAGTGTCTATTTTCCATGGGCCAAACCTCTTTTTCTCCTCTTCTCACTTTCTGATGTTTGCCCAAGGACGGTGTTTTTAAGTGATAGATGGGATAACCCCAGACGTTGGATGCCCAAGCTGCTCAGGCTATCTGCTTTCACAGCACTTCCTCATTAAGCCACAATGAGAAGCCCATTTAGGATACTGCCAGCCATAAGCACAGACTTTTACATCCTTCTGACTTTTTGAGTGTCCACAGATATATTAGAGACTTCCAAACTCCCTTTGTGCATCTCATTTTCTCATTCCACAGTGTTCTTTCTCATATTCAGCTTTCCTTTGCCTTTTATTGGTCTTAGAGGGCTATGATTGTTAAACAAGGGCAGTGTGATGTTTTTACCAAAGAATCTTGAAACATATTAGCTGTTTTAACAAGGGGCAAACTAGAGAAAGTACCCAAGGAACTGAAGGGGTCTGCAACCCTATAGGTGGAACAACAATATGAACTAACCAGTACCCCCCGGTGCTCCTGTCTCTAGCTACATATGTAGCAGAAGATGGCCTAGTTGGCCATCATTGGGAAGAGAGGCCCCTTGGTCTTGCAAACTTTGTATGCCCCAGTACAGGGGAACACCAGGGCCAAGAAGTGGGAGTGAGTGGGGAGGGGAGCAGGGCGGGGGAGGGTATGGGGCTTTTGGGATAGCATTTGAAATGTAAATGAGGAAATATCTAATAAAAATTTGAAAAAAAACAAAAACAAAAACAAGGGGCAAACTCAGGTGAAATAAATAAAATGAAATCCCTGCAGGTGGAAGTTTTTAAGGATGATGAAGAAAAAAAAGAAAGAACAAAAAAGAAAGAAATCTCTTTAGAGAGGGTGTGGGGAAAACTTCAAACTTGCTTTCTTTCTCCTGTAGCAGAGTCATCTCTAGTTCCCATTGTGCCTTTGGGATTGCTGGTATGACATCAAGCATAAAAGCTGGGAAATAAGACAGGAAAGATTAGGGAAAGTTAAATACTCTAAAGCTCACATTTCATAGAGATGTAGAGCCATTTTGGGGGGTTAATTTTTCTGATTCTGAAAAGTATTTATTGTTTACAGTATTTGTCAGCATACCCTTTAATTTAATGGATGATATGTACATATCCTGTTTGTTTAATTTTGAACATTTAAGCACATTTTTGATCTACAGACATAACTGAGCTACACATAAACATGTTCAACATAATTCCTTTACCTCTCCTGCTTCAAGTTATCTGCTCTTCTTCAAGTTCAGCATCCCTGCGTGCGACCAGGCTTTGGAACCTACATATTCTTTAATTGAAACTGAAGAAATAAACAGCTCAGTTGCTCCAACACATAACTTCAACCTCAAGGTCATGCAAAGAGCCCCGATTAGCAGAGTCACAAAACCAAATGAACCTTAGATTTTTAGGGAGTGGGAAGGCAGACTGGACTGATAGGTTGTAGGAGAAATCAGTCACTATGCAACACATACATGTGCAAAACTGTAAACAAAAATAATAATAAGGAAAACTTAAGAACAAGCCCTTTAACCTTTGCCTTCCAGTATCACTCACAATTCAAGTACTTTGGGCCTCCAAATCTTCCTTAAACCCATGAGTCAGTCCTCTGACTTTAAAAGGTGCTGCTCCCTGCTGAAGTGAATGCCTGTTAGTTTCCCAGGTTGTTTGCATTATGAGTTCATTGACTTTTACTTCTTGTTTCCTGGTGCTGATCCTCTTGGGCTCTGCTGCCCAAAATATGGTACAAGACCGGGTTCTGCTCCAGGGGCTGCTAGCTATGTGATTCACAGGGCCAAAGGACATTCAGAGGATATGCTTAGATAATATTAAAACAATTTGAAATTCTTGCAACATCTAAATACACAAGCTATCAACCTGTTTCATTACTCAAGTTACATATAAAGGTATAAATGGATTCAGAGAGCATCCAGATACACTAGGGGGTCCCTCATGCAACAGTTGGGTACCAGTCAATTCAAGTACATCATCAGATATGAACATCTGGGGTAACTATTCTCTTATGTTCCAGCGTCTGTTACTACCTTTTAATTTAATTGCCCATCTCTGCTCAATTTCTAACTAAATACCATTATTTAATAAAAGGAAAATTCTTTCTCAATTCTAATACAGAGATTAAACATTCACTTCACTGATACTTGTATTAAATAAAGACATTCTTTAATAAATGAACAATAGTCACAAATTATAGAAGTACTCTGAAGAAATCTATGTTTTAGTTGTGTTCAAATTTATAATCAGTGACATTTAGTGAGTTCAGTTTTATGGCCCTAATTAATAATATGTGCTAAAATTATCCTGTCATTTGAAAGATTCCCTAGATAATGAAGCTACAAAACCAAAAATACATTCAAAACCACATGAAGAATTTCTTAACCAAAAGCATTCATAGAAAACTGTTTAATTACATCCTGCTGTAAGCAGAGATTTGGTTTTATACAGCTACATTCCTGGTTCTGGTAAAATATCACTTTTATTTGCTAAGAATGAGAGGCAATTTATAATCTTAACAACACTTGTAAAGGTCTGGATCAAAGTCAAAGATGATTGTGAATAAAGGACTCACTCACATAAAAACTGTATTTGTAGTCTGTTCTTCTTTGATATTGTAGTTCAAATTATTTAAATAAAACATAAAAATGTATCAAAAATCTAAACAGTCCTCTCTATCTATCTATCTATCTATCTATCTATCTATCTATCTTTCTTTCTCTCTGTCATTTATTTGTGTCTCCTTTCCCATTTTCTTTTATTCTCTTTTCTTTTTAAAAATTTTTTGAGAAAGTCCTTGTGTATCCAAAACTGGTATATTACTTGTTATACGGCTGTGGATAATCTTGACCTTATGAATTCCCTTCCCCGCAAGAGTTTAGAATACAGATGTGAATCACACTGCACAATTGAAAATTGCATCAACTCAGTAAGTGCAACACTATTAAAACAGTCTGCTTGAGTCCTTATGGAATTTAAATCCAGTGGGGAGAGAGAGAATTCTTCAGGCACAGATTTTACTATTGAAGAGTAAAGCCAACTTTGGACTGTGTGTTACAAAGGATGGAGTCTAAGCCTTTTGTAGCACTGAGCACTTAACTGTGATAAGGGGCTGGAACAGAATATAAATTGGCCTACTGCACTTGCATCAAAAAGTTTTCCTCTGGGGTAAATATCTTTTAAAAAGACAAACTAACAAGTCCTGTCCACTGAATAGGACAATATCCTAATTTTATTAAATATGTAAGTTTGTTGCATATTTTAAACAAGATTCCAAAGGGCTGGAGAGATAGCTCCACAGTTAACAGTCCTTGTACAGTTTTGAGAGTTCAGCTCCCAGGACTACTGTCACAGGGCTCACAACCATCCAGCTCCAGAAGGTCTGACACTCCTTTCTGGACACTATGGCCATCTACACTTATGTGCACATACAACACTAACTCATATAAACATATGCATAAAAATAATAACAATAACAATAAATATTTGAAAAGAAAATAACACTTATTTCAGAACGTTTGCTTTTAAAACCCTGTCTTACTAGAATACTAATATATAATCACATAAAATAAAGAAATAAAATAAGATTATACAAGAAAAAAATAATTTTTATTGCAAAGAAAAATTTAAAATATTTTGAAAGATAAGACATTGGTCAATCTAATTTTAATGGATTAAATTGTGTAAGCAGTCTTCTCTTGCTTATTTATCTAAGATGCATTTTTCTTCTGGATAGTTTTACTATTTCTCTATAAAGTTGGGGATTCATTTTACATTTTCAGTGGTGGAAAGGGCAAAGGGCAGACAATACATTTTAAAAGTTGAAATTATAATCATCTTGCAGATTTCCAAAGTGAGTTTTAGAATTATACAACTATGAAGCATCATAAATATTCCTCAAAGAGGCTGGCAACAGGGTAAGAAAATGTCCCCTTGACTTATACTCATTGGTCTCTGCTCTAAAATTTTCTTCCAGTACCAGCATCCTACCCTAAATATAGTAAGTATTATCAAGTTTGCTTAAGCCTACTGGCTAGGAGCTGAGAGTCCACCTAGGGCCTTCTTTCTCCTAAAGACGACCAGGTCTTCCTTGGTCTCAATGGCTAACTCCTGCAACAACTCTGAGCAGAACAAAGTAGGTGCGATAGTTTGTGTATGCTTGGCTCAGGGAATGGCACCATTAGAAGGTGTGGCCCTACTGGAGAAGGTGTGGCCTTGTTGGAGTAGGTGTGCCATGGGGGCAGGGCTTTAAGACTCTCATCCTAGCTGCCTGGAAGTCAGGATTCTGCTAGCAGCCTTCAGATGAAGATATAGAATTCTCAGCATCTACTGCACCATTCCTTCCTGGATGCTGACATGTTCCTACCTTGATGATAATGGACTGAACCTCTGAACTTGGAAGCCAGCCCCAGTTAAATGTTCTCCTTAAAAGAGTTGCTTTGGTCATGGTGTCTGTTCACATCAATAAATCCCCAACTAAGACAGTAGGCTTGATTAGGGACAGAGTCAAGCTGATAGAAAGCAAAGGGAAGAAGCTGCCTTCTCTAGAAGCAAACTACCCTGCAGTGCTTCTGGCACCCATCCTCAGAGATAAGTGGCACACGGTGTGGAATAATGGCTCCTTGATGCTTCATTCTCTTAATTTTCTCTGTTTAGAGTATATTATTTCCAAACACCCCCTAAACTTCATTGATTCAGAATATAATTCTATTCTCACTATTAAAATTTTAAATATTTATATGACTTCAAATTGGATCCTATTGTCATATTCCCAAAATAATACAAGAAATATAGACATTAGCTTCACATTTTAACATCAATTTTTCACTTACATTGGCACATTGCTTATGAATCATTTAAAGCATTAATGACTCTAAGTAAATATCTTGTGTAGGCTCTCTCTCCCTCTCCCTCTCCCTCTCCCTCTCCCTCTCCCTCTCTCCCTCTCCCTTTCAATATGTCTTTACTTTTGTTTAACTACAAGCAGCAATATTTCAGTTGTAAATACCTTTGTGACTCTAATTCTCTTGTGGAGTCCTTGAATTCTGAGTCTTTGATATTTATAATGGAATCTCCTTTGTCTAACTTTCTGTTCTTCATAGATAGTCAGTTGAGATGGGTTTGTTCATATTCTCAGGGTTTCTCCATATACCCGACAGAAACCTTGGGACAGACAACTACACAGCTGCAAACTATAGACTTATCTCTTGGAGTATGGAGTATAAACAAGGGTGAATAAGATTCTAGAATGATCTGTGTACAAGCAGAAACAAGCTTATTAACTTCCTTCTGGATGATTCCATCTTTCTTGTGGTTTAGATATAAACGATGTTGTCATCCATCCCAGATGAATGCCACTGGACTATTTCGATTTGAGCATTTCATTCTTCACTAAAGTCTGAAAAATGTGTGTTCCTTGTAGTCTTGTTAGCATTTTGTCTAAGCTCTGCCCCACAGTTACCTGGCAACAGCTAGATGTGCCTAACTCACTATAAAAAGGGGCTGCTTGCTCCCTCTGCTCTCTCTTGCTCTTGCCTTCCTGATCCTGTTCTGTTCTATTGTCCCTTCCCTCTCTCTTCCCATTCCCTTCTCCCCTCTCTATTCATGTGCTCATGGCTGGCCACACACTCACTCTCCCTCCCCCTCCCTCTCCCTCTCCCTCTCCTTCTCCCTCTTCCTCTCCCTCTCTCCTATCCTCTCAACCCTCTTCCTCAAGCCCTGAATAAACTCTATTCTATATTATACCATCCTATGGCTTGTCCCTCAGGAGGAAGCAATGCCTCAGCATGGGCCCAAGGAGCACCCCCTTCCTGACTACCCTCTGCCAAAACATACTCCTCCTCTCTTTATCTTTTTATAAAATACAACACTTGTTTTAACATTATACTAAATTGGGTAGCCCAGCCTCAGGGGAAAGTCTATATGTTCTCTATGTGGGGATTACTCATCATCAATACCACCATTTTGATTTTTAATCTGTGGGATTTTGTTAGAGAAGACAGACTGCATGTGTAAGTTGGAATTTTCTTCTGATAAGTTCCCTAGGATTTTGCCAGTTATAGACAACATTTTCCTGCTGATCAAGAGATGGAGTTAGGTTGGAGGGATGCTACATGAAGGTTCAGACTTGCATTCTTGCTCAGGGGTCTGTCTTCTCACTCCCATTTCTATGACTGGCTGTGGCTCTGGTTAGGCTGTGATAGAGTCACCTCATCACTCAGAGCAGAGGTTTGTGTATGGTGCATTTTCTGCAGGTTTCACATGCCATGAATTTGTCCCCTTTCTGAATTCACACAAACCTACATTTTTGGTTTTGTTTTGTTTTGTTTTTCTGTTTCCATTTGGATATTGATACTGCCCCTCACAATCCATTTCTACTTGAAAGTCTAACAATTTCTTCAGGAAATGCGTATTTTTTTGCTTCTGAATATATACTTTAAAAAATATAATTGGGTGCCTTTACTTCTTTGGAACTCAGACATTGTATCTTTGACTGAGCATTGTCTGTGTGTGGAAAGAGTAGCCATCCATGACAGTCCTGTCTATCACTTTAGCCTGGGTCATGTTTAATAACAGCATTCTGAAAACATGTGGACTAGAAACTAGAGTCTGCTTTAAATAATTACGTTTGGTAGTGGATTCTTCTCTGAGGAGGTGTTGAGCTCACTATGTGAGGTTGTGTTTTTAATAGAACTGAAGAGCTCTGTAGAAGTGTTAGGATCTTATTTTCTTTTTTCACACCCGACAGAGCAGCCATTACCAGTGTAGCTGATGTCTCTGCTCTGTCTCCAGGGGCTGCAATTGTGAAAGTCTCACTTCCACATGCTAATTACTTCAGCAGGATCTTCGAAGTTCTCAGTTACCTGTAAGTATATGACTAGGGGCAAGAGGTTTCCTGTATCAACCCTCATGGCTGCTTTTGAACCTATTCCTTATATTTCTTCAGCAGTTGATTCATTCTGCTTATGCATGACCTCAGTTTCTTCTCTATACATGTAACAGACTCTTGTGGATTCAATAGTAGTACTCTCGTGCTCCTCTTTGTAATCTTTATAGATCAGCTCTTCACACTAGGTATTTCCCAAATGAGGGCAGTCGGGCAGTTGCTGGTGGCAAGGATGGCTGCTTTACAATGAAAAATGCATACATCCTTTGTTGCTCAAATTCTCAGATAAATGAGTGGGAGCAGAGGGAGTGCCGCTTCAGAGACCTATCTCATGCCATCAACTTTCAAGTTAGTGGCTTTGTCTTTCTGAGTTCTGTGTCATTAGACGAGGGGGCTGGTCGTTAGTTTCCCTTTATTGCCAGACCTTTTCCACAGTACATATAGACCATTGGTATTTATTGCAGTGTTCTTAAGTTTGTATGGGGCTACACTATGAAAAGACAAGTATTCAGAAGTCCCCGTGTGTTTTCCCAGTACATCTTGTAGGTCAGATTCTTACCTTTACTTATCCTACATGTCATCTTTGTCTGTGACCTTGGCATGTGTTAGGAAATATGCTGACATCTGAGAAATGGGAAAAACTAACAGGTACTTGTTTTTAAGGCATGAACTCAAGAGGAAAGGTAGGCATGCCATGTGTGGATATTATGAGAGTAGAAATGTGAGCATCTTCCAAGTCTAAATTCAGTGACTCCCATCAAAGTCCAACTGAACAGTCTCAGGAGGTGAGGTCCTTCAGGAACAGTGGCATAACAGAGATTATCTCAAGAGAATCCATCAAAGCACCACTCACATAGGACCTCTGAATCCCACAGCAACTACATTCAGGGGGACACTGCTCAGGGTCTGCACCTTCCATTTACAGCAGAGAAGATGAGCATAAAACTGGATAGTATGCCTAGAAGAGGATGCTACAAGATGGGCCTCACAATCTGTGATGAGAGCCATTGCTGTCCCTCCCAGCAAGGGGAGTCAGTAATGAAAAAGTCAGCTCAGGAACTTTAGAAAATTCCACCAGACGTCCCCGCCCCTCCTGGAAGCAAAAGGTCATAAAGAACATAGGCACCCCTCCACTCTAGAAGGGAGGAGCTAATTACATTCCTCAGATGACAGGGAGGAGAGACCACCAGAGCTCATAGACACACCTCATTTCCTATAGACTAATCAGTTTAAAAGCCACATGGTTCTGCCAATCACATTGTGTCTAATGGCTGCTGCCTGGAGAACTGTATAAAGGCTTACAGGACGGGCTGCATGTGGTCATTCTCTCTCTCCATGTTCAGAGAGACCCCAACATGTTGGAACAATAAATTCCTTTTGCTTTTTGCATCAATTCTCGACTCTGTGTTGTTCACTCAGGGAGTCCCTGGTAGCTAAGGCTTGCCAGAGTCTTACAGTATTTGACAGGGTCAACGAAAACATGGACCATAGTTAGAACTGTGGGCAGGATGAACACAGTCAAATCACCTAAAATCTGGGGTGGGTGGGTATATGGTAGTGTGTCTTGGTGCCTTCAACCTCCAGCTATTGTGCAAGGCTGAGATTTCTACTGAAGCCAACATGCCTAGCATGGCAAAGGAAGCTGGGCTTAGCTCTGCTGCTTAGCTCAGACATAGAACATGCTGCTTATGACACAAATCAGTGTGGCAGATAATGATTTTAAGGCATAGGGGTAAATTATCCACATTCCAAAATAGTAAAATGCAAGAAAGTTGCCCCCTACTAAGCGGCAACCTCTTGTTTATTTCTGAAATGATAATAGCATGTGGAGTGGTTCCATTCTGAGCCTGTATTTGAATGGACTGCCGATTTATGTGTTCTACTTATCAAGAAAATGAGCCAATCGTGGATGAGATATTGAGAGAATAATGAATATAGAGTCAAATTGCCTGTGATTAGCTGAATCAAGTCATCAAAACAGCAGAAAATGGCCCAGACTATAGTCACATAATTGACTTTTTTTCCTTAACAGTTCATTTTCAAGGAAAAGAAAAGACACATTTTCTTGATGTCACGATAGTGAGTTTGACGTAGTGGTGTGTGTGTGTGTGTGTGTGTGTGTGTGTGTGTGTGTGTGTGTGTGAGAGAGAGAGAGAGAGAGAGAGAGAGAGAGAGAGAGAGAGAGAGAGACTGTGCACTTGGATCCTTGAACACAAACTTTAGAGAAAGGGTGTTGAAGAACAATGTTGACCATGTCATTGTCTTCTCACTTTACCAAGTGGTCACTAAGGACAGGAACAGCAATGGCCAGTGCAGCAGCCAGTGTGTTACCTGCCAATGACAGAAGCAGTGGGGAAAAATATAACTGAGATGCTAGAGTAATAAACAGTGAGACTGAAGAGGAGTGCGAAGGGACAGATGGAGGTGAGAGCAAGAAGCTGGAATGAGAGGGAGGAGCTAGTGACAGGGAGGAGCTGGAGGTGAGAGAGAGGAGATGGAAGTGAGAGGGAGGAGCTGCAGATGAGAGGGAGGATCAGGAGGTGAGAGGGAGGAGCTGGAATGAGAGGGAAGAGCTGGAAGTGAAAGGGAGGAGCTGTAGATGAGAGGGAGGAGCTAGTGAGAAGGAGAAGCTGGAGGTGAGAAGGAGGAACTGGGGTTAAGAGGGAGGAGCTGCAAATGAGAGAGAGGAGCTGGAAGTGAGAGGGAGGAGCTGAATGCCTGGGAAAGAATGAATACAGTCAGAGCACTGTGAAAGCGAGTTTTTCTGTTCGTTTGTGTGGAAATAAAACAGCACTGATATCCGTGTTCTACACTTCATTTTAAATTAGAAATTAAGTACATATTCTGCCTATGACGTGCTTATTTTTATTTTATGTATATGCATACTTTGCATGCATGTATATGTTACACCATGTCTTGCAATGTTTGCAGTGGCCAGAAGGGAACACTGAAGCCCCCTGTAACCAGAGTTACAGACAGTTGTGAGGCACAATGTGGGTACTGGGAACTGAACCTGCATCCTCTGACAGAGGATCTCTCTTCAGCTCTCACATGTAGTGTTTTGAAATAGGTCTTAGCAGCCGGGCGTGGTGGCGCACGCCTTTAATCCCAGCACTCAGGAGGCAGAGGCAGGCGGATTTCAGAGTTCAAGGCCAGCCTGGTCTACAGAGTGAGTTCCAGGACAGCCAAGGCTACACAGAGAAACCTTATCTCGAAAAATTACAAAAAAAAAAAAAAAAAAAAAAAAAAAAAAAAAAAAAAAAAAAAAAAAAAAAAAAAAAAAAAAAAAAAAAAAAAAAAAAAAAAAAAAAAAAAAAAAAAAAAAGAAAGAAAAAAAAGAAAAGAAAATAGGTCTTAGCCCAAGGAAAGTCTCTTTTGCATGTTAAGTTTATACTACCGAAGTAAATTTTAAGCCAAATTTGAGCATATAAAATTATCAGCCAGGTATTCCTCTATAAATAAAGTCCTTCCTTTAATGATTGGGAAGCAGAATCCTCCTCACTTTATAGCCATCCCTCAATAACTGAAGAGATTTATTGACCTGAAGTGATTCCTTATCTAATGCTTTCTTTAAAAAAATATAAATAAATAAAAAAATTTGACACACATTTCTTACCACTGTGAATGTTCTTCCTATGACAAAATTATTTCAGTATCATTATTAATATGAACTTCACCCAGATAGCCCAGTTAAACAATTTATGTACTAAATTCAAAGTGTTTGAGCTGTAATGGAGTCTTCAGTGTGCAATATTTTGAAATTGGCACTATTTTCTACTTTTTAGCTTAATGTTATTGAATATCTAATTTTGTGGTTTGTGCAAATGGTATCATAGTTGGTGTGGACCTGATGTGTTGTTGAAGTCAAGTAATGGGGAGTACGGACCAGTCAGGTGTAGAGGAAATAGAATGTCACTCCTAGTTGCTCAAGCCAATGACATATCTGTTATCACGGTACTGTGGTCCACAATATGTAGTAGAAACAGTGACTGTTGCTAGCTTCCATGAACCATCTGTAATCACCCAAATTCATATACAATTCCTAGAGTTTTATTGAACACAAATTAATTCTTGTCTGCATTGAATGAAAAACATATAATATCAGTGGGGAGAATGCCATTTTGAAAGGAAGCAGAGGCATAGTGGAAGGACAGAGTAGGGAGAGGGAAGGAGCGAGGGGTAAGGACTTGTTTTCAGGACATCTGCAGCCCCAACCTTCTAGCCTCATGTCCATCCATTTTGTTTATTTGTTTCTATGATAAAATTATGTTTTCTTAATGAATGGAAAATGGTTCCTTACCATACCATAATATTCATTTTATATGTACTTTGAATTAATTTACCCACTTTTCCATAGCATATGTGATGACAGTCAAAGCCTTTGATTTTTAACTATTAACCTTTTTTATCATTATTTTATAATTTTCTCTTCACTTTTAAGATATATTTTATTTAATCTTTTTTTACAGTCCAGACTTGATCCCCTTTCCAGACCACCTTCTAACTGTTCCACATCCCATACCTCTCTCCCTACCCCCATGTCTCCAGAAGGTGTCCCCACCCCACCCCCACCAGATGTCCTTACTCCCTGGGGCCTCCAGTCTCTTGAGGGTTAGGTGCATCTTCTTTAAATAAAATTCAAATCTTATTCATTCATTTGATCTAAACTCATTTTTTTTCTTTAAGAAAGTTCTTATCTAGGGAAAAATAACAGAAATTATAGCTGATCATTGGAAATACAACATACTGAGTGTTGGTCCTCAGGAAGTAAGCAATAGTTCAATTAGTTCATGTGAGCCTTGGGGACAAGGCTGCCAGGCCTGTGCACTCTACTGAGGAGAAACAAAGCTCCTAAGGACTTTGCAAAGCCACCTTCAATCCCAGAAGTATACTGTCCATGCTCCTGCCTCCAGATGGTGTGCCGGCACCAGCATGCTGTCTCAGGAGCTGGTTCTACCTCTGCCACCCTTGAGTACTGGATGGTAAGTGTCTAATCATTGCACAGTACCCTTCACTTAAAAATGAGAAAAAGGGCACATGCTAGGGACGTAGCTTAGTTAGTAGAATTCTTGCTTAGCATGCACTTAGCCCTCGGGTCCGTCTCAACAATGTATAGGGTGATGTTACACATGCCTGTAAACTTTGCACTGGAGAAGTGGAGGTAGGAGAGTCATAATTTTACTGTTACCTCTACCAATATGAGTAGTTTAATGTCAAGCTTGACCTCAGATGGTAGAGCATGTCTGTCATCCCAGGAGGACCA
The DNA here is from genome assembly GCA_902729485.2 of Mus minutoides. Classification (NCBI taxonomy): domain Eukaryota; kingdom Metazoa; phylum Chordata; class Mammalia; order Rodentia; family Muridae; genus Mus; species Mus minutoides. The sequence continues at coordinate 1,516,237 of LR749584.1, forward strand.
GAAGTTCAAAGTCATCCTTAGTTACAAAACAAGTTTGAAGCCACCCTAAGATAAGTAAATATCTTCCTGGAGTCTGGGAAGAGACTGCATGGGTGTCATTTGAATTCCTAGAATCTTATTCATAGGTCAGGAAAGCACTTGGGTTTATGTGCCAGGGAGTAACTAGGGAGAACCAGGCCACAGGATACCCTTAGTCAACCCCTGGCTTTGTGCTGCTATTTGACATCACAGGACAGGAACTTTCATGTCCTAGTTCACAGATCAGGACAGGCTTTGAATGCCTGAGGCTTATAGACAGCAACACCTGAGACAGGCTGCCTTCACCAGAATCTTCCTTCCCTTCTGTACTGACTGGTTTTGTGTGCCAACTTGACAGAAGCCAAAGTCAACAGAGAGAAAGGAGCCTCAGCTGAGGAAATGCCTTCACGAGATTCCTAGGATGGTATCTGGAAATGCATAATTAAAGTCCTACCTAGTAACACACTGCCAGTGTATCGACTTCAATGTTACCTTGATAAAGATTTCATGTATTTTTGGAAACCCTGTAAAATCTATTTAAAAATTTAGCTGATTAACTGGTGACTACAAATTTAAAGGAAACAGTAGGAACAACAATGTGAAAACTAAAGGCCTCCATATGTAGCAGAAGATGGCCTAGTCGGCCATCATTGGGAAGAGAGGCCCCTTGGTACTGCAATCTTTATATGCCCCAATACAGGGGAACGCCAGGGCCAAGAAGTGGGAGTGGGTGGGCAGGGGAGCAGGGAGGGGGCAGGGAGGAGGGGACTTTCAGAATAGCATTTGAAATGTAAATTAAGAAAATATCTAATTCAAAAATTGGAAAAAAAAGAAGCAAGTCACAACAACAACAACAAAAAAAAAAAAAAAAAAAAAAAAAAAAAAAAAAAAAAAAAAAAAAAAAAAAAAAAAAAAAAAAAAAAAAAAAAAAAAAAAAAAAAAAAAAAAAAAAAAAAAAAAAGAAAACTAAAGGCCATATAAGTAAGTGGAGAGGTAGTTCAATGATCACAAATTATAAATTCAACATTCAGGTGTTAGGTTTTCTTTAATTAATATATAGATCCGATGTAATTTTCAGTAAAGCCACAGCCTGTTGTTTTGTGGATATTGGCACACTGACACTAAAGTTTGAACAGAAAGGCAGAAGTCTAGAATAATGAGCATATAGCCGAGAAAGAGAAGCTGAAGGACTGACATTGCTGAATTTCAAGACACGCTAGTCAGCCACATTAATCAAGGCAGTGGGGTGTTGGTGAAAGAATGGATACACAGATCAATGGAACACAAAAGGCAATCTGAAAATAGACCAGTAAAATATCACAGCTGATCCTTGCACAGAAGCACAAAGGCAGTCGATCAAGTAAGGAAAGTCGTTTCAATAAATGGTGTTAGAAAAAGGGATACCTATAGCTTAAAAATGAGCCTACACAGAGACTTTGAACAGTTTAGAAAATTAACTACAAATATACAACAGACCTATCCCAAAAGGCATAGTTATAAAACCTCAAAGGGAAAAAATAGGAGAAATATAATCAGCCTTGAGCCTGACAATAGATTTGTTGATGCCACACCTAAAACATCATCAGCGGTGAAGAAAAAGCAAGGTCAACTTGGAAATGATTTAAAGAAAACTTTTGCTTTGCAAAAAGCCTCGTCGGGAAACCAAAAGAGAAGTCAACAAATGGCAGTAATGTTTGGAAAACTTTGTATTAAAAAAAAAGTGTTTCTTAAAGAGCAAAGAAATTTTAAGAAGAAAATAAATCCAATTTAAAGTGGACCATCAATCTAAACAGAGAACTGCCACATTGACAGATGGCAAAAAAGCAGGAAAGACTCCTTTTGTTGTTGTTGTTGTTGTTTGTTGAGACAGGGTTTCTCTGTATAGCTCTGGATGTCCCGGAACTCACTTTGTAGACCAGGCTGGCCTTGAACTCAGAAATCCGCCTGCCTCTGCCTCCTGAGTGCTGGAATTAAAGGCACCATGCCCAGCTTAAGACTCCTTTTTAAAAATCAAGTAAATGCAAACATAGGTTGTGTAGCTACTAAAACCTTTAAAATCAAGCTGATGTTGGTGAGGTTGTTGACCGAGGGGAACATTCCTTACTGTTAACCATGTCAAATGGTGGTTGGACAGTGGGATGCAGGTTGAAAGCGCCTTGCAAAGCTGAACATTCTCTGGTTGTACAAGCAGTGACTTTGTTCTAAAGTAGCTGCTGGAATGCTCTATGTGTTCAAACTCAAAGCATTGTAGCACGGGGCCCAGCAATTGTTTTAAATGTGTTTGTTCCAAAGAGAAAACATCCAGTGGTCTCTAAGGTAAGTAGCCAAGACATGGGTGACTTTCATGTGTGTTTAAGTAAAGAGTGTGGTCTGAAAGGATCTGTGCAGGACACTTTGTTGATAGGATACCACAGAACTGCTAAACTACAGACACAGAGAAATAGCCATGCTTACCAGAGGGTCCCATCTCTCTGTCTCTGTCTCTCTATCTCTGTCTCTGTCTGTCTGTCTATCTGTCTATCTGTCTCTCTCTGTCTCTGTCTCTGTCTCTGTCTCTCTCTCTCTGTCTCTCTCTCTCTCTCTCTCTCTCTGTGTGTGTGTGTGTGTGTGTGTGTGTGTGTGTGTATGTGTTAGTGAAGAACAGGGTACTTTTGGGGGAGGGTGATAATGAAACTACCTCTTGTGACATTGCCACAATTAGCCATACTTCCATAGCACACTGCATTTTTTGACAGCCAAGACAATACATTCAGTTGCAAGTGGTAAGACCTATGAAACTTCTAGTAGAAAATTTTGGTGAAGAGTCTTAGTAAGTAAGTAAGAATCAATCACTGTGCACAATGTAAATGTAAGCAGACCAATATAGTGGTTCCCAGTGTAGTCCGTAAGTCCGCAGGCCCCTCATGAGGAAATGTCCAAGCACAAATTATTAGGCCATATAAGGCTGTCAGCAGGTCCAGTTCCTACTGAGACCTATCTCTCAAACTTGCCAAAGATCACCATCTCCCTAAGTCCTTATAAGGCCACCCACACTAAGCTTGCCTGTGTCCTTCATCTGATTCTCTTGAGGACATCAGTCCAATTTGATATGATGGTCCTAATGTGCTTACCCTAACACTCACCCCTTTTAAAGAACACGATCAAACAAGGGTTACATACTAAGAATGAGGTGATATATAAAAGCTCATGAATTTGGAAATTCAGCTTCAGTGCACAATAATGAATTTGGTTGAAGTATTCTCACAATACTCTGTATTATTTGAACTTTGGTGATCACTGAAGATGTATTGTTCCTAATATCCATAATTAGACTAGGGACTTGATGGGGGAAGGGCTATACCCATACCTGTTTGGATTCTGCCTTATAATAGACAATTTTCTCAGTTTCAGTCATTCCTCCTGCTTTAATTAAAAACTCAGACATAAAATATCAGAATAAAGGAAGCAGAATTGTGTCAGTTAAATGTTTAGGAAGTAATTACAATTCTGACCTGGACTTTACTTCCTAAAATAATGAACAGTCTCACAACCACATAGATTTACTTCTAAGAAAGGTATTGAATGAATAAAATACATTTATACACCTGACACAGCTACACTGGACTGAGGTTCACAATGAAATATCGATCATCAAGTATAGTTTGTTTTCATATTTGTGACTTAAACATTGGTTAAATGAGGATTTTTACTAATCTATCAAACCGATGATTCTGCTGTATGCTGATAAAAACATATAAAACATGATAAATTACCACAAAAGTGGAAAAGAGACTGTCTCAGGAGAGGTTTTGTTTTGCAACTGAAGTCCCAAAATAAGTGTTATTTTAATTTTATTGACATTAATATTATCAGTGCTAGAGTTTTAACATCTCCATAGTGATTTGAGAATGGGCAAGTTTTATTTCTGGACCTGCAATTGTATGGGAATTTACAACAGCACTGAATGCTTACAGCAGAATTCTCCACTATGAATCTTTTAATAACAATTTTACACATGCAGAAAATATCATTTTATCTGTTAGGAGAAAATTCCCTGACTCCAGCCATCTCAGGAACAAATCCCATCTTGCTGACAGGGTCAAAACTTAGTTCATGTTCCCAGATGAGAGAACCAATTCATTATATCAAGTAATTGATGTTTTGGGTTTTTGTTTTGTTTTGTTTGTTTGTTTGTTTTTGGTTTTTCCCAATAAAGGATGTAAAGAAGGAAGTTGCTGTTATTCCATTGTCTAAACTAATACACACATCATAAATGTATTGCTTATCTTTACTTAGTTGAATATGTGCAGCTTGCCCACTCCTTTGTTCCCTTATCATTTTAAATTCTGGTCAGAGGAAAAATGGCTGCAAAAGCTCTCAAAGATACTGAAACCAGGTGACCCAGATAAGGCCAAGTCCCCTATATTAAATTCCTTGCTTAAACCCTTAGGTCAAAATATGATTTGTCAATACAACAGCCTACCTCATCCTCCTTGCTTTGTGTTCCCATCTTGTAAAAACTGTTCTACAACTTCCTTTCTGGGACACAGGTCATATCCCAAACTATCAGCCCTCCTGCACTTGCAGAAAATAAAGCTTTCGGTTTTTTAATCAGATATTTTCTTCATATAACTTTCACATGTTATCCCGGAAGTCCCCTAAACCCTCCCCCATCCCCCACCCTGCTCCCCTACCCACCCACTCCCACATATTGGCCCTGGTGTTCCCCTGTACTGGGGCATATAAAGTTTGCATGACCGAGGGGCCTCTCTTCCCAATGATGGCCAACTAGGCCATCTTCTTCTATATATGCAGCTAGAGACATGAGCTTTGGGGGAACTAGTTAGTTCATGTTATTCTTCCACCTATAGGGTTGAAGACCCCTTCAGCTCCTTGGGTAATTTCTCTAGCTCCTTCCTTGGGAACCCTGTGTTCCATCTAATAGCTGACTGTGAGCATCCACTTCTGTGTTTGCCAGGCACTGGTATAGCCTCCCACAAGACAGCTATATCAGGGCCCTTTCAGCACTATCTTGCTGGCGCATGCAATAGTGTCTATGTTTGGTGGCTGATTATGTGATGGATCCCCGGCTGCAGCAGTCACTGGTTGGTCCATCCTTTTGATTCAGCTCCACACTTGATCTCTGTAACTCCTTTAATGTGTGCTTTGTTCTTATTCTAGGAAGGGGTGAAGTGTCCACATTTTGATCTTCCTTCTTCTTGAGTTTCATGTGTTTAGTAAATTATATCTTGGGTAGTCTAGGTTTCTGGGCTAATATCCACTCCTCAGTAAGTACATGTTATGTGAGTTCTTTTGTGATTGGGTTACCTCACTCAGGATGATACCCTCAAGATCCATCCATTTGCCTAGGAATTTCATATATTCGTTGTTTTTAATAGCTGAGTAGTACTCCATTGTGTAAATGTACCAATTTTTTTGTATCCATTCCTCTGTTGAGGGACATCTGGGTTCTTTCCAGCTCCTGGCTATTATGAATAAGGCTTCTATGAACATAGTGGAACATGTGTCCTTATTTCCAGATGGAACATCTTCTGGATATATGCCCAGGAGAGGTATTGCCACCAACAGATTGGGAAAGGATCTTTACCAATCCTAAATCAGATAGGGGACTAATATCCAATATATATAAAGAACTCAAGAAGGTGGACACCAGAAAATCAAATATCCCCATTAAAAAGTGGGGCTCAGAGTTAAACAAAGAATTCTCAACTGAGGAATACTGAATGGCTGAGAAGCACATGAAAAAAATGTTCAACATCCTTAATCATCAGGGAAATGCAGATCAAAACAACCCTGAGATTCCACCTCACACCAGTAAGAATGGCTAAGATCAAAAATTCAGGTGACAGCAGATGCTGGTGTAGATGTGGAGAAAGGGGAACACTCCTCCATTGTTGGTGGGACTGCAAGCTTGTTCAACCACTCTGGAAATCAGTCTAGTGGTTCCTCAGAAAATTGGACATAGTACTACTGGAAGATCCTGTAAAACTTTCATTTTTAAGCTTCTGTCTCTGAAGTAAGTTTTCTTGACTTCCACCTGAAAGCCAACAGATCAGATTCACCTTCATTATTCTCCTGTACTTTTCATTTCCTGTAGAACCTCATTGTTGGGAACAAAATGGCGGGGAGTGGGGGGGTTAGGGAGGTCTGAGGAGAAGTGAGGGAAGAAAAATATGCCACATTCAGCCAGAGTTTCTGTGATCTGGGCATGCAGGTGGATGCCCCGGTGAGCATCTAAGCCTCTGACCCCACTCAGTGGGGGCTGAAGAAGGGGCTGCCCCCAACTGGAGACCCCAGAGCTACCTTGCTAAAGCTCCAGGGTTGTAGGAGAGATGGATAAGGGAAGAGGTTCCCAACACCTGCAAGAGTGGCTCAGTGGATCTTGATGGAGCAGAGACTCTCTATGGTTTAAGAGCTTTATTATAGAAATGCAGGGGGAAAGAGAGAAGGTAGAAAGAGAGAGGTGGGAGAGGAAAGGTTTGAGAGAAAGAGAGAGGAGAGAGGAGAGAAGAAGACAAAGAGAAAGGGAGAGAGGAGAGAAGACAGAGGGGAGAGAGAGGGTGAGTGAAAGTGAAGGGTAAGAGGTAAGAGCAGAAGCGTAAGAGAGTGAGGTGGGGGCCTAACAGCCACTTCTATGGTCTTTGCTGTTGCTAAGTAACTGGGGAGGAGTTTAGCCTGAAGGTCAGAAGCTTGGGCCATTGATTACATGACTACTGACCATGCTTCTCTTGTGGGGGCTGTGGGAAGTGATACCTTAGGCAGGGGCCAGAGTTCCAGGAGCATGAGGGAATGCCTACAGTGTCATGAAGGTGAATTATGACTATCAGGATGCAGAACTCAGCTCAACTGGATACCAGAATACAATTCCCCTCACCTCTTATTATTTTTCCCAGCTATCTCTTTACTATATCAAGCCTTTCTTGTGAATCACAGAGTTTAGTTAGGAGTTTTTTAGTGGGTATAAGCTATGGGGACCTTATTAGAGAATGAGCACTTACCAGTGGTCATAGCTCATTTCTTCATAATTTCAATGAGGAAATAGACACCCTACCCAGCAATCCATTTTCAGCCATAGATCTTTGGGAAGTAGTGGGGGCTCATGAATATCTTCCCATCCATGGTGGAGCATCATTGTTTAGATAACATCAATTGCTGTGCACTTGTCGTTACAATGGACATGGCATATAGTGAAGTCTGTTCTTCAAAGAATTCATTAAAACCTCTGGTTCTTACATTCTTTTGGATACATCTGTGAGCTTTGGAGGAGGTGCTAGATGTATCCCACTTTAGGTTAAGTGCTCAGCAATAATTTAATCTTGGCATTTTGAATACTGTGAGTCTCTGCATTGCATCATTAAACTCTGCTCACACCTGGAAAGTTATTCATACCTAGTTCCAGAGTACTAGCCTTCAAGCATAAACAGAAACATATAGAAAGCATTTCAATTTTCTTTGAAGCCTAACAAAATATTGTCAAAGATGCAGAAGAAGGTATCCACTGCTGGCAAGAGAATAAAGTAGAATGGCCTTTATGGAAATTAGTATGGAGGTTTCTCCTGGAAGCAATCCCACTAAGATCAGGGACTAGACAAGGCTGCCCACTCTCTCCCTACGTATTCAATATAGAACTTGCAGTTCTAGCCAGAGCAATTAGACAGCAAAAGGAGATCAAAGGAATAAAAGTTAGAAAAGAAGAGGTCAAAATATCACTACTTGAATATGATATGATAGTATATATAAGTGACCCCCAAAATTCCACCAGAGAACTCCTAAACCTGATAAACAACTTCAGTGAAGTATCTGGATATAAAAACAACTCAAACAAATCAGTTGTCTTTCTCTACACAAAGATAAACAGGATGAGAAAGAAATTAGGGAAACAACACCCTTTACAATAGTCACAAATATATAAAATAACTTGGTGTGACTCAAATTAAGGAAGTGAAAAATCTGTATGCTAAGAACTTCAAGTCTCTGAAGAAAGAAATTCAAGAAGATCTCAGAAGATGAAAAGATCTCCCATGATCATGGATTGGCAGGGTCAATATAGTAAAAATGGCTATCTTGCCAAAAGCAATCTACAGATTCAATACAATCTCCATCAAAATTCCAACTCAATTCTTCACAGAGTTAGAAAGGGAAATTTGCAAATTCATCTTGAATAACAAAAGTCCTAGGATATCAAAAACTATTCTCAACAAAAAAAGAATCTCTTGTGGAATCACCATCCCTGACCTCTAGCTGTACTACAGAGCAGTTGTGATAAAAACTGCATGGTACTTGAACAGTGACAGGTAGGTCAATGGCACAAAATTGAAAACCCAGAAATGAACCCACACACCTATGGTTTCTTGATCATTGACAAAGGAGCTAAAACCATCCAGTGGAAAGAAGACAGCATCTTCAACAAATGGTGCTGGCTCAACTGGCAGTTAGTAGGCAGAAGAATTCAAATTGATCCATTCTTATCTCCTTGTACAAAGCTCAAGACTAAGTGGATCAAAGAATGTCTGTGAGGAATTTTCTCAATTATTTTAACAGATATTGAAACATCCAACCGCTCTGCCTAGCACTGTCTCTTGGGTATGGAATCCCAAATGAATAAAAAGGAGAAAGCTAATTGAGCACCAGCATGCATTAATTCACTGTTCTTGACTGTGGGCACAATATGACCAGTACTGTCAGTCTCCTGCCACTGTGACTTTCTCTGCTCTGATGGACTAGAACCTGGAACAATGAGCTAACTCAGCCCTTCCTACTTTAAGTTGATTATGTCAGAATATTTTTATCATTGCAACAAGAAATAAAGATAGATAAATAGACAGACAGATATATAGATTATAGATTGATAATAAAAAGGAAGGTATACAAAGATAAATAAATATATACATACATAGCAATAATTGATTGATAGAGATAGATAACCCTAGTTTATGAATATATGATAGCTAGAAAATAATAGATATATACATTCATACATATATGCATAGCCATAATTTATAGATGATAAATATATGATGCATACATACTTGTATAACAATAGTTTATAGATAATAGATAGATAAATAGATAACTATAATTTATAGATAGATGACTGATAGAAAGAGAATATATCCATATATATGCATAGCCATAATTTATAGATGATAGATAGATGATACATATATACATATATAGCAATAGTGTTTAGATAGATTATACACAGATGGACAGATGGACAGACAGACAGATAGGTAATAAGGAAAGACCATCCTTTGGTCTCTGAAAGGGTATATTCAAGACCTCCCATTGACACTAAATTCCACAAGTATTTTCATGTACCTCATGTTAAATGGTCTATTTGTATCAGCACTCTTCAAATCACTATTACATAATTTCAATTACCTAATTCAGTATAAATTAGTATACATTTCTACATACACATTTGTGATACTGTGCCATTTAGAGAATAACACACAGTTTCATCTACTTAGTGCATTTTCTAAATATTTTTCAAACATTTTGCTGTTTTGGCTGAACCCACGAGTAAGAACTGCAGAGCTGATTCTAACAGTGCAGAGGGCTGGCTTCATGTTGTATCCGTTGTGCTCTGTTTCCCTGAAGAACTCTAACTAGGACAAATTATAAAGGAGTCCCACTGTCCATCGTTGCCTTGAAAGTTTCAAAATAAATTTCTAAGGTAGTCCCCAGTGTGTCTAGCATGGTTTGAATGAATAATTAGCCTTTCAGTGACATGGATTTCAGTAGCTCTTTTCTGGGGCACACTCCATCTTTGACCAGATTTAGATGCACTGCTACAGCACCCCACAGATATGAGCTGTGCACCTGGGCACTGTCCTGGTACATATTTGGGACCTTCAACAAGGAAAGAAACACTAGTATTTTCCAAGTCTACAGTCTTGTTGGTCATGTTTAGGCTGTCCCTGGCCTCATCAAACTTCCATGTCAGCTGCCTCTTGAGGGCCCCTTCCCCAGGGTGTCAAGAGTACAGATGTAGTAGGGAACCTCTACATGTTATGGCTACAATAACCATGTTAAATCCAGACCTTCTTAAAATTACTGTCAGGTTCTCCTACAGAGCACTTCTTACCTCCTTTCACAAGTCTACATCATTCTGGGTTCAGCTGGAATAGAGAATGAAGAGATGATGCAATTTCCACAGAGGTGCTCTCTTCATCTCTTTTCATCCCACTCATTTTCTCAAATGAATAGCTTCCTGAGACACTCTGGGATGTGTATGCCAGGCCCTTTGCTCAGTGCAGGTGTCTGTCTCTGTATGTGGGGCCCCTACCAGCACCTTCACTGGGAGTTTCTCTCCAAGCTTTAGCTAGAGTGTAGCTGAATTCATCCATCATTTCACAGAGACTTCATGCACATCATCCAATTCCTCTTCCCCCTCTTTGGTGTCACCATCTGACCTTCTATGGGAGCCAAGTGTGCCAGCTTGAGTGACATGCCAGGTCTCTCTGGGTCGGGGTGTTGGTGTGGATGATGATTGCTGCAATGATTCATGAGGAGTTTCCCACATGGCATTTATTTTCATGTTCTGGAAACTTCTTTAGCATTTTTCTTCTATGAACACTCTACTGGCTAGTTTTGTGCGTCAACTTGACACAGGCTGGAGTTATCACAGAGAAAGGAGCTTCAGTTGGGGAAGTGCTTCCATGAGATCCAGCTGTAAGGCATTTTCTCAATTAGTGATCAAGGGGGGAGGTCCCTTTGTGGGTGGTTCCATCGCTGGGCTGGTAGTCTTGGGTTCTATAAGAGAGCAGGCTGAGCAAGCCAGGGGAAGTAAGCCAGTAAGAAACATTCCTCCGTGGCCTCTGCATCAGATCCTGCTTTCTGACCTGCTTGAGTTCCAGTCCTGACTTCCTTTGTTGATGAACAGCAACATGGAAGTGTAAGCTGGATAAACCCTTTCCTCCCCAACTTGCTTCTTGGTCATGATGTTTGTGCAGGAATAGAAACCCTGACTAAGATAAACTCTCTCTAAACTCCTCAGCATATCTCTAGAGAGCAGATCTCAGACATCTCAGGCCAGTTCTATGGAAAAACTATCCCCTCTGACTTCAGAGGAAATTTAGGGTCATCTCATCTTGACTCCCAGAATTAGACACCACAGATGACTTTTAGAGTCAACAAGTGAACTCCAGCTCATAGAGCCCTTGCCACTGATTCATCAACTGTTAGCCTCCACTGACATTTAAGTTTCCAGAAAGGCAGCCTTCTTCAGGTGAACCATGATAAATGATCTTTGTCCTTTATGTTGTGCTAGACATGTTGTCAGGCCTGCTGTTAGCATGTTCCTTAGTATGTAGAGAATCATATGGGGATTATCCCCGGGGGCTTAGCTAACCATTTAACCTCTTAAAAGAGATGCAAGTTTCACTTAGGAGACAGAGTTTGCAACTGTCTATTTGACTCCATATTCTGATGTCTAATTTGTAGATACTGTTATTGGTTAGCTCTATCTGCTGTAACCCATCAACATATTCAAGCAACTGTGGTTGGAAAGTATTTGAAAGAAATCATGTCTGCAGTAAGAGGAACATGAGTTATTACTAATGATTACCTAGGTGATACATGGACTGTTGGTATTGTATTTACATTAGTCTGGTGCTAAAAGTCATCTGGAGATGATTTAGAGTATAGGAAAAGGTATGCATAGGCTATATTCATATAAATAATTCATGGAAAATTATAATTCTATAGTATAACTGACAATAGGCCTTTAACAATTTTGTCACTGCTGATAAGATCTTTTCTGTTATGGAATTTGAGATAAAATTCTAAGAAAGTCACACCTCAGTTTGTCAATCTCTCAAATGTGCTAAGATCAGACACCAGAAAAAAACTTAATCCAATGTCATTCCTTGGGATAAACAAAAGATGCTCTTCAAGATGTCAAGACCATACAGTAGTCTTCTGCCTGAAACCCAACCACCCACATGGAAAGGTTTGGAGAAAAAGGATGTAGAAATTAAACAAGGCGACATAACCATGGAGACAGAAAGGAAGGTTTGACATGGAACTTATGTGGGACTATACATTGGATTTGATGATAAAAACATGTAGATTATCGGGAAATGTTCAAGGTATTGACTGACAATTGTCAAAAAGCTAAGTGAGAGGTATAAGTGGACTCTGAATTGCCTCTGGGAATTTTGTGACTCTAAACTTAAATCAAACTAATTGAAGAAGGAGGTCAGTCACAGAAGTACACGTTCTGAATCAAAGTTTTCAGCTTTCCATAAAAGACATTCTTGCTAAAGAGGGGGTTCAGATTTATTCTTGGCTTCATGAAAATTTTTTTCATCTTGTAAATTCTTTAAAAACTATTTATTGTTGTTTTGTGCAGGAACCAGGTGGGTATCCATGATGTAGTGTGCATGTGGAGGCCGTAGCATACATCCCAGGAGTCAGTGCTCTCTCCTTATACAGCTCTTACATTATCAATTCACTCCTCTTTTTCCTAAACTCTATTCACGTGATCTTTTAGTTCTGTGGACTACAATAATTTTTGGAAGAGTTTTTAATCTCGTCCTCAGCTTCATATGTTTCCAATGGCTCAGCCAACATCCCTTCAACTTCCCATCATGGTTCCGCTCCACACCCTCTCCCTTACCGCACCCTTATTCACAACTCAGTTGTCCTTATCTGATTTTTGCCTTTATTGTTTAGGTTGTGTGTTTGCCCCCCAAAAGGAAGGGTTGTACTCTTTATGACTTGCAGCACAGCCAGTCTACAACCTTTTCCCTTTTGTGCTGTGCCTTCTTGTTTTGTTTGACATTTATCCTCCCCCACAAATTATGAAGTAATAGGTTCTTCCATGCCCACTTCAAACTGCACCTCTAAGTATCATCTACCATCTTCTTCCTGGTAGGTGCATTAGTGCCATAGCTAGAATATCCACTTAGAATCAATTTACAAAGTGTCTATCTAATTCATGCATCTTCACTGAATGCTTAATATGTGCCAAATAGTCTGGATGTTAGAAGAGGAAGGGAAATGAGACCTCATCTCTCATCTATTTTTAACTTCTGGTAATAAACACACTGTAGTGGTTAGTTTTAACGGTTAACTTAGCACAATATAAAATTACCTGCAAAGAATTCCCTGATGAGAAATTGATAAGGTTAGTCTACGTGCATAAAAGAGATTTTCTTAGTTGGGTCTGATTGAGGTAGGAGGACCTACCCTGAGTGTACCAGGTCCTGGACTGGAAGCAAAGGAAAGAAAAAATGAAACACGGGCTTCCTTTCTTCTCTGCTTCTTGACTACCCATACAGTGGGACAAATTTCCCAGCCTCTTTGGGACCCTTTTTGCCTTATGTCAGAAATTTTATCACAGCAAATAAAACTAAGAAACACAGAAACAAAACTAAGAAAATTCACTACTATGTTTCTGTCTCCACTAAAGTACCTCAAAGGTCTCAAACATACATCATCAAACATGTTTGCAGGGATGTGTTAGACATCGCATTGATTTCTCATTCTTTGTATCTGCACATTCTGAATACATTCCAGCCATGGTCTGCAAGGCTCTTTCTCTTCTGGTCCAAGCTGAGATATCTATCTGCCTTCTATTTCTCTTCTCTCTTCTTCCTCTCCCAGCTTCCTCCCTTTCCCATAACTGAGCCATGCTTATAATTTGCAAGTTCTGAAATCAGACTACATATCTCTGGTTTAGATAATTCTTGATGTGTAGTGTCATCCCTTCAACAATAACCCTAACAACCGTAATATGTTTAAAGTAGTCTCAGTCAGGTTTCCTTGAGTCAATCTGATTTCCTTATATATGCATTTATTTCATGTTTACTTAATATGTAATTCTCTCCTGCTAATTAGCACAACCATATTTTTACGCCTTGTTGGACACTGTGTTTATAATATGAACTTTTTTGCCATCTTTGCTATATCCATTTTATGACACCAGAAATAACATCTTCATTCACCATCAAATCTACATGTTAATCCCACACACAATTCCTAGTAGCTGTTAAGGAAATAACTAATGCTTGGAAATATGTGTGAATGAATGAAGTGATTATTATTTTGATTTTGAATTCAGTCTCCAGCACCAACCTCCCCTTTCTAACATCTATTGCCATAAATGATATTAAATGAAAACGTGATCTGTTTTACAATTCTAGTTTCCCTGAGTGCAAGTTCTCAACATTTAATTGTACTCAGCCCAACTCAAAGTATCCCTGAAGCACAACAACTGAAAGCTGCTGTAGGAGCGACACAGTGGGACGCTCGCCGGCATCTAAAGCAAAGAACTCTGACATGTGAAAGATTGATGAGCCTAGAGGATGCTCATGTTGAATAGAATAAGCTGAGCATAGAAAAAAAACTGAAACCTGAGCTCATCTCTGCAGGGAAGAGAGGCTGGCATGGTCAAGAGTAGGGAAGATCTTGGCCAAATTTCCAGTTTGATCAGAATGGTAAATTCCAATGTTCCACTATATAGTGTGACAACAATGACTGTAATTTTTTTAAATAACCCTTAGCTTTTTGATAGTTCTCAACACAGGAACTATAATTACATTATTAATACTATGCCATATATCTCACAATGGGTGAACAAATGAGTTTTGAACATTCTTGCCATGAAGAAAATGATAAGTATATAATATAAGTATGGTGATTAGCCTGAATTACTCATTCTTAGAGTCTTGTGTGAACATACACATCAAAGTCTACCAAGGTTTCCCATAAATACATATTCTTATTTCTTGTCTGTCACAATATGATAAAGTATTAAAAAGAGCCATCAATCTCCTCGTGACCCAGTGTGCTGAAGAGAGGAGGCAATTGCTGTCTTACATGAAAAGATCATAGATTTATTCAAGCTAAATGCTTGGAGCTTAACAGCAGCCAAAACAAAACAGAGCAAGCACGGGCAAAGGGATGGTGTGTGTGTGTGTGTGTGTGTGTGTGTGTGTGTGTGTGTGTGTGTGTTTGTATACAATTAATATGCTGCTCTCATTAAGGCAAACAAGAAGGAAATAGAACTTACTAGAAACACTAAAAATACTGCATACTTTGTAGTTTTCAGGAAATAATTTCAAAAGATACTAACTGGGAACATGAACTCACCTATCAGGGTATTTCTGGGACAGATCTGGTGGGTGGTCTCATTCATATCCCACTAATACATGATTTCCCTCCCAAGGTATTTGAGCTGCTTGAGTAGAGGCAGTGCTAAAGACCCTTCCAATAAATGTACTCCTCGCTGAACTGTGCCCTTAATATACATTTTATGTAAGTTAATGAACAAAGTAATGAATAAATCTTTAATGATTTTTTTCATTAGAGCTACTTTTCAAAATCCAAATGCTCAATAAATATGATACTCTTAGTCAAAGCATAATAGATGTTAAAATGTTCTGGCTAAAAAAATGCTGTTGTGTTTGTTCAGTTTCAAACACCAACATGATGTGTCTTAACATTTGATGGACAGGGCTGCTGATGCTTCTACTTCTAGATTTGAGCATTACTTTGTGTGACTGTGACTTTTTCTGACATACCAATTTGCACAAGAAATTAAAAGACAAACGAGCTACCTTGGAATAGAAGTTGGAAAGTACATGCCAAATAGTGAGTATTATTTCTTTGTAACAAATACTTTGTTTTACTGACAAACCAAAGCCCACATAAATTCTGGACACTGATATCTTTCAATCTGCCTACAGGCTGTGTTGCCTATGATAGTTTTCTAAGAGCTGAGCAGGTATTGGTTTGTGGGATGATGGAGAATATTTTTAAAGGACTGTACCATCTCTTATAGCAAGTGTCTTTTAGAAGAACACAGGACTCTTGATGAAAGAATGACCCATGTATCTTGAGAACGTTGTGACTTGTAAAACTTCAGAGTACCAAGAGAGCGCTGAGGACCAAACCCAAATGGCAGGTAGAACATCACAACCAGGGCCACGAGAACCCTCTACCTGGGTTCCCACCAAGTACATCCAGCATTGATTTTTTTTTCCTGTTTCAAATGAAGTACATCATGACTTGTGTATTTCTTATTCGTTATTTTGTAGTTTTATTAACAGATATCAAAGTAAGTGTTGAGAGAGCTACTCTGTCCTTTTGGGGGATTAATGAGGTTTGCATGGGGAATATAAGTTTTACCTGTTCTTTCAGATCCATCTTAATGGTAGTGAATAAAGATACTGGAAAGCCTCTTTTCAATCAGATGATTGTCTATCATGTAGATATTTAATACATGGCATGACATTGTCCACAGTTTAATTTTACATGCCAGACAAGCAATATATGTCACTATCAAATAGAGGGAAGTTATTTCAAGCCTTCAACTACCTGCTTGTTATATGGAACATTCCCTTGGAAAAATGACTCAGTGAATACACTAATTTCAGCTTTGCTTCTCCTGAACACCCCTAGCTCTGCCATGCACATTTTCAAAAAGCATTCCATCAACACAGACATTTACACTGATAATTGCCCTCATTGCTTCCAATGTGCTGTCTGTCATTAGTTTGCTTGGCAGGGCAGCTGATTGAGTATGTATATGTTTTTTTTCCCTGAAGTCCACCTAAGTAAACACACACACACACACACACACACACACACACACAGAGAGAGAGAGAGAGAGAGAGAGAGAGAGAGAGAGAGAGAGGAGAGAGAGAGAGAGAGAGAGCCTGAAATTAATTTCTTTTATCCTCCCTGTAACACCAGTAACAGATATTGCCTAGAAGGTCTTCATTCACATACGTGTCCAGGTTTCTTGAAGATGACTTATACTCCTGATTATAGAGGCTCTGTAAACCTGGTGATCATGCACATATAAAGATCATTAAGGAAATCCCATCACTAGAGAAGTCTGTATCAACACCCCAGTTGTGCAAAATCTCTTTTAAGAAATAATGTGAGCGAGCTTACTAAGGAAGATGTAATTTGCATGATAGGTGCTGTGAGACATCACATTCTCAATGCTCTTTGCTTAAAATACTATTTAAAAGTATTTACAAAATATGTATTTGACCAGGAGAGCACATGATCAACCTGCTAGTGTATAGCTGGAGCAAAGTAGATTAGAGAAAGTGTTAGACGTGGACCCAGTCCTGAGATAACCATTAGGTGCACAGCCAGTTTTCAGCTCTGTGTATTCATTTGGGTACTGCTTTTTCATGGTGGTCTCCTTAGTCCTGGTGAGCCCTGGGTGAGAGGGTGGATACTGTTGAAACTATGAGGCTTCTCTGGAAGCTTCCCCCATCACATTCCATTGCTTCTGCTGTTGAAGGCTCAGTGGCACCTGTCCTTCATTCCTGAACTATGGTCTTCTCATCCAGGCAACATTCCTGGTTCTTGGCTCACTACTTGACAATTTCTGCCTATTTATCTCAGAAGGGATGCAGATACTTATTTCAGCACAATGGTTCAATTAAACTAAACTCAGCACTTGGAAGCTTTAGTTAAAGGTTTCATCCCAGCTTTCCTGCTGCCATCTCAGACCAGTATGTGGGTATCCCAGTTAAGAATGTATGAACCCGCTGACATGGTCTTAATGAGGTACCTACCATCCATGGGCAGGGACCTCTTTTGTCTTCTTAGGTATGAAGCATGTGACAGTGGGTTGTTTTCCCACTGACATTTGCTTTTGCCTTGGATACTTCTGTCAGTTGTGAGGCATAATTTAGGATTCTGTCCCATCCCTTCTCAAGATATGATCCCTTGGAAATAGTGAATAGTACTCTATATTAAGCCTCTACTGCTAAAAATTACTGTGTTGGTTTTATTCTTACTATCTTTGCCTAGGCAAAGTGTGTGTCTTTTCTGTCTGTGAGGAGAAAACAATGTGACTAATATTACCACTCAGATAACATAAGGTGAAAAAAAAATCACTCAGTGGTCTATGCCTTAAGCACTCAGTACTATGCTCATGTCTGCTATCCTGAATCACTAAAGAGCAAAACCAAGATGAACCGTCAAGTACAAATCCACTTCCAGAAGGATCTAATGACAGTCTTACAGCTACTGTGAGTGAGAGAGCTGGCCTGCAGTTCTTGACAAAACTCGCTTATGTTAAGTACCACAATCCCCCAGTGTCTGGTACATTACACTGTAAGTGATATCCAATGTCAATGCTTCCCCTTATGTTCTCGATAAAAATCCTTTCTCACGTAATTGACCCCAGCAATTTTCTCCTCTCATCTCTTATGTCATTCTGTGTGCTTCTTGGTAAGGTCATTTCTGTCTGTAAACCAGCACACCACACCAAACCACACCCTGCCTTAACAAATGTTTAACTTCCTTGTAAAAGCTGTTTTCTGTTCCACCACTCTCCATTGGTGTACCTGAGACCTTTTATAACCCTTGAAATGTTGAAGTGAGCAGAACAGAACAAATCCTTGGCTTCTTGTCACTTTTATTCACAAGGAGAACTCAAATAATTGTCAGAAGTATGGACACTAGAAGATTCATAATATCCACCTTGAACTCACCCACAGAAATCCAGAGCCACTCAGAGGACCTGGAGGGACCACTGTCCTGTAGTTAATAATATAATAAACCACAAAGTACATATGCCCATGTTCCAGAAAAACTCAGTGCAGGAGTACTGGTTCTGATAATGAATACTGCCAGGGCCAAACAAGAGCCCACACAGAGTGTGCTTGTGAGGGGCATTCACACAGACAGGGCTGCCTAGGGCTGTCATCATCCTGAGACAAGGAGAAGGGTCATACACCCAGCCAGACAAAGCCAGCCCACAGCCAAATTGTGTAACTGGGATTTCTTAAAAACAACTCGTGTTAACACATCAGTTCAGAAAGAATGCTGGCATTAGGGGCCAGCACCAAACACTCCATCTATCTTGGTGACTGTTTCCCCTGGAGACTGTACATCAGAAAATCTGGAGAAGTTAGTGTGATTTTCAGTCCATCGCTGTTGGTTCATCCTCATTTCCTTGTCTTAACAGTTTCCCCCCACCCTACCTCGTGTAAGGGACTCGAAAGTAGTGCCCAGTAAGAGGCTAAGGGCCTAGAATTCTGATTTTAGTGTTTCATAAAGTGATTTAAAATGAACACTGAAAAATATGTAACTAAGCTCAATAGACACCTTCATTTGCCTGAGAGAAACAGCGTGAGTTGCATATTGATTTTTATCAAACGAAACAATCCAAACTTTCCCTTAAATCATAACTATTTGGAAATCTACCATAACCAGCCTCAACCAATGTTTATGCTGCCTTCCCATGTGTCCAAGCCAAACCTCTCCTTCACCCCGGACAGTGCTGTGAAGCCTGCAAAGACCTGGAGGCCTGCTGGTCATCTACAGACAGTGCTGTGAAGCCCAGCACGCTGCAAAGACCTGAAGGCCTGCTGGTCATCTCCCATCAGGTGAACTCAGCTGAGATTCTGTGAGACTCAGGACAGGGTTTTTATTAAGAAGAAAAATCAAAGTACCTGAGGAGTTAGGATTTGATTTGTGTTTCTAACTAATTATTATGGACCTGAGGAGCTGCCTGACTGTTACATCACGGGAGAAAGGCTAAATTAAAAACAAAACAGCTTAAATTATTTAGCTGAGCCACAGCTTTGAAGGGCTAAAAGCATACTTACCCATTATGATGGACTCCAATTGTCCCATCCCATCCATAAGACAATTTCATTCCACTCATTCCATTTCTTTACTTACTTTTTCAGATGGCTTCCCCAATAAAAACATATTCTACGACATTCTGAACAAGCTATTGAGGGCTAATGGATTGATGGAGACTGAGCCACTCTCTTCTTTCCAGAAACAAACACAGATGATCGATAGAATTCTTCTTTCTGGAATCAATTCTTCTCCCCAGAAAGACTCTGGGTAGTGTCAGGAACTTTCACTAGCAGGAGACACAGATCTCTTTCCCTAATATTCACACACTAAACTATATTGTCCATTTACATGGAAAAGTCTAGGATGATATTTTCAATGCTCATCTCTGAACTCAAATGCTCAGTTTGCTTTTCTGTATCTTTTTGCATGTAGATAATATGAACAATGTTTCAGATTTCTTTATCTTAGTTAATTGAATTCATTCTAACAAAAAAAAAATATCCAGTTCCTAAGATTATGCCAATACCATTTTTAGTTCATTTCCTCTTCGTATCGCCAAACAGCCTCACTCCAGATGTGGTAAAGGAAGTCTTGCTGGTACATCTAATTAGGTAAAATCTAGGCCTGTCGTTTGTGTTAGCTACACTTTGTCATGGAGATAAACATCTCTGTTCATTTGTTCTCTCATCTTCATATGGAGATTAATTTTAATTTCTCATGCACTTAATTCCTAGAAGAAATGTGGAGGTTATGAAATAGATCTACCATCTCCATAGTTAAATAACTTTGAGCCTAGTGAATATTAAATAGAAGCTTAGGACTAGGGGATGAGAAATAAAACTCCGAATCTACCTGACTGACCTCTATTGTTGTACAGGGGAAGCATTGGTTCTCAGAACAATGACCTCACCAAGTCACAAAAAGTTGTCTCTGCTTGGAGAAGTGGTCCTCCCAACGACTCCTGGGTGCTCTGGGCACTTGACTTCCATGGCTGTTGCTACCTTGAGAAACCTCTTAGCAACTTGAGTTCAACCCTTCATCTGCACACCATTATCCTGTGACTACATACAGCATACTACACGGTTTAGAGTGCTAAGTGAATGGGGCTCTCTTCAATGCTTTAGTTCCTTTATGTCTGTTTTCTTAGAATGGAATATAATAAATTATAATGTCAAATTTTAAGAATTTGGCTATGATTCCCATGAGGAAATGAATATATATCAATAATACTACTCAGCTACTGAGGAAGAGGACGTTCTGTGTTTTGCAGGCAAATGGATGGAACTAGAAAATATTATCCTGAGTGAGGTAACTCAGACCCAAAAATTACATGCATGGCATGTATTCACTAATAAGTGGAGATAAGCCAAAAATAAGGTACAGAATACACAAGATACAGACCACAGAACTCAAAAAGGTCAACAAGCTAAAGGTCCCAAGAGAGGATGCCTCAGTCCCACTTGGGAGGGAGAAGAAAGCAATCACAAGGAAGAAAGGAGAGACTTTGGAGGGAAAGTGTATGGTGGGGGGGGAGAGGGTAACCATATCTAGTATTGGGTGAAGGAAAAGGACTAAAGCCCGAAGGCCAGCAAAAAGAATGAAAACAGGCAGCCTCAGGAGATAAGAGTTTGGGGAGACCCTCAAGAATGCACCAGAGACCTGGGAGGTGGGAAGACTCTCAGGACTCAAAGGGAGGGTCTCTAAGGGAGGATCTTAGAAGAAATGCCTGAAAGTAGGAAGAGGAAACTTACAGAACACACCGCCAGCAGGAAGACAGAGCAACAAATGAGGGAGGGGGGGTCATCTCAAAGTCAAAAGTCTGCCCCATAATTCCTGTCTGAATGAACTTTAGGGATGGAAACGGAGAGGAGCTTGAGAAAAAGAAGGTCCAGCGACAGGCCCAAAGAGGAATCCAGCTCAAGAGGAGGTCCTAAGGCCTGACACTTTTACTGAGGCTGTGAGGTGCTCACAAAAAGGGATCTATTATGACTGCCCTCTAAAAGATCCAACAAGCACCTGAAAGAGTCAGATGTAGATATTTGTACCCAACCAATGGACAGAAGCTGCTGACCCCTGTGGTTGAATTAGGGGAGAGCTAGAAGAAGCTGAGGAGGAGAGCAACCCAGTAGGAGGACAAGTAGTCTCAATTAACCTGGACCCCTGAGAACTCTCAGACACTAGACCACCAACCAGGCAGCATGCACCAGATGATATAAGGCTCCCAACATATATACAGCAGAGGACTTCTGGGTCTGGGTTCAATCAGAAAAGATGCACCTAACCTTAAAGAGAGTGGAGGCCCCAGGGTGGTAGGGACATGTTCATGGAGATGGGAGTGGGGGTGGAGGAGGAGGTATGCGATATGGAACAGTCAGAGGGTGGACTGGGAGGGGAATAATATCTGGAGTGTAAAATAAATAAATAAACAAATAAATAGATTAAATTAAAAAAAAAGAAAATTCAAAAAAAGAAAGAAAAAATACTAGGCATAAAATCTTAAAATTAGAAGTATCATCACCACATATCAGCTTTGAGGTCCCCAATTACATCTGTCGTAGTCACAAATCCCATTGAAGGAAATAGATGCCTCTGTAGAAAGTTCTGAAGAAATATAGACAACACTGTGGAGTGGTGGTGCAAAATAATTTAAAAGAATTTTAGCTTTCAGCATAATTCCCAAAGAAGGGTTCCTCATCTCACACACATAGGGTTGATCTAACTCCTGAGCCTTGCAGTATCTGTAAGATTATTTTCAACCTAATTGCAATTTTTTCATCTTTTTTTTAATCTTTTTTAATTATCCATTTTTCCAATAATTTATACTTTTATTCACCTTACATCCTGATCATAGCCTTACCTCCTCTCTTCCAAGTTCCAACCTTACAAATTCTTCTCCCAATACCCTGAGAAGGGAAGCCCCCACCCTTGGGTACCACCCAACCTTGGGATATCTAGTCTCAGCAGGACTAGGCACAGACTTGCTCACTGAGGCCCAACCAACCAGATAGCCTAGATAGGGGGAAGGGGACCCAATGGCAGGAAACAGAGATTGAGCAGTCTTGCTGGTGCCATTTAAGAAGAAAGAGAGATATGAGGAGAAGCAGAAGAAGGAGGAGCAATAAGAGGAGAAGGGGAGAAAGAGAAGAAGGAGGAAGAAGAGATAGAGCAGAACCAGAAGGAGGATGAGAACAAAAAGAAGACTAACAGCAAGAAGAGCAAGATCACCAAATAACAAATGAATAGTGACATGTATGCCCACAATTTTAAATAAAAAGTAATAAAAGGAAATCATCATATTCCTCCAAACATTTTCCCCCAGCGTCTCTTTTGTCTTTGTGTTCATCTTGCTCACTTCTCTCAGCAGAGTGAATATATGTAGTCCAGAGTGCATGGGTCTGCAATGGAAAATAACTTCATTCAATGTTTCAAAACATCATATATCTGCCAAGATTTTGATATAATGTAAATCCCTTATGAAGTCTTATTCTGGTTAAAAATGTAAAGAAGATCCTTAAAGATTGATTGAAGAGTGGGCATGTGACTTTGCAGATGGTAAAATGCCAGTCCCACTTGGGATGCTCCTTCATGAGCATTGCCATCTACTTCCACTCCAATTAAAAAAAAAAAAAAAGTCACAATGAGTCCTGAGCAGGAAATCAACCCATGCATTTTCAATATCTTCTCCTCTTCCTTTTCTTCCTTTTCTGGTTTTATGTTACTTTCTTCTTTCTCTCTGTTCTTATTTAGCCTCCTATGCTTGTTTCAAGGTGCCATCATTGTGCTCAGAATACTGAAATATAGGGCTGCTTCCCTGAAAATGTCATTTTATGGAGACATTGAGTTACAACCCAGTTTCCATGAACTGAGAATAACTGGGAGAGTGGAGTGATGATATGCCCTGCTCTTTCTGATTAAAATACTCAATAGGGGTGTTGATAAGGTCATAGCTGATTATAATTGATTATTTCATGCAAGGTAAAACTGAGCCTTTCACTCAGAGCCTTCTATCCACTGAGGTTTAATATGTCTTTGATATTTTCTTTATGGCACACTGCCCTTTGATGTACACTGCTATTTGTGAGCATAGAACTTAGAAGCTGAAAACAAAACAAAACAAAAATAACAACAACAAAATAAAACCAACCCAGTCGGGATGGGAAAGATAGGTAGAGAGCTCATAACATGAAAACCAAGTCTCACATCATAAGAGGACATAAGTAGGACATCAGAGGTTGTCATGAATTCCCCACAGGCATTGTCAGGGGGGTACCTCCACCAGCTCCATGACATCCAGATACGGAGTTAGCTTTGTCTTCTTCTTGGGTCTACTGGCCACTCTACCAGTCAGGACAATCCCATGTTGCACCAAGCACTGACAAAACCCACCATTAAAATAGAGATCCTCTATAGTGACCAGTCTTCAAAGGTATCAATCACTCTAGAAAACTCTGCTCAGTATAAATTTATCTAAAGCATTATTTTATGTATAATGATGGGTGAGTTGTTCCACTCCAAATGATGTGCAAAATTTTATAAGACTGCCAACTCATAGCACTGCCCACTGAGATGCTCATGAAATGTCCACAGAATGCTGGACAAGACCTGAATGCACATACCATACTGGTGGTAATAGAAGAATATGTAAAATAACTATTTTCTTAGAATTATAGACTATAGGAAAGCAAAGACCCCTGAGGAAATCACACTCAGAAGGATCATTCTGTCACTGTCTTCGTATGGGTACCCCCAGGGGAGGCATAGGTTCTGTACCAAACATAAAGTACATGCATCATACCTTCTTTGCAATTGTTGTATAAACTGTGCAAAAGCCTTATGGCTGTTTCTCCTGGCCACAAATTTCCTGCAGGTCTGAAAGTCCCCAGATTCAATGCCCAACTTTAAGGCCAACAGCATCTGCAAGGAAAGGCATAAATTTGCATGGAAAAACTAGAAAAGCCCTGATGTGGAAATACTAAGAATCAGTGCCTGGAGAGAGGCTTGTCTTGGGAATTGATTCTTACCTGACAGATCTAGGAAGCTTAAAACAAGAAGATAGGTAGGTGGTTGTAAGACCAGGAAAGATCCACAAAGGATCACTCCTGGGATGATCACATGGTTAGAAATGTAAGACACAGGGAAATAAGCAAAGATATTAGATACTAGAATAACATTTAAAACAAAGAACCGATGAATTGCAAAATCTGAAGTCACTAATCAAATGCTACTCAAGATGGACACAAACTCAAAAGGCTGAGCTTTTCCTATAAATAACAACCAGGGAGAGTTCTTACAGAGAACATTTTACAATACAGTTGTAGGGAATGGGAAAAGGCTCTAAAGAATAAAAAAAATGACATTAAAGTTGAGAAAGCATAACAAATCTGGAAGTTTTGTGAGATGTCACTGAAGACTTGGGGAAACAGGAGCTGATTCCCAGGAGGATGATGGATAAATATGTTCAGAAGAGTCTTTCAGACTCTTGGGTGACGGAGTTTCAGAGACACAGTGGCTGCCCCACCAAAACAACACAGAAACCAGACACTATGGCAGCAGGATAGTCCCCTTCACTTTCAGGATACGTGACTAAAAAGGAGCTGGCAACAATCAATAACTATCACAAAAAATATTTTTTAATAGCTGACAACTAAACAGTTAAAATGCTAAACATACATACAGAGATTTGAGTAAAATATTAATGCTATAAGATGTATACACACTATAAATATGCACACATTAATATACACATATATATGAGTACAGAGATAATTATTAATTTGACAGAGATGACTGTTTTAACTGTTTATAAAATATTGACAAGTATTACAATACACTGGATAGTAAGAAACATCTACAATTCCAGCTGGTCATTGTCAGATAGACTACAATCTCATGGGTGAAGTCAGTGGTAGGACAAGCTGTATGAAGCCCCAAATCCATAAAGTGAGTGACATACTATTGTATAACCTTTGGGTTAAAGAAAGCTCTTCTTAGAACTTGGAAAAAGATATTTAAAACTACAGTAAAAGTGCACAAGAGATGAAGCATGCTAACAGCACTTTGCAAAACACAAGAAAATCAAGAACGAAGACCAGCACGTGGATACTTCATTCCTCCTTTGAATAGGAAACAAAATACCCATGAAAGGAGTTACAGAGACAAAGTTTAGAGCGAAGACGAAAGGATGGACCATACAGAGACTACCCCACCGGGGGATCCATCCCATAATCAGTCACTAAACTCAGACACTATTGCATAGGACAGCAAGTGTTTACTGAAGGGACCCTAATATAGCTGTCTAATACAGAGGTGGATGCTCACAGTCATCTATAAGATGGAGCATGGAGCCCACAATGGAGAAGCTAGAGATAGAACCCCAGGAGCTGAAGGGGTCTGCAACCCTATAAGAGGAACAATAATATGAACTAACCAGAACCCCCAGAGCTTGTGTCTGTAGCTCCATATGTAGCAGAAGATGGCCTAGTCGGCCATCATTGGGAGGAGAGGCCCCTTGGTATTGCAATCTTTATATGCCCCTATACAGGGGAACGCCAGGGCCAAGAAATGGGAGTGGGTGGGCAGGGTAGCAAGGCGGTGGGAGGGGGGAGGGAACTTTTGGGATAGCATTTGAAATGTAAATTAAGACAATATCTAATAAAAAATTTGACAAAAAAAAAAAAGAAAAGAAAACATGAGCTGGCAAGACGGCTTAGTGAATGAAGACACTTCTCACCAAGTTCAAGTTTATGTGCCACCCAGAATTCAATCCCCAAATTCACATGGCAGAAAGAGAGGACTAACTCCTGTAAGCCTTTCACAGGACTTGTCAAGCATGTATGTTTAAGTGTGTACTTGCACACTTGCTTGCACACATGTGCATTAGATGTAATAAAAACAATGTAATAAAAGACTAAAGCAAAGTTACAGGAAATAAAGAGAGCATTGGACAGCATAGCATATTGATCCAAGTGCTGACACAATAGACATAATTACAAAAATAAAAGGTGTATTTTCTCAATAATATTAGGAATAAAGAAACCACCTGGCAAAGAAAAAAAAAAAACTCAAGAAACTCATAAATAAAACGTTAAACTTTAAAAATGCAAGAGATGAGAAAGCGGACATATCAAAATAAAACAAATGAATGTCTCAAATCATCTTAATAGAAAAATTCCAAAGCAATACATATGATGAGGATCTTCATTTAATGAAGGTTTGTACACCCACTGTCTTCTAAAGGTCACTGCCATTGAGTATAGAAAGAACAATTAACCCTAGGAACACAGAACTTATTATAAAAATAATAAATTATATTATCTCAAAAATACTTTTTGAAGGAACAATCAACCGTGAATTTGTTCTTTTTCTCTGGACTTAGTTTCAAGATGAGTTTAAAAGAACACTAAAGAAAACCATGAGACCATTTCATGACTTGATTTTAAATTAAATTGCAAATATTTTATGGAGAGTGTTTTTACCTAACATAGGTGATGAAGTAGATGGTTAGGTTTATTAAAAAAAATTCAAGAGTAGTTTAATATCAGAAAATCTGTCAATGATATTTAAAATATTAATGATTTAATAAATTACATTACTTCCTCAATTGACAGAAGAAAGCATCTGATAAATTCAACAGTTTTTATTATTAACGCTCATAAAATATGAATGGTAGGAAAGCTTACCTGACACAAACTATATACCAGAAATTATGAGTTAAAGCCTTATATGGATGGTGGAAGTAATGAGTGACTTTTGAGAGCAGGATCTAAGTACATGGGCTCTCCACTTTATTTTTCAATGCAGACTGCAGGCCTGGAAGTATAATGCAATAAATATATGAGCATAAAGAGAAGGAAGCTCAGATCCACTCAAAAATGACTAATAATTTGCAGCAACATGTATCATAAATGGAGATGCAGTCCCCGGGATCACAAGAGCCCTGCAGGTCTACTACACATATGATTTCTTTGTAGCATTTAATGATGGCTGTCTATTTCAGAAAAGCCACTCGGGCAAAATAATAGCCACAGATCTGTAGAATGTGCACAATGGACTTTAATTTAAAGAAGTTTAGCCTAAAATTAGCTTAAAAATGACAATAAGTTGAGAGATAAGTTTTATATGAATAGGGAAATACAACAGTACAAAAGTACCCATTTTCTTTTGGTCTATATTAATTTATGAGTTCTATATAATTTTGACCAGGAAGTTTATAGTTGTAGAGGATTTAAATGTTTGATATTAAATATATTTTCATATATTTATATGTATAAAAATGAAACAATAAGAATAGATTTACCCATAGTAGAGAAAAATCCAGTCAAATGACATACAAATGAGGAATGTTGTTGAAGTGACTTTAACAAAGCTCTATGGGCAAATAATATTATATAATTCAATATTAGGCCTATGTGGACACAAGACTTGATGATAGTTTTCACATTAACACACACACACATACACACATATTTATGTGTGTAGGTTTACACATTGATGGGTTCATTTCCATGGTAACAAGAAGGTCTGAGAAGACAACAGACTCCTGTTTCCACCCAGTGTCCCAGAAGCAGATCAGAGACACCACCCAAGAGAAGGCAGCTGATAGACCAGGGCTCCCCAGAGAGACAGTGCCTAAGAGTAAAATGACATCATCATGCAGATGGAAGAGAGCTTTAAGACTTGCAGCTTAGGGAATAGTCAGACCCAGAAGAGACCTTGGATGTGAATAACCTGAAAACTGCAGCATCTTCATCCACAGTGTCCACAGGTAGAAACGTTGACTATGAAATTCAACAGGGAACAAGAGTCGGAGGTGAGGAAGATTCTTCAAAGCATCAGAACTTCCTTGGCGATAGCATTGAAGACAGTATCTATAATAGAGCCTGGCTTGGGTCTCTAGAGATTGCTCAGCAGCTAGAG
Organism: Mus minutoides; assembly: GCA_902729485.2. Lineage (NCBI taxonomy): Eukaryota > Metazoa > Chordata > Mammalia > Rodentia > Muridae > Mus > Mus minutoides. The sequence goes on from LR749584.1 coordinate 1,544,743, forward strand.
CGCCCCCTGTTCTTGCAGAGGACTTGGGCGGGGTTCCCAGCATCCACATGATAGCTCAGGAACTGTCTGTAACTCTTCTTGGGCATTCAAAAGCCTCAACTATCTTCTGTGGATATTATATACAAGTTATTAAATGTATAAGAAGATAAAGAGAAGAGGGCCAAGTGAGCTATGCACATAAGCTAATAGCTTCAAATTTTATCACAAAATCTATACCTTTTAAGATGACAAATGACTAAGTGTACCCGGCCTCTATGTGGTGTCTCTATATCTTGATTGGGAAGATGCATGCTTTGCCGCTAAGTAATCTTTTTTGCAAAGCTTGGTGTTTCATACAATTATGCTAAATACTTAATAGATGGTGTCTTATTTTACTTCATCAATTGAATATTCAAATGATACCGGGCCTTAAATTAATGGTGCCTTCAAGTGGGCAGGTCAATATAATTAAGAAAAATATGTGCAAGCAGTATTAAGCTTGAGGCAAAAATAAACATTCTTACCCAGTATGTGAATCTTGGAAGAAAAAAAAAAATTCTCCCAGGCTGCCTGTGGAATCAGAGCCCTGAAAGGATCTTCCCTACCACTATTGTTATAGGGAAGAAAAGGCAGTACAAGGATCAGTCTACTAAGAGGAAAGCCCTTGGCTGTGACAGCCTCCACAAGTCCCCTCCAACTGAAGCCCAGGGATTCTGGCAACATTCCATCCCTTCTCTTCCTCTCCAAGTTACCAAAGAATTTAAAATTTGAGCATTTTCAAACGCAAATTCAGTATAATAGCATTAAAATAACAATAGGGTTTTAAGAGAAACAAATATATTTTGGATTCACTAGTTTTTTTAAAGAAAACCTATTCTGTCAGGATTAGTGTGCACATTTCAGGCTTGGTGAGAGAAGGGTCATAAATGCACTCTCCATGAGTCTTGGTGCCTTTACTGTGCCTTTGCCTGTGTCTCAATGCCATGGCAGAAATTTGGGGTATGAAGGGAGTTTCACTTAGAGGAAAAGGAAGAGAATCTAACTCCCAAATGATGATCCGTCACAATCTAGCAATGAGGCCTATTCTCACATCATTACCCAAAATTTATCCTCATTCACATGACTACCTTAGGAACTTAGACTGCCCAGCATGACTGGAGTTTAAATAGCTGCTTGACAAACAAGATAGGAACCATTGGATCTGGGTCATGAATCTTTATACACAAACTAGTTCAGAACAATGACAGTGTTACCTATCCTCTACAAAGTTGCAAAAACCAGCTGCCTCACATAAACTGACTTCTCTGCTATGGACCCTAGAATGAATTTAGCATGTCAATGCATTATAGCAATGACATAGTTGTGATTTCTGCTCAGCAGGACACTATTCATATGGAGAAATTATGACCCCAAAGCATGCCACACACCAACCTGAAGACTGAGAGACAACATAGTGTGTTTTCTAATCTTTGTAGTTCAGTGTGGATATATAAATAGAGATTGGAGAGACTGAATGATAAACATACATATAGAAAACTTTGTGTGTGTGTGTGTGTGTGTGTGTGTGTGTATGTGTGTGTGTGTGTGTGTGTGTGTGTGTGTGTGTGTGTGTGTGTGTGTGTGTGTGTGTGTGTGTGTGTGTGTGTGTGTGTGAATATATATATATATATATATATATATATATATATATATATATATATGTATGTATGTATGTATGTATAAAGCCCATATGAAGTGAAAAACTGACAAAAATTCCACAAAGAAAGATATCAAAGGTGAACTCAGGAAACATGAGCCTAATCCTAACCCTGAGTCTTCTCTTAAGCACAGCTATGGAAATATTCAGTAAATCCTGTGACCTTAGCTTAGGGAGAAGATGCACGCTCCAGGTGAATGTCCACACGCTGTCCCAGTCCACCTTGTGAGCTAGGCTGTTGCCTGCAGAGTGTGGTCTGAGCTCATTATGAATAATTCATGTCTCATCTATCTTCTGAAGAGGTGTTAAATTGCCCTTTTGGCATGTCTGTGGTTTCTGAGGAATGTGTTCACACCTCATTATCACTCGGTGATGGACTCCTGAGAGAGGAGGTAATTGTCTTCCACCAAGGACTCTGTCAGTGTGGCAATGCACCACTTCAAGACCAGAGAGCTTCCCTGGTGACCGCAAATCTGCAGAACTTCAGAAGAAAGGAGATCCCAGGTCAGTTTCCCCTCTAACTTTGAGGAAAAATTTGCTTCAGTTAGAATTTACTTATTGCCTTTCCCAGTATCTTCAAAATTAAACTGGAAAGGAAGGCAAGAAGAGACATTTCATTTTTTTTTTTTTTTTTATGGTGTGGTCAAAAGTGCTCCTTTGCTGTGCAAGACTAAATACCTTCCACTGGGTCTCATATGAAACAGCCATGCATGCATCTCATTGTTTGCAGCAATATCCATGCAATTATATTACTGCAATGACATTGTGGCACCCAGAGAGGTTGGCAGTTTCCCTCCCCTTACAGCTTCAGACAGGATCTCTTCACAAGAAGGGATCTGGCCTCAGCATGTTGAGTTATGCCTACCTGCACCTTGGGGGACACTGAGTGAGTATCTGGTAGCCATCAAGGCCAGGTGCATTCTGTCAGCTCAACCTGTACTCTTTAAAGCAGCTGCCACAGACTCAATATCTACTGCAGAACTCTGTCTATTAGAACGTATAAGAGGCATGCCAAGGGGATCCACCAAGGTATGCTCACTAGAAGGTGGGCTTCTAAATACTGAACCTCCCAGTATGCAAATGGGCTTTGTGTGTATGTGAGTGTGTGTGTTGTGTTTGTGTATTCATGTATGTGTGCTTTGTGTGTCTGTGTATGCATTTTTGTATTTTTGTGTGTATAAGTGTATGTTTGTGTGTGTGTTTATATCGATATGTGTGTACATATAAGTGTGTGTGCCTGTTGGCAATAATGTTTATTAAATACGGTTTCAAATTTAGATGCAAAATTTAGATTAAAAGTAAATTAACAGAAAAAATATTAGCCTTAGGACTATGTGGCCTTTAAATGTCTTTCTAGATTGATAGACGAGAGAGGATGCCTTCTGCACAAGCCCTTGAAGATGATGGTGAAAGTCAGAAATTCTGAACAGAAATGACTGTTGTGAATCCACATGACATCGCTGGTGCAGAAGTACAGACAGTTTTCCATTATAAGAAACATGGCCTCTGTGAGGCTCATTTTGTCATCATGAGCCCAAATCCCTGCTCCCACTGTCCCTTTAACACTTTATGCTGGGGATTTCCCTGCCAACTAACTGCTCAGCATCCTCTGATGCTGCTCAATTAGATTTCTCTCAAGCCCTAGACGCCACCTTTGTGCCACACACCCCGAGTGCAATAGCACTGACAGGTGCCCGGGGAGCTCTGAGCCATCAACTTCTCCACCAGTTTGAGTGACACTTCACCTACCACTCACATAGCTGCGTAGACTCTTCCTTTACTTTTCTCCTGCCTCAATGGTGCAATCTGAGAGGGGAAGCAAGGTGGAATCACCAGGAGGAGAGAAGACTTCCAACAGAGATGAGTGCAAGGAGAACAGAGGTAACTTCAGTGAGACATCTCATTTCATGGAATAAACAAAGTCTATTTAAACCTTTGGAGGTGGGTAAGGGATTTTGGGGTAAGTGTATATCATTGCCCAAGACCATGGTGCTGGGCATGCTTTATTAGCACAAGGATGAATTCAGGTGCTGTTGGACATAACCATATAAGGCAAAGAGGAAGATTAACCTGGCTACTGGGCTACATGATCTCCAGTGGGCAAAGGTGGGGGCACATGGTTATGTGTATAAGGACACTCAGGCCTTGGCTCTGGGGATGAGAGGGAAGCATTTCTTCATGTCAAAAGGGATATTCTGAATTTCCATTCTCAGTTTCATGACTCCAATAACTTCAATAACATGTGTAGACAGATGGCATCCAAACACATATCTTTGACCTAGTTTATGTAAGTGAAGCTCATACTGATATACATAGCTATCTGGCCAAAAGAAAGGCAAACTCTGAGTGAAGCTCATCTCCTGGGCTACATAAGGATGTTTAATGCAGAGGCTTATTTGTAACCATCTAAAAGAATAGACTAAGGGTAACCTCTGTGGAAATGTCCTTTGGTCAAACAGATTCGTGGAAATTATGTGGTGTTCTAATTCTGTAGAAACTAAATAAATAAAAGATGCAGTAAGTATTGTGCTGGTTTGAATATGCTTGGTCCAGGAGTGGTGCTATTAGGAGGTATGGCCTTGTTGGAGTAGGTATAGACTTGTTGGAGGAAATGTGTTACTGTGGGGGTGGACAATGAGACTGTCCTTCTAGCTGCCTGAAAGACATTCCCCTCCTTGCTGCCTTTGAATCAAAATGTAGAATTCCCAACTCCATTTCCTGCACCATGGAAAAGGTCTGCATAGATGCTACCATGTTTTCTGTCATGATGATAATGAACTGAATCTCTGAACCTCGTAAGCTAGCCCTAATTAAACGTTGTTACTTATAAAAGGTGCCTTGATCATTTCCACAGCAATGGAAACCCAAACTAATACAAGTATAACTTTTTACTAGAGAAAATACAGGTCATGAAAGCCTCAACAGTTTTGCGTATCACACAATCATGATAGAGTCACAGATGCAGGATATATGAGACAGCTATCATGGTCTGAACACAAAAGTATAGAAATAGCTTAAAACCCTAAACTGCAATAGTGACTCCACTCTACCTGTTAGATTTCCTATGCGAGTGAAAGTATTATTTGGAATTTGTTGGCAGCATAAAAGAAAAACGTGTGTCTTAAAAGTCATTTTCGGGGGTGGGGAAGTTATCACTTATTTAAAGCAGAAAAGAAAGCTTGCCCGATCGAAACACAGCCTTGAGAATGAACAGTGATGCAGTGTGAAGAGTTTTTGTCTTTTGGAAGATGGCTGTGCTCTACCATACAACTTTCACTGTGATGGGGGCAAGGGGCTGTGTGTGTGTGTGTGTGTGTGTGTGTGTGTGTGTGTGTGTGTGTGTTGCACTCAAAGGCAGAAGAGGATTTCAATGCTCTCTCATTTTCTATCCTATTCCCTTGAAACAAGGTCTCTCACTGGCCTGGAGCTCACCAGTTTATAGGGAGGCTGTTGGAAGCAAGCTTTAGTGAGCCTCCTGACTCAGCATTCCCTCCACCCTAGTGCTGGGGCTACAGGCACAGGAAGTCACAACCAAGTGCGAGGGATCCAGATTTAGGTCCTCTTGTTCACAAAAAGTTCTCTTACCCACTGAGCCATCCTCATAGTCCCCATAACTTTCTTAGTTACAAAACAGGGGCTGTGTTTGCCTTATAAAATGAGAAACTGTAATTAAATTATATATAAAACTAAAACAGGGAGCATTGCTTGTGTGTGTGTGTGTGTGTGTGTGTGTGTGTGTGTGTGTGTGTGTGTGTGGTGTATTTACACTCCTAATGCCAATAAGATATGATACAACAGAACTTCATGATCAGATATGACACAATTTCAGTCACAGGGCATTTGAAATTGTATGAAGTTCATGCCTTTTATTCAATATTGCTTTTTCCTGGCTCTTGATTTAGAAAAATAAAGTCCTGTAAGTAAATATACTTTCTGGTGTTAAGAATATGTAGTTTAAACATTTTAAACAAAACCCTAACTATAATAGATTGTTTATTTATAGCTTATATCATAACACACCAGATCATCTTACTTAAAACTTGAGTCAATTTATAGTTTATCATAAAAATATGTAATAGCACATGATGGAACCATCTCCTGAGAGTATAAAGTTGTCAGATGTGGTTTTCTGCACTGTTATTAGCTACAGATGTGACTGGTAAACTCTTATAACTTTCTTCCTAAGGAATCCATCACCATCCCATCTTCTGTCAAATGCAGCACAGAGACCTCCACATCATGTATCCCATCTTATCCTCATCGTGCTCTACAAATTTCCAGGTAACAGATACGAAACCCACACAGCTAGTGTTTCACAGGAAAGAATAAAAGTCCTCACTTCCATTGTTTTCCCTAAAGAAAGAAAGGCTGCTAAATCATTTATAGTATTTTACATGAGGTGAGGAGAATAAAACCAATTGTATGAACAGAAATTCATCTTTCGCATCCCAATAGGCTTCTATTACAAGAAGCCACCATGAGCCATAGTACAGCTACTGTATCTATGTGAGGTGTAGAAGTCTTATTCAGGAAATGAAAGAGAAGCAACTAGAGGCAAAAAAAAAAAAAAAAGACCTTCTTATTGAGTAGGCAGATTAACGAAGCTCTGATACTTGAGAACTTCCATTGCTGACTCCCCCTTCAGCAACATCAATGGCAAGAGGCTCTGCCTTTTCCATCCAGTGGCAGCCCATCATTGGTTGTTACCTTCTAGAAGAGTTTAATTTGCATAGGCTGACATTCTTCCACCCAGAAGTAATGTTTTATCTTTGTCATCAACTTTACACGCTTAGGAAGAGGAAACCTCAATTTGGACTTGCCTCCACTGAATTGGCTTGTGGGCATGTCTATGGTAATATTTTTTTGACTGTCAATGTTAGGAAATCCATCCCACTGTGGATCTGTCCATCTCTAGGCAGGGAGTTCTGGGCTGTATATGAAAGGTAGCTGAGAGAACCAGTGTCGCAAATCAGTAATCAGCATCCCTCTATGTTCCTGCCTTGGATCCCCTCAATGAGGAACTACAATCTTGAAGCCAAATAAACTTTTTTGTCACAAATTTAATTTTGATGAGTGTTTTATCATAGCAATAAAAACCAGACTAGAACACTAGGTAACACATAGAGAAGCTAACTACCAGAAGCACCAAATTGCCCACAGCACATGAGAGTTAATGGCTTCTGAGATTTTCCCAGAATGATGATGACAAAGACTTCCTTGATCAAGTCACTGGCACCCTGGTTTGTCCAGGATCATGCTGAACTGCTCAACCAAAAACTCACATTTGGAAAGCTATATTCAGGAATGTCTGGTATTGGATATACAGTGGTCCATTCTCAGGTTCCACCATTGGTTTTACCTGTACACCACCAAATATGATGGGGACAGTTACCTGGAATCCCTTTAAGTCTGTTAAGCAGACACTAGCTCACATGACATATATATGCATAATATTATCCTCTAATGTCATACACATACATGGAGAGATAGATATAAATAGGTAGATGAATAGATACTTAGATAGATACAGCCGGGCATGGTGGCACATGCCTTTAATCACAGCACTCGGGAGGCAGAGGCAGGTGGATTTCTGAGTTAGAGGCCAGCCTGGTCTACAAAGTGAGTTCCAGGACAGCCAGGGTTATACAGAGAAACACTGTCTCAAAAAACCAAAAATAAAAAAAAAATAGATACATAGATTCATAGATACATAGATTGATACATAGATACATAGACAAATAGGTAGATAAATAGATGATAGATGCAGATAGGTACATACATACATACATACATACATTCATAGATAGATAGAGATGAGCATTTACTTATCATGAAATGGCTACATCTAGCTAATTTCAAGTATTTCAATTCACATATTTATCATTAGTAGTGTGAAAATTCATGATACCCACATTATTACATATTTTATTAATCTATACTACTGTCTTGAACTATATATGTGATGTTGATATAAGAGAAGACTTCACAAATTTCTTCCTCCTATCTAACTCTGATTATAGCATTTTTTTGTTGTATATTTTATTGTATCTATATGGGTGTTTTGCACCCCAGTATGTCTATGCCCCAACATATGTGCCTAGTGCCCAGGAAGGACAGAAGAAGACATCAGAATTGATTTTAAGCCTACATTGAGATAAATTAATCTCAACAACATAGAGCTTTTTCTCAATGTTCTGGATTCAATATTACTGCTATGAATGACCAGTCTCAGACAAAGATGAATATGTTCTCTAAGCTGCCCCTATCAACTTGATCAGAAGCAACTGCAAGTTTTTTGGTTTTGGTTTTGTTTTTTTTTTTTTTTTTTTTTTTTTTTTTGAGGCAGAACTAACTTTACCATAGACTGCATTTCAAATTAAAGGAGGGACTGAAATAGCTGCCTTGCCAGTGAATATTTGCAAAGGTGTAATTGGTCCCATTGTGGCAACATCATTCCCCCTCTAAACAAGAGTTTGCAGTCATAAAGCCTTTGTCAAAATAAAGTGAAATGGATAAAGTACAGAGAGCGTGGGTAATGTGCACCTGGGGGTGAGCTGCCAGATGAGGTGTATTTTGCCCCAGGTAGTCCTGTGGCTAGAAGGAGAGGCATATTATGATGATCACAGCAGATGTTGATAAAATGCTGATGACCCATACCCCGCACACATCTACAGTGAGCAAGTTTTACCTTGCAAACTAAGAATCAATAAAAAAAAGAGAGAATTCCCCAAAATTTTACACACTTATTTCAAGTGACTATTGTAGGTACAATAGTGTCTAACTACAGTCCATTTGTCTACCCACAGGGTATGTGTTGAGCATCTTCTGCTTCAGGAAGAGGTGTTGATCAGGGAGGCAGCTGCAACAAGCCACAGATGCTCTCTGCCTTATGTTTTAGTTAGAAGGTCTGGGGGACCCATGACAAAAGCATCATGGAGAATTAAAGCATTTCACTGGCTTCTGTTGGCATTAGAATAAAGATGAACGTATTTAATGCAGCCTTAGATAATCCTATTCATATTTGATGACATTGCCTCCTGTCCAGAATGACAGACTGAAAGTGGAAAGTACGAGAGTGTGAGATCAGAAGGTGATAATGGAGAGAGTTTGGGGCTAGAGTCTTGAGAAGTTAGTGTAGTTTGATTATGGAAGGTAAAAGTAGTAGGGGTTGGGATCTCATTCAAGGTGCAAGTTAAGGAGCTGCATACTTGGTTTCAAAACCAAAGCATGCTTAACATACTTTGATTGTGGTGTCACTAAGTCTGTTGTCTTGATGAGGGTGGGGAGGGTTAGGGGAATCATCACACAGCTATGCCATCGACGACAGCTGTTCTGGCTGTAGACCCTGAACCTCCTACCTCACTTTACAAACCATACATTTCCTCTCTTGCCCCACACATTCTTGACAAGCTTTTGGAATACATCTTACCATTTGAGAAAAAAATCCTGGATTAAAAAAAAATCTCTCCCCAGATATTGTGTCTTATCCATTCTGCCTTGAGTCCCTCTGTTGTTCCAATATTTGGGGATTCTACAATGTATGCATATTTTTCTATAATAAGCTAGGGTATTTGACCATCAAGGAAAACTGTACTTTCAAACAATCAATGAAAACCAACCAATAATGAATAGAAAACTTCAAGTGCTAGAGGGAGACTTGATATCTTGCAGTTCCATGTACTACATAAATATCATTTGAAGACAGAGTCTGAATAAAGATGGCTTGGGGGGGAAAAAAAGCCTAAGAAATCATAGTTTAGATTTACCATGAGCAGAATCAGTTGTGGATGACACAGCAAAGCCTGGTTTACTCCTAGTTAACAGAATGTGACACGGGAATCAATGACGTCATTGAAATCAGTGTACAAAATTGTTGAATATACAAACAGTTGGTAAATTCTGTGCCTTCAAACATAAAGCAAAATCCTAAAAGTATTAGTTCAAGTAGTTCATAGAAGCAAACAAACATACAAACAAATAAAACAGTTACTAGGAGACAAATTGCAAACCCTTTCTGGAAGGACTTGAGAGTGATAAGGATGATTACAATCAATCTATGTAAGAACTCTCTGGCCACAGCAAACATGAGGAAAGCTGTGAATGTCAAACTTTCAAGTTAATCTGGCCAGTCACCAAGACATATCCGCAGCTAGCTGTGGCTCCAGTGCATGGAAACTAGATGTAGGTGGCTAAGTGCTTTACAGAATACTTGTATCACACCCTAGGGTATCAATAGAAGGGGATGAGAAGTTCACAAGTTCAAGGCCAGACAAGGCTACATTTAAAAAGACACTATCTCAGAAACTAACTGAAAGGCAGACTCTAATTTGATACCTTAAGAATAGAAAGAATAGAAAATTAAACCAAAGTAAAAGAAAGTGTCGGGGGAGGAGGAGAGGAGGTAGAGAATGAGCAAGAAAAAAAAATTAAAGAGACTTTTTTTTTTTTTAATGCAATCAAAGGAAGAGCTTGAGGAATGGCGAAAAGATTGCTAATTGACTAAACTAAGAATACATGAATGTACTATAACTGTTTATTTAAGCTGGAATCATGTCAAACTACCTCCTAAACATTTATGTTTATGCCCATAGACAAGTGCTTCTCTCAGCTCTAATGAAAGAAGCTTCTTTTGGCTGGCAACAGGAACAAATGCAGAGGATCGTGGATGTTGAAGATATGGGAATAAGTGATGGATGATTCAGTCCTAAACAAGATATTTAAAACACCACTTCTAAGACTCATAAAAGAGGAGGAGGAAGAATGTAAGAAAACAGGGAGAAGTGCTGTGAACTGCTATATCAGCATGGCAGGCACTGCAGTAAGGAACTCAGAGTACCCAGGATGACCTACACTGGGTCTGTATCAAGTGGCTCTATCAACCAGCTGTCATGGAGGTAAGAAAGACCTCATACCTCCCTACTGAAATATTCTAGGGTACAGCATTGTCTTCAGTTATGTATCCACTGGTGAACTCACAAAGCTCCCATGGACAGCTCCACTCCCACATTCACACAGACAGCTTTGGTCGAACTCAATAGGTCAGAAAGCAAAACATAAATAAATGGGTGTGGAAAGGGACTTGGAGGGTAAAGAGGGACTTAACTGAGATAGGAGGTCAGAATGTACTTTATATGTGAGAGACAACATGAAATGGCAATTAAACAAACAAACAAACAAACAAACATGAGACCCCAGAAGGAGGGAAAGAAGCATAAAGGATCATCATGTGTTCCAACAGCAAAGATCTTTGTGGGGACGAAAGCACCAGATCTTATAGATGAGTGCATTCTTTTTTTTCCATTCTTTTTTAGGTATTTTCTTCATTTACATTTCAAATGCTATTCCAAAAGTCCCCCATACTCTAATCCCCCAACTCTCCTACCCACCTACTCCCACTTCTTTTATTTTTCCTTTTTGTTATTAAATATTTTCTTTATTTACATTTCAAATGCTATCCCAAAAGTACACTATACCCTCCCCCCCCCGCCCTACTCCCCTACCCACCCACTCCCACTTCTTGGCCCTGGTGTTCCCCTGTACTGGGACATATAAAGTTTGCAAGACCAAGGGGTCTCTCTTCCCAATGATGGTCGACTAAGCCATCTTTTGCTACATATGCAGCTAGAGACATGAGCTCTGGGGGTACTGGCTAGTTCATATTGTTGTTCCACCTATAGGGTTGCAGACCCCTTCAACTCCTTGGGTACTTTCTCTAGCTCCTCTATTGGGAGCCCTGTGTTCCATCCAATAGATGACTGTGAGCATTCACTTCTGTGTTTGCCAGGCACTGGCATAGCCTCACAAGAGACAGCTCTATCAAGGTCCTTTCAGGAAAATCTTGCTGGCATATGCAATAGTGTCTGCATTTGCTGGCTGATTATGGGATGGATCCTAGGGTGTGGCAGTCTCTGGATGGTCCACCCTTTCATCTCAGCTCCAACCTTTGTCTCTGTAAGTCCTTCCATGCATGTTTTGTTCCCAATTCTAAGAAGGGGTAAAGTGTCCATACTTTGGTCTTCATTCTTCTTCAGCTTCATGTGTTTTGCAAATTGTATCTTGGGTATTCTAAGTTTCTGGGCTAATAGCCACTATCAGGAACTATAGATGCGAGCATCTGCAACAGAATACAAGAGATGAAAGAGAGAATCCCAGGTGCAGAAGATTCCATAGGGAACATGGACACAACAATCAAAGAAAATGCAAAATGCAAAAAGATCCTAACTCAAAACATACAGGAAATCCAGGACACAATGAGAAGACCAAACCTACGGATAATAGGACAAGATAAGAATGAAGATTTTCAACTTAAAGGGCCAGCAAATATCTTCAAAAAATTATAGAAAAAAACTTCCCATACCTAAAGAAAGAGATGCACATGAACATACAAGAAGCCTATAGAACTCCAAATAAACTGGACCAGAAAAGAAATTCCTCTAGACACATAATAATCAGAACAACAAATGCACTAAATAAAGACAGAATATTAAAAGCAGTAGGGAAAAAGGTCAAGTAACATATAATGTCAGGCCTATTTGAATTACTCCAGACTTCTCACCAGAGACCATGAAAGCCAGAAGATCTTGGATAGATGTGATACAGACCCTAAGAGAACACAAATGCCAGCCCAGGCTACTATACCCAACAAAACTTCCAATTACCATAGATGGAGAAACCAAAGTATTCCATGACAAAACCAAATTCACACAATATCTTTCCATGAATCCAGCCCTTCAAAGGATAATAACAGTGCATTCTTTTTTAGAAAAGAATACATCACTTTTAAAGCCATGTTCAAGAAGAATGGAAGCATGCAGTACGCAGAAGGTGGTAAACAGTTTAAATGTGTATGGCATAGCCTTCTGCACAGTGATTAATATATTCACGTATCTCCTCCCGATCACTATCCAAACTTAGGAATGTTCTCCTCCATGGCATCTTAGAATTCATGAGGTGTCTGAGTTTAAATGGAATTCTAAATCCTACTGTCATACACTGAATCCACTTAGACCGAAGCACCCAGGTCTTCTTTCTGGAATTAAAATTTACAATCAACTGAGGAATTACTTCTTCAATAGGAAGAGAGTGGTCTGAGCTGACTGCCCCTTATGACATAAACCCATTCAGCCTCCTGCTTTTTCTTACTGATCTCATTTCTAAATAGATACACTTGGAAGTCAGAGTATCAATATAGAGATTTTAAAGAACACAACTTTTCTCTCAAGAGCATCTATTTTAATGTGGATCATCTGAGAGCCACCATCCTGCCCACTTGATTCTATCGATTGATTTAGGATCACCAGTCAGGATATGGTGACACGAGGAAACTCTTAGTGGGGTAAAGACAACTCTGTAACACGCTCCCAATTTTCCAATTTTCAGTGACAGTGTGTATACAGAACCTGGGTACAAGTAACCAACCTGTGTACAAGTAACCAACCTGTGTACAGGTAACATTTTGAACAATGTTATAAAATTTTTCAGCGAAACACCTCTTTGTCTCCATGACCAATTTTCTCTGGTTTTCATGCAGGATGATATTTGGTATAGTTGAGATAGTAGCACAGAGCATCTCAACTCTACTAGATACTAGCACCTTGGAGCTTTTAACTTAAGTTCAGTTTAGTTCATTTGTGAGATGAAATTTAAAGTGGTAACATCATGTATAACATGGGTTTTCTGAGCTATTAAAGCTTGTCAATATCATTAGAGACAAAAATAAGGCTAGATGAATTTAATGACGCCTGGGTGGTTGAGAGAGTGCTGTTCTGAGAACCTTGTTATAGGTTCCTTTCCTCAGGAATAACGCTAGGAAGAGGGTGGTGCAGCGAGAGACACTCTTCAGACCATCTAGCCCAGCTGAGAGTACTTCCACACACCAGGAAAAGATTCCTCTTAGAAGCTGAAAGCCTTCTGAGCCACGCATCAGAAGGTCTGTGACATGGAGAGCTTTTATTGCACATCTAATCAGGCAGATCCATTAAAAATTTAGGAAAAGATTTCAGAGCCCTTTGAAAGATTAATCTATGGATTTTTCATAAATATGAAAATACTATTAAATTAATATTCGTGTGAATGTAATTTTGATTTGGTGGTTGTTCTTTCTCTGTTTTTTTTAGACAATTAATAATTAAACAATTGGAAGTTGAAAATGAAGGAAATTGTTAGGAAATGAGTGATATATTTCAAGCCACATATAGTATATTCGTTCTGACTGGTTGGGAGGCCCTCATATTCCAATCTTCTCTGCTTCTCATGCACTGCATTTCTGTCTTCTTGCTCTTTGTGGCCTTGGGACGACTTGCTAGATTTTATAATATAAATTGTCTCCAAAAGTCAAGGTGGTGGTAATCAGTGTGCAATATTTGTTCTATAGAGCACCATTGTAACTGCCAAGCTACACATGGTCTTTGTGTTAGCATTGAATGGCATGGACCAATAGCTATTAAAGTCAAATAGCTAAGGTAATGGCAAAGTATGTCATTTGTTCAGTATTTCTGGAGACCTGCTGTTTGGTGTGTTAACAATGCATGGAGCTCAGGCTACATCATGGGAAAAGGATCTAACAGTACATTCTTAAAGCAAAACATTCTCAGGCATCCCCTACATGTCCATGTCCAGTACACTACCACTAATTTTCAGTGACAGTGTGTATATAGAGCCTGTGTAGAAGTACCTAACCTGTGTACAGGTAACATTTTGAACAATGTTATAAAATTTTTCAGCAAAACAACTCTTTGTCTCTATGACCAATTTTTTCTGGTTTTCATGTGGGATGATATTTGGTATAGTTGAGATACTAGAATGTCTGAATCAGGAATAATTGTGAGAGGCTTTGAGTGCCTTTAGCTTTGAGGAATCATAGCTGTGTCTCAACTGAGGACTTCCAACATAATTGATGAGCTAATAAGATGATGGAAATATCTTTGGGGGTGTAGAAACTTTTTTCACTTTTTAAAAATTATTTTCTTCATTTACATTTCAAGTGCTATCCCGTAAGTCCCCTATCCACTCCCACTTCTTGGCCCTGGCATTCCCCTGTACTGGGGCATATAAAGATTGCTAGACCAAGGGGCCTTTCTTCCAAATAATGGCCAACTAGGCCATCTTCTAATACATATGCAGCTAGAGACATGAGCTCTTGGGGTTCTGATTAGTTCATATTGTTGTTCCATCTATAGGGTTGCAGACCCCTACAGCTCTTGGGTACTCTCTCTAGCTCCTACATTGGGGACCCTGTGTTCTGCCCTATAGATGACTGTGAGCATCCACTTCTGTATTTGTCAGGGACTGTCAAAACCTCACAGGAAACAGCTATATCAGGGTCCTTTCAGCAATATCCTGCTGGCATATGCAGTAGTGTCTGCATTTGGTGGCTGATTATGAGATGGACCACCCAGGTGGGGCAGTGAAACTGTTTTTGTAAAAACCCAAAATAAATTTCATGAGAGTCAGAGAATGTGGATGACATTGTACTTACCAGGATTACTGAAAACTTGTTGCTCCAGTTAGTGTGGCTACTGGGTCAAAGCCAATTTGTTTAAGAATGAAGTCACATGCAAAAAACTTATAAATTTTTTCATACTCTTACCTAAACATTTTTTTCCTTCAATGTTCCTACAGTATTTCCTTTAGTTTGAGAGTACACATCAGAAAAGCTAAGACCATATCCTTAGGTCTTCATATGATGACATTCAGGTTAAAAGTTTTCATTTTCAACACAGGATAAACAAATCCCCGTTGAAGATTGAGAACACACAAAATTAGAATGATGGGCTCAGCTGAGTCTGCATCTTTGTATACATATCTAAATTTGACAAAATTAACCAACACAATTTACCTCTTTGAACCTGATACACAAACACATCGCTATTAAATCATTACTTTCTTCTTCTTTTGGCCTCATGCAATGATCACAATATAAATAATAGTATAACTTTTACAATCCCATAGTCTTTTTAAATGATTTAATGCTTTAATATTTCATATTAATGAAATCATACTAATGATTTAAAGGTCCAAGTTCCCTTTACAATTCCAAAGGCTTTCACCACAGTGTCTGTGTGCTTACACTGAGGAAATACTCCACTAGAAGATTTATCCTCAGTGATGTTGGTCTCTTATTATTCGTAGCTAATTATTCAACTCAAGCTCAGCCTCTTTTGTCCCACTCAAATATATGTTTATTTCAGTGGTGCTGACGTTCTGTTTAGTACAGTTAAGTCTTTAGACACAGCTGATCAGAAACCATAGATTGTTAAGTTAAAATATCATTACAATGGCCCTAAACAGAGTCTTTGAGAGACTCTCAGACTTCCCTTTGAAACCTCACAAGCCAGGCCTTCATTGTCTACATTGCTCTCAGAACACTTTTCTTCCATTTTCCCACAGCAGTCTATTCAATTATGAGTACTAATGGCTTCTCCAACCTAACACTCCAAAATCCTCCCAGAGAACATTCCAAGGCACCAGAGCTATATGGCCAGGTCTATCACAGCAAAACCTACACTTTGGTATCAATTATTGTTTTAGTCTGCTCTTAGTTGCTGTGAGAAATGCCAGGCCCAAAACAGGCTGGAGAGAAAAGGGTTTATGTGTCTTCAGGTCACACCTCCATCCAGGGGGTAAGCCACAGCAGGAACTGAAGAAGGAGAAAATGTAGAACAAACCTTTTGCATGGGTCTGGTTGTCTTGTGTAAATTATATTTTCAAAAAACTGTATTGATTCTGAAGACTGTACTGGATAAGTATACAAGCATTGACAACGTTGATTCCAATTTGCACATGGGCTACTGTCCCATCTGCCCATGCCTTTTTAATTCATTTCAGTAAAGTTTCAGTGTTCAGAGGATGTGCAGTTCACTTCTTTGGTCACATGTGTTCTTCAATACTTCATTTTATTATTTATGCTATTAAAAATAGAGGTGTTTTTCTTATGTTCCTTTTAAGATTTTGAACAGCTTTGTGTATAGACACAGTACTGATTTCTGAATACTGATTTTACAGCTTATAACTTGGTTATAAGATTGGGATGCTCTTCTTGCAACATTGGTAAAAACAGCTACTCCACCCTCCAGCTGACTTGGCATCTCTTCCCATCTAGTTGTAGGTCATCTTATTCCTGCATTTCCCACTTTGTTCTGCATTTCTCACTTTGTTCTCATCACCGCTCTGCTCAGCTCTCTCTGTTTCCCTCACACTTCTGTAACATTTCAGCTTAAATTTCTTGAAATCTGAAAAAGTGAACCTGTTATCCTTTGTTTCAAATTTTATAGTTTTTTTTTCCCATCCTGAGACATTTTTATACAATGGTCACTGGCCTGGACGAGTGGCACTGTTTCCTCCAGACCTTTAGGTGTCAATTGCCTCCGTTCTGAATAATTTTAGCACTGGGATCACTACAAGTATTCTGACTGTAATCTGAGGTAACTTCCTATAACCCTCTCTCCTCATCATACTGTCTTATAAGTTTCCTTATAAGACAGACAAACATATATCCTTCTCATTTCAGAGTCAACCGTGGTCAGCTCAGTCTCCTTACTTACATAGTCTGAGTAGCAAAGACTCTGTGGACTCCCATTTCCATTATGATTAGCCTGGCTTTTTGATGGCCACTTCCATGTGTTGTTTGAGAGTCAGTATTTGAAAAATAATATATTACATATTTTCTGTTCACTTAGTGTTTGGGAAATCTATACAGCAATTCTCTACCTTGTCATTAAAAACTGCTCCCCCCCCCCCCAGGCAGGGTTTCTCTGTATAGCCCTGGCTGTCCTGAAACTCACTCTGTATAACAGGCTGGCCTTGAACTCAGAAATCTGCCTTCCTCTGCCTCAAAAGTGCTGGGATTAAAGGTGTGCATCCATTACTAACACTTAACAGGATCTGATAGTCAGTATTCTTTGTTCAATGATTCCAAGGATTTAGAACAATAATTGTTGTCCTTACCAACCAGAGAGCATTTTTGCAAATGAAATGAATGATGAAATGGATGAGACATCTACTGAATGAGTTGTACATCAACTCAGGCCCATATGAGCTAGAGACTATATATAACCTCTCTCTGCCCTTGCCTGTTCATAGCAGACAAAGTCCTATGAAACATTTGAAACAAGGAAAGGCCAGGATTTCAGTTTAATGACAGAGTAATGTAGTTTTAATAGCTGGCCATCATTTAAGTTAGATCTGCATGATAAATGAAATAACTCTTAGGAATTTAAAGAAAATATGTCTACAAACATCACTGAGATTTTTGTTAACAATGAGCTCAATGCTTCAGTGGTTAAAAATGGCACAGAGCACCATGTTATAAGTGCATAGTAATAGTGATGATGATGATGATGATAGTTTAATAGAGTTCACCTTAATGCCCTGAGAATTTCATAAATTCTCAGAGAGAGGGAAAAAAAGATTTTATCCCAATGGCTTTAATAAACCACTAAATGTATAGGTGACAGGTCCTCTGCCAGGTATGTCTTGAGATACTCTTTGAAACTGCAATAACTGAAGTTTCATACAATCTGGGAAAAGATACAAACTATTAGGATAAATATACATGTGTTGATATATCTGTATATAGCTATATCTATCACACAATACAGATGTATTTATATATCTATTTGCACATATATATTTATGTCTGCATATATACCCATGAATATGGGTGATTATATATGTAGACAGGCAAAGATATATAAAGAGATGATAGGCAGATGGAAAGATAGACAGCTATTGGGTAAATCGATGGATGGAGGAATGGATAGATAGATTAGATAGATAGATAGATAGATAGATAGATAGATAGATAGATAGATAGACAGACAGATAGATGTATGGATACAAATAGGTGATAACCAATCAAGAAATTCTCAATTTTTCTTCTGCTTAAATTTAAAAAGTTCCCATATGTCCTAAAAAAAAGATATTTATTTTCTTTGAAAATATTTTTATTATATATTTATTTAATATAGATTATTTCAAATTTAAGCGTAAAGTGAGGATTTAATAGGTGTAAAAGTTAGAAAAAGTTCTAATCCTATCATCAGAAACTGATGAAGGTGGAACACAGGTAAAAGGCAAGCTGGCAAGGTTCAAGGAGACAACCTATCAAAAACAGAGAGGGAAAGAAGCAAAGAAAGAAAGGAGGAGAGAAGGAAAGGAGAGAGAGGAAGGGAGGGAGGGAGAAGGAAAGAGGCAGGGATAACTAGAATAACAGAAAAAATGAACAGTTTCCACTGTCTATCATATGAATCATGACTTCTTCAAACCAGATCATGACGATAATTAGTCTTACTGTGGATGTATTTGAAATTATTGTTCTGAATGACAACCAGCTATTTAACATGCCGGTCAGTGCTGTATTTTGAGTTCATATGAAATTTATTTTGTTCTCGTGTTAAAATATATATGAATTTTTTTTAATTGCCAGAATACTAAATAAAACATTTGTTTTGTAAAAAGCACTGTTAGCTTAATCTAAACCTCGACACATGTTCCACTATGTTCATAGCAGCCTTATTCATAATAGCCAGAAACTGGAAAGAACCCAGATGTCCCTCAACAGAGGAATGGATACAAAAAATTTGGTATATTTACACAATGGAGTACTACTCAGCTATTAAAAACAATAAATATACGAAATTCCTAGGCAAATGGATGGATCTAGAGGCCATCATCCTGAGTGAAGTAACCCATTCACAACAGAACTCACATAACATGTATTCACTGATATGTGGATATTAGCCCAGAAACCTAGACTACCCAAGATACAATTTAATAAACACATGATACTCAAGAAGAAGGAAGATCAAAATGTGGACGCGTCACCCGTTCCTAGAATTAAGAACAAAGCACACATTGAAAGAGTTAAAGAGATCATGTGTGAAGCTGATTCCAAAGGATGGACCCAATGACTACGGCTGCCAGGAATCCATCCCATAATCAGCCACTAAACATAGACACTATCGCATATGCCAGCAAGATAGTGCTGAAAGGGCGCGGATATAGCTGTCTCAGGAGAAACTATACCAATGCCGGGCAAACATGGAGGTGGAAGCTCACAGTCAGCTAGTAGATGGAACACAGGGTTTCCAAGGAAGAAGGAGATAGAGAAAGTACCCAAGGAGCTGAAGGGGTCTTCAACCCTATAGGTGGAAGAATAACCATGAACTAACTAGTACCCCCTGAGCTCATGTCTCTAGCTGCATATATAGAAGAGGATTGCCTGGCTGGCCATCGTTGGGAGGAGAGGCCCCTTGGTCATGCAGACTTCATATGCCCCAGTAAAGGGGAACGCCAGGGCCAAGAAGTGGGAGCGGGTGGGTAGGGGAGCGGGGCCGGGAGGGGGGAGGGTATAGGGAACTTTCTGGATAACACTTGAAATGTAAATGAAGAAAATACCTAATAAAAGTTGGAAAAAAAAAAACCTGTTTGGATTACATAGAAATAGAATCAAAGTTCACTGCTCTCTCTCTCTCTCTCTCTCTCTCTCTCTCTCTCTCTCTCTCTCTCTCTCTCTCTCTGTGTGTGTGTGTGTGTGTGTGTGTGTGTGTGTGGTAGGGTTTTCCATTTCAATTTTTGAACTAAGGTTTTGTACTTGTATGGTATTAGACACAGAAAGTGTGCATTGTTGTAGACTGTATATTGAAAGCTAAGCCCAACAGTGGTGATATGCGGAGGGGAGTCTGTAGTAATGACAGACAAGCCAGAGACTCACAAGTAAGATTATTGTTGTTACAGAAGAGAGCCTGGTCCTCCCACCTCATAAGACTGGGTTCCCACCAGCAAAGCAGGAAGCAGGTTTTCCTGACATCAGCTCTGCTAACATCTGGTCTATGGACTTCACTTCCTTTGGAATTGGGAGATGTAAGCATGTATAGTTTCTATGTCACAGAAATCCATGGTATTTTTTTATACCCTCCCATGTAAGGAGAGAGGGTAGGGAAGAAAATATGGGGAAAAGTAGGGGAAGCAGGAGAAAGGAAGACTGAGAATGTGAAATTGGGTAGGTAGGGAGGTTGAGAGGAGCTTGGAGGAGGAGCTAAGAAAATAGGGAGAAACGTGATCAAAACACATATTTTAAAAAGAAATTATTTAGAGCTAAAGAATACTCCCCAGCACTGAAGGCTTATCAAATGATAATCCAGTGATTATCAAGTGACAATCCAGTGATTATCAAGTGAAAATTGCTCAGTAAATGTAGGTCTCTTCCCTTTGTTAGAAAAGACTAAACTATAAAGATCTGACAAACAAAAAACTTCAGAGCATGGACTGGGTGGAAGATTCTACTGGGATATGTGAAGGACCAGGATTCAGTTACCACTCATTGCTGCACTTAAGTAGAGAGATGGAAAGATAGTACAGTAAAAAATAAGGAAAATGTTTCTTAAGTGTCCATTAGAGAATCATCATGCTTTGTGGTTTGGTACATGAGAATAATTTTGACAATGATCTCATTACGAAAATGACAGTATGTGACCAAGGCAGATACAGTTACAGAGCCTAGAGTTTATTTCTTCTCAGCCTCTAACTTAGATAAAATCTTTTATCAATTATTAAGTTTTTGCAAGCAACTGTGAATGTAGATAATAAACATGGAAAAGCAGTTCTTAGCTTACAAATGACACAGGGAAATTATTATACAGAATTTCAGCATGTAAGCCAGAGCCCCAGTAGAAAAATCACATTCTAGTCTCTCCTCTCGTCTACTGTCAAAGAGTCAGATTCATCATCCTTGGTGACTTTTATATTTATGAACACACTGCAGACAAAGTTGAGATATTTCAAAAGCAATCCCATTTATAGCTATCATCAAGGAGATTTTAAAATTAATATAAAAGTATTTTAGTGCTATGTTTTCACAAATACTCCTTGATTATCAGAATTACTTTAATTACTAATTTAATCACTGAAGCAATTGGAGAATAAATTTTTCAAATATTAGCATCTGAGTTTAATTTATTATCCTGTCACTGGATTCCCTATTCCTTCCTTCCTTCCTTTGGAGTCATGTCCAAACTTTTATTGAAAAATTGGAGACATGGTTTTGAAACTGTCTGAGATGAATTTTGAAAAAATAATGACATCTATTTTAATAAATTCTAAAAATTTTTTTAAAAATGTTAGTGTTATTCAAGAAAATAATTATCATATGCACACAAAAACTTGCCAACAAATGTTTCAGTGTTGATTTTTCAGTCTGTCTACGTGAAGATGTGTAAATATATCATATAATGGCAAAGGGGCATTATTTAGAAATAAAATGAACAAAATTCTAACACAGAAGAGAAGATGAAGGAAACACACACACACATACACAGACACACAGTTATAAGTAAAAGAAGC
Organism: Mus minutoides; assembly: GCA_902729485.2. NCBI lineage: Eukaryota > Metazoa > Chordata > Mammalia > Rodentia > Muridae > Mus > Mus minutoides. Next base: position 1,566,758 of record LR749584.1, read on the forward strand.
CAGGAAACACATTTATAGCCCCTGTGTGTTATTAATATCCCCAGAATGCTGATGCAGAGAAACTAAATAAAGACACAAGTGACCCCTGTGACGTCTATAAACTCGGTGTGAGACTCTCCAAAGACCTGCACCTTCACTAGAGAAAGGATGCATAGAAGGCAATGGTAGCAACCAATGTGGAGAACAAGTAACATAAGACAATGTCTCAAAAACACATCTCTCTTGATACAACTCCATCATAGTAAATGAATCAGCATTCTGGGTAAATCTAAACGTCATAGGCATGCTATTTAGAAGGCAAATATATTAAGTAAATATTACTTCCCCCATCCCTTCCTCTTGTTAGTATATTCTACAGCCACAGTGCATTTGTCTGCACCAGACAATGATCGCCAGTCACAGACTCGGAACAGCTGCAGATCTGAGCTTCATTTACCAACATTTTCGCAAATGTTCTACTTACTTCAACATCTCATGCAGGTTTTCCTGTGCTGGCTGATTATTTGACCTTCTTGGTTTCCTCGGGTATTTTATCTATTTATTTTTGGATCAAATGCATGCTCCTGAGCGTGATAAGCAGGCACCCAACCACCAAACAGCTACACCCCCAGCACTATTTTTATTTTTATGACTCAGTTTCTCACTGATTCTCTGTATCATTCCATACAGGACTTGGACTTTAGCCTTAGCCTCCTAAGTAGCTAAGATTGCAAATTGGTACCAGCAGCCTTTCTTGACTTTGACGTTTGTAAACAGCCATTTAATATGAAGTCTATTTGACTAAAAGCATGCACAGGACTCTTAGGACACAGGTAAGTAATACTTTACTGATCATATGTTTCTTCACCTCACAACAAAAACTTCATTTGATTCAAAGAGTAGGCACAAATATTCAATATAAACATTTAAGATAACTGACTTTTCCATTGGATCAACATATAATTTGAAAGTGTTTCACATATGTAACTGGCAGTTACATAATCATATCTTGTTCTCATGGGTCCACAGTTGATGGATCTCTGTAATTGTGTCATGGACATACACACCAAGGATTAATACTGATGAGGTCTGTTTCCAAACTTCCTTTGCTTTAACTAATGCCTTCCGTGCTTGAATTACATTTTTTTTCACATTTAAAATCATGTCCTGTTACTTAGCTTCTTTGTGTCTGTGGATTGCAGTGGCATGGTTAGCCCAGGAGGTGGGATGCTTGAATCTCACTGAAGGGAAGGAGGGGATTGCGTGGGGGAGGGATGGGGAGGGTAAACAAGAGGAATCAAGTCCTGGGAGAATGGGGGAAGAGAGTACAGGGAGGGACAACAGGAATTTATATGGAGTAGGGGTTGAGGGGTGGGGTGGTGTGTGTATCACTGAGTTGAGCTAGAAACCTGGGACAATGGAAACTCCCAGAGATGTATAAGGATGACCCTAGCAAAGAAGCCAAGCAATTGAGGATATACCTCCCGAACCTACCATTTTCTGTAACTAGGCAAGACTTCAAATAAAGGAATTGGGATACCAACCCACCCACAAAATCGTTGACTCACAATTTGTCTTGTCTAAAATATGTGCCAGGGTAAAGATGGAGCAGAACTTGAGGGAATGGCCAACCAATGATTGGTCCACTTGAGAACTATACCATAAAAGAGAGCCCATCCCTGACACTATTAATAATATTCTGCTACACTTGCAGACAGGAGTCTAGCATAATTGTAATCTGAGAGACTACATCCAGCAACTGATAGAAATAGATGCAAAGACCCATAGCCAAATGTGCCTTAGGGAAGCTCATGGATGAAGGGGAAGAAGGATTGTATAAGTCAGAGTGATCAAGAAAACCTACAGAATCAATTCACCTAGGCCCATAGAGACTCACAGAGACTAAACTGCATGAGACCAACCTAAGCCTTCTGCACATATGTACTGGATGTACAGCTTGATCTTCATGTGGGACCCTTAACAGCAGAAGCAGGGTCTATCTCTGACGCTGTTGCTTGCCTGTGGACCCGTTTCCCCTAACTGCACTGCTTTGTACAGCCTCAATAGAAGATGTACCTAGTCTTACTGCAACTTTATGTGCTAAGGCAGGCTGATAGCCACTGGAGGTCTCCACTTTTCTGAGAAGAAAGGGATGAGGAAATTGAGGAGAGAAGGTAAAAGGGAGGGACTGGGAGGATGGGAGGGAGGGGAAGCCTTATTCACATTTGAAAATTTGTGCAAGAAAGTTATGTTCACCTTTTCACATCTGGAGAAAAGTTATTCCCTGCATCTGAAGAATGTGTATATAGGTGAGTGCAGGTGTGGGGGGTTTCATTTGTCTGTTGGTGGAAGCATGTAGGCAGCACACATGTGTGTACATATAAGTGGAAGTCAGAGGTCAATGTTGGTTTATTTCCCAGATGCTCTTTATTACGCTTTGATGCAGGGCCACTAATGGGCTCAAAACTCAACAATTATGTTAAGATGATGACCAGTGAGACTCAAGGGTCTTTGTAACTATTTATTCTAATCCTGGAGATTATAAAGTGTGAACAACCATGATTGGCTTTCACGGATGGGTTCTGGGAATTAAAATCAGATTCTTCTCACAAGCGAAACACTTTCGTGGCCAAGCAATCTTAATGCCCCATTACGATTTTACAGGTGTGCAAACTACAACTCAGAGAGTAGTCATTGTAACTAATCACACCATACAGTTGCAAAGACCATAGAAAGATGGTGACAGAATCCCAAAGCCATCTCATTGTCCAACAAGATACTTATTCTTCCAACTCTGTTTTAAGGAATACAGTGCTATGGATCACGCTGTTGCTCTTTTTTGGATACATTAAGAGGTATGATCTTGTTTTTCCTTAAGTGATCTTGTTTTTTCTTTATCTAATTTGCTCCCTCTTGACCTGGTCCTGGCTGACTCCAAACAGGAAGTCCCCCCCTTCTGACATTGATGTCACATCATCCATGGTCTGCTTGTATCTGAGCACTGACTCTCAGACATCTTTCAATTCTTTGCTTCCTTTGAAAGCCCCCAAGCTGTGGTTTCCACACTTCCATGATTCCTGACTTTCTCCTTATCCTTCCCACTTCTGCTTCATCTTTTTTATTATGGCACCTGTCCTTAAATGACAGGTACAACTTCATTTACAGCAACATGATTGAATAGTGTCTCTCAGGCTGAGTTCAATGAGAATGTCAGAGGTGGGCAGGATAAGGACCACTTGATAGGTGATAATGATGAGGTGGAAGCTTGAGGAAAGTGAATGAAGATGGAAATACCCTGAAGCAGAAGCTAAGCTGCAGAGGCTGATCTTTTAATATTTATTAAGCATAAGAAAAATGAAGTTTTATAAAACATGGAAAATATATGTTCAAAGAACAGCTGTTGTTACAGATGGAGAATAAAATAAATTATTGCCACTACTACATGTTGAGTATTGTTGCCTAAAGAATGCATATACAGATACAAACTAACCATGTTAAGTGCGCTTTAAACATAGCTACTATAGCTTACTGATTATGAGAAATTTTTATAATTAATACTATAGGAAACAAGTTCTTCATGTAAATAATATCTTATACATCAGTATATTTTATATAGAGATGTGAACCCAAGTATTATAAATTAAGATACTAAATAAAAAATTAAATTTGTATTTATATGTATGTGTATATTTATAAATAAATCCCATATTTGTGTGACTTTTTATGCAAGCCAGAAGAGGGTGTAGCATTTCCTAGAGCTGTAATGAAAGCTGCTTGAGATGGACAGAACTCAAGTTCCCTGTAAGAGCAATAAGCACCCTTAACTGCTGAGCCTTCTCTCCAGCTCCAATAATTGAATTTCTAAAGGCTTGTAAGCACTAATTTATTTTCCTGGTTTCACTGTAGCCACTGTGGATTTTACACATAAATTCTACAGATTCTTAGATATAGCACCAAAAATGTACTAGCAACAAAAGAAAAAAGAAAATGGATTCTCACAACTGAATATTTGACCTTCAAAGGCTTATCAAGGAAGTATATGAAAAATGAAACAGGATAAATCTCTGCAAATTATTGTAAATATGAGTCACTTGTAGCTCATATATAATAAAACTTGTAACTCAATAATGCAAATTACTAAACATTATGAAAGAATATGAATATACATTTATTCAAACATATATAAATGCCCTACAAGAATTTGAAAAGAAGCATCAGGGAAATGGAAGATCTATGAAATTGTCCTTCATAAGTTTGACATGGCTTCAATTGAAGCATGTGAACAGAAAGTGTTGACAAGGATGTGTACTGTTCAGAAGTCCTCACATGGCTTTTAGGATATAAAAGGGTGATGTCACAGTATTCCTGTATCTCACTAAATGATTAAGCATAGAGTTTTCCTATGGCTTAATAATAGTACTCCAACATCACATTCAAAATAAAAGAAAGAATGAGTCTAAAAAAAATGTAAGTGGACTTTCACTGGATTAATAGCCAAGATGCTCCAATTGCTGAAGTCTTCATTGACTGATGGATGGATAGTCAAAATATAGTATACTTTCAGAGTGGAGTCCTATTTAGAAGAGGCATGAATCTCTGGTGAAACTTACAATATGGCTACACTTTTTTAGCAAGCCTACTGGGACAAAAGTTAGTCATTGAAGGCCACATGTTACAAATGACCCCATGTGTGTACAATATTCAGCAGAAACAAACATATAAAACCTGAAATAGAGCTGAGAGCTTGTACTAGAAAGCTGTGCTGAAGGACACAGCATTTCTGTTTAAAGAAGAATGTCACAAATGATCTGTGGGTGTTTTGGTGCATATCTGTGATGGTGGGCAGTATAAAATGTGCCATTTACTCAAAGGAAGCACACTTAGAACTTGTCAAACTCTGAAAATCTAGTGGCTTGATTTACTTTGTCTATTTAGAAAAAATAGCTAGTAATTTCGGCTTTGGGATGATAGGCACTATTCCTAGATTTTGCACAAATTAAATCTCTTAAATCTGAAAAAGTTCCTGGCAGAGAATTTTTTTTAATCCATGATTTGTTTCAGTTTATTAATAATTTCCTTTCTCTTGTTCAATACCCTCCCATACACTCCCCTTTGCTCTATCTCAAATTCATTGCTTCCCTTTAAAAATATTATATAAGCCAGACAGTGATGGTGCATGACTTTAATCCTAGTACTTGGGAGGCAGAGGCAGGCAGATTTCTGAGTTTGAGGCCAGCCTGGTCTACAGAGTAAGTTCCAGGATAGCCAGGGCTAGACAGAGAAACCCTGTCTTGAACCCCCTGCCCAAAAAAGTGTTATATACATATGTAAACATAGTAAATATAAATATGTAACTACATAGTACTTATAACGTTGCTGGCATATATGATTATATTTCTGACACTTGTTTGTTTGATTGTTTTGTCTGTCTGTTTGTTTTTGTGACAGAGTATCATGTAGCCAAGACTGACCATGAATTCCTGAGCCTCCTGCTTCTGTAGCTCAAGTGCTGGGATCACAGATGCTCACTACTCTGTCCACATAACTACCATGATATAGAGCAAGTACAGCACCACAGAAGAGGCTAATACACACACAGGCTTCCTGGTTTTCAATCTGGTGGTTCCCTGAGACCATAATAGAAGGATAAGCTGTACCTCTGTGAGTTTTTAAAGAAGTTTGGGTTCAGTGAGTTCTGGATTTTTTAAGAACAATTATGTAAATATATTGTGTTTACCCGAGGTTATGTTAGTCAAAAGGTATGACCTGTTTAAATAAATATGTTTTATAAAAGTGACACTGGATACATAAGTACTAATGGGCATACCCACATAATATGACAATGACTTTGTTTCTAGTCCCAATATGGCATTATAATTAAAGAAATCACATTTATTTAAAAAACAAAAAGATGAAGTAAACCAAGAAAAACTGAGTTGTAGCCTAATAGTCTTCTGTTGAAATAAAGTAACAATAAAATATGAGGAGAATGATGAACTTAATGCACCAAATACTTTGGCTATATATCCCCTCTGAAGATACCACAGTAATTTATGGCATCTGCGACTTAAGGTCATTGGCATAAAGAATCTACAGGTGTCATGGAAAAAGTCTTTGAGGGTAGCAGAAGTTCAGAAGACACAATAGGTAACTGGTCAACCTGAACTTGTAATGGAATTCTCCGATTCCAATAGAATCTGTCTTTCAGGAAACTTAACTGCAAGAAAGTTCAAGAATTTAAAAAATATATATATATTAAAGAGTGTTCCTTTTAAATAGAGTTGTCAGGAAAGGTAACCTGAATGATTGATACACATAGAATAGGAAGGGGTAACTACATATAAATCAATCAGAAATGTAGAATTAATGAACAAGTAATAGTGTCTATAGGAAGCAGCAGTAAGAGATTCCTCCATTGTCATAACAGCAACAACGGTGAACTGGCTCTGGTGTAAATTAAGGGTAAATATTAGAAGATCAGAATGAAAGTCAATGTGTGCATCATGGAAATGTACTGATGGAACATATTCTCAGGAAACAAAACCTGCTTGTCTTCATGTGGGAAATCAACTTGAATATTTAGATGAGAAATCTACCCTCTACAGTAAGAACACAGAAATGTAAGTGCTGATTACATATGACTTAGAACTATAAAATTATAAGGTTGAAAAAGTCTCTCTTTGAATTAGGCAATTAAGACTGGTAATAAATTATTTTAATATGAGTCCTAGGCTTATATTTGACATTTTTATGCATTTGCTTGTTTGGTGAACAGTAAAACTATGTTTAAAATTAAACGGTAAAGTTGAATGTGTTCTAAGACATTTGCTCTGATCTCCTTCAGATTTAGAGAGTCTACATTTTTGTTATGATAATTTTGTCTCCTTAAGTATCCCATATAGTTGTAAAGTTTTTAATAAATGCCCAACTTTTAAAAAGTAAGCTAGGTTTATCCAAAAACATATCAACCAGTGGCATTATGGAATCTGAAAGCATAACTTAAAAGTTTTAGCATCAAAATTACACTGTTCATTGCCAGAGAGTTTTCTCGCTATTATACTCTAAAATATATTCATGCATTTTTGTCTTCAGTCGGGCACACATTTTTCTCCCTTAGATGTATTCATTCTTAGAGGATGCGATGGGAATATCTCCATGCCTTCATTTCCTAACTGAGTGCATATTGGCAGCCAGGAGGGCTGAGATAACAGCAAGCTATAGCAAACCAAGTATAAGGAAGAAGATATGTGAATTGCCCAACAGAGGCATGAGAAACTGTCTGGGGGAATCACCCAGAGTCCAGGCAAAAATCCCTAAGTAGCTGAGCCAGACCTGCATTTCTGCTGAATCCACTTGATGGCCATGATAATCATATAATCACAGATGAGAATGAAGGAACTTTATATACTTCAGGAGACCAAGAAGCTGAGTCACAGTGTTCAAATGAAAAGTTGATGCTAATGGCTTTCATGAAAATCTTTAAAGTAATTTTGCCAAAATATGGAAGGAAAACAAAAACAATTTCAGGAATTAGCTAAATCTTAAGGACAAAAAAAAAAAAATCTCAGCTGAAGAAAAGGAAGACAAATCATATATATGAATATCTTTTAGAGAAAAACAGTAAATTTAAAAATACCCCAGTAAAATAGATTCCACAGTTCTTCTTTGTATAGTCTTGAAGAAACACAGAGACCCTTGTAAAGCAACACAACTCACTGTAACTGTTTTTTAGTAGAAACGCAGGGTTTTTAGCTTTGTGAGACAAGAACTCCTGTAAGGCATCCACACTAAGAACTCACAGAAATAAATTGAAAGCTATCCCAGGATTCCACCGCTTCCATTTTCATTTTGCATTTTCCTCTGAAAGGACATTCCGTGCTTCTCCTTGCAGTTGTCTGGCCACATTGTTCTGCAGAGTATTTGAAAGGAATCTGAAATAACGTTGAGATCCTGACCCAGCAAAGTGTGATAACTTTGGGAGACTTTGGGAGACCATGGGTGGGGTATACTTGTATGTAAATCAAAAACGGACAAATAGCCTCTCTAGATTCCAAGATATTTTATTTATGCTACTCGGGCCTGAAATTAAATATCCCCTTGGTTTAAGGGCTGATTATCTTCTTTGGAGAACTTCTATGTTGCTCAGTGTTTATGTGTGGTTTTGAGCAATGCAGACAAGAAAGGGACACTAATTCAGACAGACACATGGAAGAGGTACCACTGGACCAATGGGATCAGTTAGGAGCATCTTATAGTTTTGAAAATCCAAACCTCCTTTGCTGTAGCATCGTGTGTGTGTGTGTGTGTGTGTGTGTGTGTGTGTGTTCTATTTAAATATTTACTGAATTGTTTTCCCACTTTGGTGATAAATTGATTGAATGAATAATGAAGACTAAGTTCAAAAAGAAAATCAAGAGCTAGAGAGATGTCTCAATGGTTAAGAACATTGACTGCTCTTCCAGAGGATTCAAGTTCAGTTTCCAACATCCACATGGTGGTTAGCAACCTTTTATAACTGCAGTGCCGGGCGGTGGTGTTGCACACCTTTAATCCCAGTACTGGGAGGCAGAGGCAGGCGGATTTCTGAGTTCGAGGCAAGCCTCGTCTACAAAGTGAGTTCCAGAATAGCCAGGGCTATACAGAGAAACCTTGTCTCGAAAAACAAAACAACAAAACAAACAAACAAACAAAAACAACAACAACAACAACAACAAAAATAACTGCAGTTTCAGGGAATCTGATTCATCTTTGGGCTTGTACTATGGCCACAGCAATCATGTGGTACACAGACATGCATACAAGTAAAACACTCAAACACATTAAAAAAACAAAAACAAAAACAAACAAACAAAAAACAGACAAGCAAGCAAGCAAACAAACAACAAAACCCAGATAAGTCAGTCATGGAATCACCAGAGTCTTCATGATGTTCTTACCCAAGCTTATTAAATTTATACTGAATTTCTTGTGAACATCCAGTGATTTAACATTAAAAATGATTAAGACAAGGCAGATTAAAAACACAGTTTAAAAAAAAAAAAAAGAGGAAAAGAAGAGAACCTACTCAGAGATAAGGAGCTACATATCAAAGTGTATTATATGCACACAGTATAGCACTTCCTGCCAGTAACCCTATGAGGAAGAAACCATTGTACAAAACAGATGTATGTATATATTAAGACTAAACACCATGATTGATAGAACCTTTTCAAATTTCTTTTCTTTATTCATTTCACTTTTCCTTTATTGCAAGAAAAAAATCTATGTCTGGGTAGTTTGAGTGTCTGAAAGTTTGGAAGGCCATAAACACTCTGCTGGCATCAGATCAGTCTCAGGGTAGGGACCCTGTGGGTTCAGGTTGGGATGGGTTGTGGAAGGACAAAGGGAATTAGCCTGGGAGGTACATACAGTTTTAGAGCAAACTGCCCTCAGGGCTATAGAACCAAGGCCACCTGTGATCTCAACGGCTATTAAAGGTGCCACATCCTAACAATGTCACAGTTGAGCCTCAGATTGAATAATCGTTACTCCAACTACAGAACACATATGTAATCACACAGTCATTACCAATATTTACCACAAGCAAATCAGCGCTGCCCTTGAATTACTATATAAAAGTCCAGTGGTGGCCATTTTTTTTCTAGTTGTATACATGAGACCATAAAAATTACTACCTGTTGTCTTCTATTTTACTTTTTTTGTTTAGAAACTGTTTATTTTTAATCTAGTACAAACAATTAAAAACAAAATATTAATTATGTAAAAACATTTGGGTATCATATAAAGCATAACTACATAACATATAAAACATCATTTTAAAAAACAAAACAATGAGAAGAAAACAAGAAGAAAAAAAAAAAAAGGAAGAAATGTTCTTCTTTATTCCCCCAACTAAAATTTGGTTCAAGTCTAGCTAATTTTGGCAGAAACTGTTTCAAAAGTATTTGTTAGCACACAAAGAACATAAGAATTGATTTGCCTGAACTAGGTTATTAGACAAAGATATCTCTCTAGACGTTTGTGGGAAGTATTGAACACTTGTGTCACTGTGAATAAAATGCATTTTCTACAATGCAGAATAAAACAGAGAAGTGCATTCCTGAAAGTAGAAGTTGAAAGTTTACATTGGGTTTGATTTATGCAAGTTATAAGCAACTTCAATTTTTTAAATGACAATATTGATGTGAAAGACAGTTTTCCTAACTTGGAACTAGTTAACTTTTGAGGAATGTGCAAGCATCTGAAAAGAAAGTATTGTAATGGAAATCAATGCTCAGTTATATAAGCTAGTGTAACCTGCATGTCTCATAAACACTGCATTTTCAAATGCAGATTTATGATATTCAAATAATTGGTCCTCCCTCATATGAACTGAAAAAGATATGAGATATAGAAAGCATATACATATAAAAGGAACTAGTATTTTACTTTTTAATAATGTTCAGAAAAGGAATGTAAATCATGCTGTCGCTCAGAGCTAGACATCCATCACTCTCTCCATACACCACATCTGACTGATGCTTCCCCACTAATACAACAACAAACCCATTAGAATTCAGAAAATCTACTGTGTGAGACCAATAAAAGAACCACTCATGAGAAAAAAAAGGTAGAAATTTGCTTGGCTCTGATGCAATATACACTCTACATGCTTACCATGGTAGGGACTTTTGCAAAAAATACTGATCATATATATATATATTTGTAAAAAATTTCCATTCATTTACAGACAAAGTAAGTTACTTTTAACTGCTGCATGACTGCTACCTCTACATACATCCAACTTCATTGGTTCTTGTTAATCTTAATTGAATAAAGTGTGTCATAATGTTATTCATTTAGGCATGTTTTTTAAACTATTGAATGATACTAGAAACTCTTTTAAGAAAAAAAAATCCAAGAAAGAAACTTTCAAATACCTGAGAAAGAAAATGTTACTTCTATCATCAAATAACTACTAAAAGATATGAGCTAAATTTACCATAATATTCATGTAGCATTACAATTTGTTAGAACGTTATTATGCACAATTGGAACTGTGGATTTTTTTCCAATTTTTATTAGATATTTTCTTCATTTACATTTTCTTCATTTTCATTACATGTTATCCCGAAAGTCCCCTAAACCCTCCCCCATCCCCCACCCTGCTCCCCTACCCACCCACTCCCACATATTGGCCCTGGCATTTCCCTGTACTGGGGCATATAAAGTTTGCATGGCCAAGGGGCCTCTCTTCCCAATGATGGCCAACTAGGCCATCCTCTTCTATATATGTAGCTAGAGACATGAGCTCAGGGGGTACTAGTTAGTTCATGTTGTTCTTCCAGGAACTGTGGATTTTGAACACAAATCTGTGTCATACCGTCTCCCCATTTCATCCTTGAGTTTTGGTCCTAGTATTTAAGAAGATTCTTTTATTACTCTGGAACCAAATGCTTAATAAGCCAGCTGTTCCTTGCCCTCTGTAATACCTCGGCTTCATTCAAGGTGCTCAATGTGCACTCATCACTGGTTACATTTGATGAACTAGCAATTGAGTGAATGTCTGTGTTCATATGTTCTTATGCTTCACATCAAATAAGGATTCTAGGTGCCTGATGAGGGCCCCAAGGAACACCTAACATTCACTTTCCTGGCCTACGGAGTAATGGAAAAATGAAGTCCAGTAAGGTGAATCTCAGAGGTGTGTGTTCCATATGAGCAGTGAGATCTAGTATACAATGCAGTTAGCAAGTCAAATCCTCCACTTTGGCTAGTCCACTGCCACTTGAATATGCTTTTCTGTTATAGCAGATGAACTAAGTGTTATTAAGATCATTCATACATGATTAGTGAAATATCCTTGCTAATGAAAACCCTTATTAAAGGTGGATTGCATGAGGCTTAGTGTGTGTGAGCTTGATGAGTCACTGATCTTTCTCCAGATAAGATTTCAATAATGTCTGCCAGGAAAGAATCTGATATATTTGAGCTAGTCCCTTATCAACTGTTCATTTGTTTGTGTATTATTAATTCATGTGATTCTTTCCTTGTGGTTATTATATTCATCCAATATTATCCTAGGTGCCCAGATGACAAGGACAAATTGCTCCATATTCCTATGAAAGAAAAGCTCAACAGTGTAATAGCAAGATGGAAAATAAGGTCAAATCAACTGGGATGTCTCCAACAGGGGTTGAAGATTACAAAGAGTCACCAATAAGCTTCCTGTTTTGAGATAACAGATTCTTCTTCTTGGAGCACTCTCGTTTCAAGACAAAAATCAGCTAAGATATTGAGAGCCTCAGATTCCCCGTCTATATGAAAAAACTTCATGCTGTGAATCCTAAGAAAAGATGATTGCCTCAGATTCATGACTATTGTGATGATGAAGAGCACAATCACATGATACAGAAGATGGTAGATCTGATATAAAACATTACCTTGACTTCATATAGAATCACCTTGTCTGTGAAGACGCCAGGCAATTCGACGGTGGCTTTCATGTCACTGGTGATGTGGGAAACAGTGACAGTGGGTTTTAAAGTGCAGGTGTCTGATTGCTAGGTAAATAAAGATAAGCCATCTGTATGATGGACTTTTCCTGCCCTGAAGATCTATCATATACTTAAAAGGATGTGAAGAATGTTCCTATACTTTACATGAAATATTAAATCTGGGATAGAGAGGTCACTGACAGTTTGACTACTCTTGTTTTCTTTTCCCAATACATCAAAACATTCCAAATTTAGAATCCCTCATTTAATAGCTTTTAAAAACAAAGTTTAAAGGAAATGTTTTCACTTTCAGGGGTCTGAAGAGTTATACAGACTAAATACTCAGAACAAGCATGAAAGTTTAACAAGAATTGATGAAGTAATTGAGACACTATCACAGAAACCAGATTCTAGAAATGTCAACAGACACTCAGAACTGTGGTTCTTGGCTATGGGAGGGTGGTGGTTCTCTCTCTCTCTCTCTCTCTCTCTCTCTCTCTCTCTCTCTCTCTCTCTCTCTCTCACACACACACACACACACACACACACACACACACACATGCATAAGCACACGCACATGCATGTACACACAGGAGATATCTGGGTATGTCTGAAAGTTTGGTTTTCTCAGATGTGGGAATAATTTCCAACCATTAGTAACATACATAAAGAGGGTAGAAACAGCCACAGATTCAACTATCACTCTCTGTTTTTCATTCTAATGTTTTAGAATTTTCTTTTCCTATTACAAAACATCCAATAAAAATTAACTGAAAATTGATACTTTATCAAATGATACTCCCCTCATTAAAGATCACACATCAATTTGATCTGAGAAAGGTAGGCTGATACCATGACAGGCTTCAAACTGGCAGTTAAGGAGACTAGGCCTTAAATCTCTGTCTCCAAGAACAGAGCAATTCCAGCAAGCTTAGGCCTCAGAAGCTGCCCCACCACCAGCCCTGATCAAGGACAATTTGTCAGCAGCAGTTTCTAGACTTCCTCAGCTACTTCTTCAGTAACAGTTTCCAGACTTCCCCAGCAAGATTCCAACCTTCACACCCTTGAGATGGACCCAGCAGATTAAATATAGAGGTCACTTATCCAGGATTTCCCTAATGTGCCTTAAAACAGTCCTGCAAGCACACTTGGTTGTCTCTCTATTCTGGTAATAGGAGACCCCAGTATGCTGGACTTCTGCAAAATAAAACACTCTTTGTATTTACATACTATTTGAGTCCAGGGTATCATTCTTTGGTAAACCATGGAGCTTTACATACCAAGAACTAGAAAAGCTATATGAGTCACTAAACTAATTTTAATTGCAATTAATTTAAAATGTAAAAGCCACACTTCCCAAAAATATAGAAATGCCTCAAAGGGTGGGGACACCATAGAAATTACAATGCACTCTTTGTTATCAGATCTCAAATCTCAGTAGTATAAATATTTAGCACTTAATGCAGAAATTGAAGTGAATTTGCTGTGCAATGGCAGTCCCTTGATCCTGGGCAATTTTGCTATAATCTAAAAGTTGAAAGTGATTCCAAAGAGGTGGAAGGGTTGTGCAATTCTCCAGTGTTTGGAAGCCATCAAAAATGTTCTTGTTTCTCAATGACTTTATCTGAACCCCACGATCTTCCTCATACTTCCAATTAGACCTCGTCGGAAACTTTCTATGATGCCACATCTCTAATGTGGTAGAAATGCATGTAAATCATTATTTTCACATGTCCACTTGCATGCTTTGTTTTCCCTCAAATTATTTCTTTGTTGTCTCTAGTAAGTATTTCTTTGATGTGCATACTACTTGTTAATATTTTACTCTATTAAAAGTCAAACATAAATATATGTTAAGATGAAAGCCTGCCACTTGAGCTTAACACTTTGGAAATAAATTTGCAAGTCTCCTGATGTTTTCAACATTTTCTTTAATTTTAAAATGAATTTCATTCTATAAATTTCATATTTTCTTAAATGACTAATGACTTGAAAAGAAAGTATATAAACATTTGATCCACTTGACATCCAGCAATCTAGTGTCCAGGAGGAAATCAGTCATTCTCTATTTAATGTTTATTTACTTAGTATTATTAACTAGGAGTTTAATGTTGTCTGCTCTCACAGTCAACTGGGTTTGAGTTAATTGAATAATTTTAATTAGAGGAACAGAAATCTATCCATCTAAAGTTAGAGATAACCCCCAAAGGCACTGCATGCTCAAAACAGTTAACTAAAATTAACATTTGAAGTAGTCACATACTCAATAGGATTGCAAAGAAAATTAGTTCAAAGGTTAATAATGATGTCTCATGATATGGTGACAAGCTTAAAGGCACTTTTCATTAAGATTATTACTAAAATTAACTGACTCCAGTATTCAAGCATAGAAAAACCAGCAACCTCATTATAAGGATGAACAATTCACATTCTATGTGTTAATATTTTCAGTGCACAGGAAAATCTAGAGATGTGCTTGCAAAACCCTGAAGTTTTCATGTGCTATGTGGCTTCCAGGGGTGCTCAGACACATTCCACATACAAACCAAAGTCCATTTTCTATACATTGAAAGTCCTACATTTTAAATTTCTCCTGACTTAGAATCCAAGCTTGCAGAAGCTGAAATGTAATTAAGAAATAAAATCCTGCAAACTGTGTGGTCTGCATTGTCAGTGCTGATGGATGATGTGAGATGGCAACATAGAGTGAGGATCAAACCCCAGGACATGCGGCCACGGAAGTCATTAATCAATACATTGGCTCTGTCTGCTGCCCTGCCTGTAATAATAGATGGTACAGAGCACAGTCCAGCCTCCAGGTGGAAGACTGAATGCAGCAGAAATTTACCCTTGGACCAAAAGTAGGGGCATCTAAAAATAATAATACCAAGTTACAATAAGAAAGCCCAGGCTCTGCACCCTCACACCCGCCACCCGCCCCCATACCTAGCTAGGATAAGGAAGGAAGATGACTGAGGGACACCTGTGGAAAGATGAGAGGACAGGAAGCATCCATTTATTGACCAACATTTTGGTTCCTACAGTGCTCTGCTTCACCCAAGTCTAGTAGAGGGTCCTACATGGATCAACTTAATTTTCTCTGCTTTGCCCATAAAGAGAGAGGATAAGGGGTTGAGGGAGGGGAAAGAAAATTTTAAAAAATGGTAAGATAAGAGCAGACATGACTCTAAGAGGTGGAGAGTAAGGCTGAGAGGAAGTAAGAGGAGACACGCAGAAGAAGGAAGTTACCTGGAAAAGGGAGGGCAGCCTTTGTCTTTTTTATTCTTGTTCAGCAAAAGGACAATGTGAAGGAAAACACTGCAAACCAGTCTCCTTTCCCTACATGGAAGACCCATGGAGGTGCAGACGTGGGTTCAGATGCTTTGCAAACCCTGCAAAAAAGGCAGGTGGCAATCTTCAGGATCTAGTGAAAGTTTCAAGCCACCTCTCCAGCCTCTGTATGGTACTTTGAGCAGGGCTTTGGGGCTATTGGTGACTCTCTAGGGCTTAAGGATAGATAGCACAGAGTCTGCAGTGAGGTGCACATGTATGGAAGACTTAGGAACCACTTCTTCTCTAGGTCCTGATGGATGCTCCCTTTGCCCTTCCATATGTGTGTATGTGTGTGTGTGTGTGTGTGTGTGTGTGTGTGTGTGTGTGTGTGTGTGTTTCATGTTAACTACCCTTACTGCTATCAACTTATCTCTATCTCCCAAATGCTGGGATCTATGCATGCTTCAAGGGATGGAACTCAAGTCCTTAGGATTACAAGGCAAGCAGTCTCCTGACTGACCTTCCACCCAGCCCCTCTTCCAATGTCTTATTCTATTCTGTTAAATATTTAGTGTATCCTTGTTTGTTTCTCAGTTCACAGACTCAAAATGCATCTTTAGCCAACAGTGCCGACAGGTCAACAGTGTGGATGGTATGCCTCCCTGAGGCAGACTGTGGGAGCAGAACAAGCCATTAAGCATCTCTGACGGCTAAATTTCATTTCACTGTATTTGTCTCTCTCACAAAAATCTAGCAGAGAGCTCTAGACAAATCAACTAAATTGTTTTTACTTTGTCAAAAAATTAAAATACACATGAATGGATGAATGAGTTCAGTTTTACTGAGCAGGTAGCAGTGCATGGATTCTAAACTGGCCGAGCTGCGTCCTGCTGCTTTATAAGAATTCAGCATAATCGCTTCTCGGCCTTTTGGCTAATATCAAGTGTGAAGAATTCAGCATAATTGGCTCACTATCATTAGTAGCTACTGTTCATAACTATTGAGACCAGTAGTTTTGTCAAAGAGCACCAAGTTACCTTAGTCATTAGACAGTCTGATTAGTTAGATACATCTGTAGAAACTTGGAGGTGCAAGAAGAAGGTGCAAAGATAAGTCTTTGGTGTGTATAAAACGGTATGCAGCTATGTGCTGAGTTTTTAAATAGAAATACTTATCTATTTTTCTCTTTTTGCTGTGTACATGTATACACCAATACTTGACATTATAAAGCATTGCCTGATAAAAGCATCAACTTGAAATATTTCAGACTAACATTTCTAAGATGAATATTGAAATACATAAATTTGGTAGCTATATCTCAATTTTATTTTTTTCAATGTAAGTACCTATTTTATTCTCATTAACCCATGTGAATATTCAGATATACCAATAAATCATGAGTTTGGTTATGAAGTACCTATCTTTAAAATATTAAAGGTTCAGAAGATTGACTCCATGGATAAAAGAACTTGCTGCCACGCTTGAGGAAATGAGTTCAATCTCCAGCTCTACAAGGTGTCTTCTGACGCCCATTATGTACCATGGCACACAAGTGCACATACACACACATGCATACACACCCCCATGCACACGCAGAGTAATTAAATGAATGTGGTAAAAGATTGAAACATTTAAAGATATGTACACATGATGTATCAAAGTTCCTGATGTTTAAAGTAGATATTTGGGGGATTTGACACTTGACTCATGTGAGTGTAATGTAGGACATCTGGATGGCTTTCATATAATCCCAAATCCCTTTAATTTAAACAACAGGAATTTTGAGTTTTGTGAAGGCAGAAGAGGAATCCATGTTTAAAGATCTTCTGTGAAGATTTGTTGTGGTTTATCTGTTTCCAGGCATTGCTGACACCAGGTAAGACTTCCCTTTACCACAGGAATTCTCTTGACTGGGAGACACTGTGGTTTTTACTATGCAGTAGGATAATATTCAATGTCAACTGGTTTTGACTTTAAAATACAAGGACCAAAGCTATTAAGGAAGTCCATGTGCAGACTTTGGTAAATTCTGTTCTCATTACTAGATGGTAAGCACCTTCAAGTAGAACAATGAAGCTATAGGATAATCTTAAGTTTTCTGAAGTCTTACATGAGTAACATGAGGTAGATTTGGGCCAGCATCTGAGCTTAGTCCCAGTGGGCCTTCTATTCATCCCAATGTTAGGCTGGCTGAGTCTTATTCAGTGTTACTCTTTAGTCCATGAATATTCTGGCTTTACTTTTGTGTCCTTCATAAATGTGTAGTATTCAGTGCATTTGGTAGGTGCATTACAATGTTTTCTCGATTTCCCTTCCTATTCTGTTTGCAATAACTGTCAGCTCAATGTTAAATGAAAGTTATAACCATCAATAACCATGCAAAGTCCTAACTCTTGGGGAAGACTGATCCATATTTCAGTGGAATTCTGGTTTTTCTATGTTAAATGCATTTGCTTGGGGGAA
The DNA here is from genome assembly GCA_902729485.2 of Mus minutoides. Taxonomy (NCBI): domain Eukaryota; kingdom Metazoa; phylum Chordata; class Mammalia; order Rodentia; family Muridae; genus Mus; species Mus minutoides. The sequence goes on from LR749584.1 coordinate 1,584,949, forward strand.
ATATATTTTTCCTTTCCCAGTTTATTGAGCATTTTTATTTTAACCCCAGATGACTTCTGAATTTTAGAAAATGCATTTTTACCATTATTGATAACACCATTTTGAATTTTGGTATTTTGATGGCACAACAAGATTGTACAGTTTGACTCTGAGTCTTCTATGATTCAATCAACCAGATTTTCTTCTTTTCCCTGTAAGTTGTAGTCAGATTAATTTTGAGGAATTAAAGCTGTTTTTTTTTTAATTCTACCATTTGAATTGACAAGGAACGTTGAGATTTATCACCTCAATACTGGATGAACACCTTTCTGAGATTTAGATTCCTCTTAAGAGATTAAAGGTGTGGGCCTCCAAACTATCCTTTCTGAGTCTCTGACATCATGTATATTATCAGTGGTCCACAGGGATATTCTCACTGACTCTATGCTGTCTCTGAAGGCAACAGTGTACTCTGGCATCCTCATTTTGACAGTATACCATAAAGATACTTAACATTCTGGAAAGTACTTCACCCATGGACCCATTCCTTTCAGCACAGGATTTGAGTCAGAAGAAATCAATGATGATTTTTAAAGTAGGACCTTCTAGGGGCTCTCAAGCATGGAGGGTCTCTGACTTTGGAGGATTTTATCTTCCAGATATTGATGCATGGTGAAGTATATACAACAAAAATCACCAATATGAGAGCTCAAGTTGACCTGATTATCTAAAGTTTCTATTGTGACCTTCTCACACACCCATGATTGATTGAATCACCACCAGTGTGGAGTTCAGGTTGCAGAATCTTTACTTTGCAGTGTCTCCACTGATATCAAATCATATAGAACAAGCAACCACTATGTAATTGCAAGACTATATCCAGCCAATCCCCAAAAGAGGATAGAGCATCCTCTGTTCTAAATGCCATTGCTATCACGAACCATCAGCTGTACCATGAGCTACATCTTCATGATAAAATACCCAGTGTTATCTAAGATGATAAAAGTTAGCAATGAGTCTTCTGAGAATTGTAAGGGTTTAAAGCTCCATCCTAGCGTCTGGGGCCAAGGCCACCCTATATATTTATTTCTCAAGGCCATAATTTTAATTCTGTCTAGCAAAGTAATAGCCATCGTGCACATAAAGAAAATAGAATATGACCTTGGCTTGACATGGGAATCCTTTGATCATTTTCTAAATTTGATTCCCTACTATGAAGATAATTCACTTTTGGAATTATATACTTGTAGTAGTTATACATACATTGAAACAGTTGAAGAAGTGGCAGGATCTTGTTTATTCTTTTTCAATTCCTTATAAATGTAATATTCTTTAATCAAAAACCCACTTCATATCTTGTGCTCTTATTGTCACTCCCACCCACCAAATCTCTTTTTCTTCCTATGTCCCTCTTCTGCTTTTTTGTTTTTTGTGAACATGATCAAGACTTCATATGTTTAACTGATCTATTCTATGTATCTTTTTTTAAAAATGAATTTAATTTTATTTAAATGAATGTTTTGTTTTGGGTACCAGTTGTGCCCGAGAAGTTTGAAAGAAAGCATTGGATCCTCTGCAACTGGAATTAGTAATGGTCTTTAGCTACTGTGTGGCTGCTGGAAACCAAACTTGGGCTCTCTGCAAGAGCAACAAGTGACCCTAACCATTAAGACATCTCTCCAACCTCTCACATCACTTAGAATTCTTTGCCCGTGAGCACCTTGTCTTAAAAATGGTCCATTTTCCAGAACTGCATCATAAGTAATAAAAATTATATTTATTTTAATTTGCCATCATCATATAATTACAACTATTGATCAGGTAATTATGTAAAACTTGTGGAAAAATTGCAGTCTAGGCACTATGATAATTGAAACAGTTGGTGGGAAAAATGCAATATCAACTTGATTTTTGAAATACTGAAGTTTAATTTCAGATTCTGTTCTAAATTCCACATATTGCTATGAGTGATGTAAAGCATATTAGGAACAAAAGGGGATTAGTATGGTGAACATGAAGATGAGTATGCCCACTATCTAGAAAATGTCAGTGGCCATGAAGATAGCATGTGAGGCAATGTAGGGAGTGATACACCATGAAGATACTTGAGAAGAAGATCCCTCATCAGGGATCCCACATGATCAAAGAAAAGTAGGTTACATCAAAGTGTAATTCAGTCATTTATTTTGTTACATTTGATACCATTATGACTACTGGAAAATAAATTGGTTAGTCAAATTAAAAAACAAAACAAAAAAACAAAAACAAAAACAAAAACAAAAAGCAACAAACAAAAAAAAAAAAAAAAAACTTCCACCTAAAGGGTTGTAGACCCCTTCAACTCCTTGGGTAATATCTCTAGCTCCTCCATTGGGGGCTCTGTGTTCCATCCTATAGATGAATGTGAGCATCCCCATCTGTGTTTGCCAGGCACTGGCATAGCCTCACTCAAGATAGTTATATCAGGGTCCTTTCAGCAAAATCTTGCTGGCATATGCAATAGTGTCTGGATTTGGTGGCTGATTATGGGATGGATCCCCAGGTGGGGCAGTCTCTGGATGGTCCATCCTTTTGTCTTACCTCGAATCTTTGTCTCTGCAACTCCTTTCATGGGTGTTTTGTTCTCTATTCTAAGAAGGAATGAAGTACGCATAGTTTGGTTTTGTTCTTCTTGATTTTCTTGTGTTTTTCAAGCTGTATCTTGAATATTCTAAGTTTCTGGACTAATATCCACTCATCACTGAGTGCATATCAAGTGACTTCTTTTGTGATTGGCTTACCGCACTAAGGATGATTTCCTCCAGATACATCCATTTGCCCAAGAATTTCATAAATTCATTGTTTTGAATAGCTGAGTAGTACTCCATTGTGTAAATGTACCACATTTTCTGTATCCATTCCTCTGTTGAGGGACATCTGGGTTCTTTCCAGATTCTAGCTATTATAAATAAGGCTGCTATGAACATAGTGGACCATGTGTCCTTGTTACCAGTTGGAACATCTTCTGGGTATATGCCCAGTAGAGGTATTGCTGGATTTTTCGGTAGTACTATGTCCAATTGACTGAGGAACCTCCATACCGATTTCCAGAGTAGTTGTACCAGCTTGCAATCCCACCAGCAATGGAGGAGTGTTCCTCTTTCTCCACATCCTCACCAGCATCTGCTGTCATCTGAGTTTTTGATCTTAGCCATTCTGACTGGAGTGAGGTGGAATCTCAAGGTTGTTTTGATTTGCATTTCCCTGATAATTAAGGATATTGAACATTTTTTCAGGTGCTTCTCTGCCTTTCGGTATTCCTCAGTTGAGAATTCTTTGTTTAGCTCTGTACCCCATTTTTACTAGGGGTATTTGAATTTCTGGAGTCCAACTTTTTGAGCTCTTTGTATAAATTGGATATTAGTGCCCTATCAGATTTAGGATTGGTAAAAATCCTTTCTCAATTTGTTGGTGGCCTTTTTGTCTTATTGACAGTGTCTTTTGCCTTACAGAGCTTTGCAATTTCATGAGGTCCCATTTGTCAATTCTTGATCTTACAGCACAAGCCGTTGCTGTTCTGTTTAGGAATTTTTCCCTTGTGCCCATATCTCCAAGGGTTTTCCCCATTTTCTCCTCTATAAATTTCAGTGTCTCTGGAACTAAACAGTACCCCCAGAGTTCATGTCTCTAGATGCATATGTATCAGAAGATAGCCTATTCAGCATTCACTGGGAAGAGAGGCCCCTTGGCCTTACAAACTTTATATGCTCCAGTACAGGGGAATGCCAGGCCAGGAAGTGGCAGTGGGTGGGCGGGGGATCAGGGCGGTGGAGAGGGTATAGGGAACTTTCGGGATAGCATTTGAAATGTAAATAAAGAAAATATCTAATAAAAAAAAGAATAAATAAATAAATAATCTCTAAGTGGAATAAAAAAATCTTAAAGTCGGGTGAAATTGGAGTCACAACAGGCATAGACATGAAGGATACTATGAAAAAAAAAAACAAAAAACAATAGGAAATGGATTTTGAAGAACTTGGTCGAAATGTTTTCCTGTAGTTGGGTGCAGAAAGTTGGGATGGGAATTAGGGTCAATTTCAGGATGAATTTTCTGGGTTTGTTTAATTTTAGAATAGAAAGTTGATGTTATTTCAAAACTGGTAGTAAGGAACCAACAGAGTGAGAACTTTAGAATGTGTCAGAAGGTGGAATAACCCTTTAAGGTTTCATAGGAGTGATGGATCTTGGGGAGGTATCTCACTGCACTCTTTTATGCACATACTGTGCACAATTTCTTAATCCCTTGAAGCCATTCCCTCTTATTCTGTTTGGATGTTTTATAAACAAGTCCAGAATGCCTGTCTCTGTGGTTGTCATTACAGTCTCTCCTACTCTTTCCTTTTCACACTTGACAAGGAAACATTCCTATGAATTTCAATGGTGTATTATATTATCTAGATGAAATGATACATTCTAACCCAAGAAGATAGATTGATTACAGCTGTAAAGACAGATAAAGGGTACTACAACAGGTTTGTGCTAGGTGTCACTTCAAGGTAGCTGGGTACTTGCACCAAGCCTTCCACCTAACAACACACTAGCTTGTCTTCCAAGCTCCTTATATTCTTTCTTGAACAGCAGACATTCCTGATGCATATTCTGTCCTTTCTCTTATGAGAAGTTGACTGTGACTATTTTCACGTGACCCCTTTCAAATTCATGATAAAGATACCAACAAACTCCCTGATGTTCTTAGTATATGTTTGACTAAGCAAAACCTTTAACAAAGATGTTCATGGGGCCAGTGAAGAAAGTAATCAACCACACTGTACACTAAAATGGCTATGACCTTTGTCTATGGAGTCATAATTCTGATATCTATCGTCCTTTATTATTTACCAATCCTTTCACTGAACAAATTGCTTGTTATCCTACCTTGTGTCTTTCTTTGAAAGCTTTGAATAGGAAAGATGTGACCTCTATAATTATTTTGGAAGTTACAGGACACCATATGATGGAACTGCTCTTGGCATGCAAACATTCTTGGAAGATGTGCCATGATGATTGTGATAATGATGACAATAATGATTGTGTTTAATATCAGGTAAATAAGTAATATATACTGTGAGATGTTTAATTGGCACAGATAGTCACTGTTAGTCAAAGGGCACAGGAAGGAATTTTCTAAAATGACCAGTGAGCTCAAGACTATGAGAGTACACAGCAAGGGAACTCTCTCCAGGCTCAGATTGTCCTAGGTGTCTCATCCTGTTGGTTATAAACTATGATTTGCATCAACTCTTCAACGTTAGTGCCATTGGCTTCTCTGCAAAGCTCCTCTCTTTCATGAATAACAACCCTGGATTCTTTCTCTGTTGCCAGCTTGACTAGATTTGGAATCCCTTGAAGACATCTCTCTGGGTGTGTTTGTAAGGATATTTCAAGAGTGGTTAAAATGGGGTGTGGAAGTGCACCCTATATGTGGGTGATACCATTTTTTGGACTGGGGTCTCAGGCTAAATATAAAAAAAAGCAAATTGATTGAGCACCAGCATTGTCTCTCTGTTTCCTGATTACACCATGAAGTTTCTGATGTCAGGCCTTTCATGAAATGATGACCTGCACTCTCAAACCCTGAGCCAGGAGGTGGGCGTGGGAAACTTGCTTCTTTAAATTGTTTTTTGTTGGTTATTTGCTCATGGCAATATGAAATGGTCCAACACAACTTATTAATTATAAACACAGTTGAAACTGCAATCTTCAAATTTGAGAATTTATCAACCTAGTACTTGTAAAAAATATCATTAAGACATTTTCTTCAAGATAAGTAAAGAGAAATTCAGGTAGCTTCAGTAGAATACAAAGTAAGTTGGTGTCATAGGGTCAAAATACTTAGAATCTGAGCAATTAAAGCATCTGCTAAGTTCACTCTAAGTGCAAAATGCCAAAGATTATAAAATCATTTTATAAACTTTTATATACATCCTTAATTATATACCACTTATCATTAAGAGGGACAAATAATTAATTGAATTTTTAAATAACATCAAATAATATCTAATATATCCAATGGGCACCTATAATTAAGAAATATTTAATGTTTGCATTTCACAAATAGGAAGCCATTACATGATATTTCTATAGTTTTCTCACATTTCCTTAAACAGAGAGACCAGAATGAAGAATAATAAATTGCTCTGAGTGATAATTTTTACAGTATAAGAAATCAGGAATCAAATGGTTTCCTTTCTCTTCTGTGTTTAGCTGGAAGAAAAGCTTGGAACTATTACTCAGTTTTATCCCTCAAGTGTTAACTAGAAATAATTTTGTTCTAAACTAGTCAAATCTCAGCCATATGCAAAATAACAAAAATTAATATTGACAATAGCATCAATGACCAGAGTGAACAAGCATGAAGAGACCCTTTGGGTCTCCTGGGGTCATGTACGTGATACAAAGAGGGTCACACTCTGTTGGGATCATGCAGGTGATACAGAGAGAGCCACAGCACCAGGGAGAGCCAAGACATCTGCGATCACTTGCCTCTTCCCCAAGCTAAAGCTTGTATTGCTTATACTGAAAAGAAAATGAGAGCTAAGTGGGGACTGTGTTAAGTTCCCAAACCTTAAAGCAACCAGGAATGTGACCCTAATTAGATATTAGTGCTAGAGTACTTCAAACTCATATTTTACACCAGAAACACAACAACAAGCCAAAAGGTTGTGCGCGCGTGTGTGTGAATGTGTGTGTGTATGTGTGTGTGTGTGTGTGTGTGTGTGTGTGTGTGTGAGAGAGAGAGAGAGAGAGAGAGAGAGAGAGAGAGAGAGAGAAACAAAGACAGAGATACAGAGAAAAAAGACAGAGACAGAGATACAGAGAGAAAATGACAGACGGAGACAAAGACAGAGGCAGAAACACAGAAAGATGTTATTAACTCATTGTAGAAGCCTTGAGTTCAAAGGCTTTAATCGTAGCCAGGGGCTCTACATTTAATATGGAGGCAGAATTCAGTCTTTTCATGAAAAACTTGTCATGTTTCTTAATTTAATCCTGAAAACTCACCTACATTTTGCCATGTGATAAATCAGGTATGAGGCTAAGATAACTGACTAAGGTCACAGAATTATTTCAAAACCCATTGCGTTTCTATTCCCTGGAAGTAAGAAGCTTTAACTACCAAGAGACTCAACCTCTGCTTTCTGGGTTCTCAATAGATAAGGTTGGCCCCAAATAAGTAAAATTATAGAAATACAAATGCAATAGACTTGGTACAAATATGTTCTGTATTCCATTAATATTTTATGGCGGTCATTTCTTTGTGTGAATTGCAGATACTATAGCTATATCATTTTCAATCGATCTTTATTTTTGATAACAACAGGATACAAGGACCAGAAGAGTTCATTTGTTACTTTTGTGTCTGCAATGATTGTCTGTAGAGGAAATTGTAAGTAAGAAGCCATTGAATCCAAGTATTAAAGCATTTTTACATTTGTCAATATTGATGAATTTCCTCACATTAGAGAAGGGGAATTTTACACTATCGTTTACATACCAAAGAGCATTTACCTCCCCATACCCATGGTAATGATGTGTTTTGTTAAACTTTGATGTTTTATTTATTTGAAAGAAAATGAGAATTCAATCGAGTTTTAATTTCTGTCATAATGAATAAAATCAATTTTTCATACATTTAAAATACTTGTCTATGAAATATTTTTTTAGTTCCAATGCCTGTTTTTCTATATTTTTCTCTTTTACTTCTTACATCATAAAAAATAAGCTGTAATGTATACTCATCAAGTAGGATCTTTATGCATATTTTCTTAATTTGTTATGACTTTTATTTTATATGTCATATTTTTCTAAATCCTTGATTCTTCATAGATTGTGAAATCTTGGTTTTTAAACAGCATCTCAGCTTTGATTAATGAGTTCTCAGTTGGTTATTATAAAAGAATTATTTCATAATAACATAAAGTGAGTTTTCTGCTTTATGCCCAAATATTTACAGTAACTGAAATATAACTGTGATCTGGTCTGAAATCATGACTTATTCATACAACGAAAATAACCAAGATCAACAAATACATGTCAAAACTACTGGGAGCCAATCATGGTTTGAAGGACAGACCAGAAGTATTATGGAAGAAGAGAGACCTCAGAGAATGGCAAGCTGACCCAGGTCTGTGGATGCCTCTTGAAGAGAAGGACCATAGCTGCTACTACGATAACTGAAGACAACTTATCCAAATTTTGCATAGGGCAGGAAGTACTTAACATGACTATTTGGAGTAACATAAAGCAGTAGGTGGATTCAGATAGTACTAACCACTTGGGAAGTCTTGCACTTAGCCACCACCTGCCAGGAAGGATGTCAAATCCAAACATTAGGAAAGAAATAAGGACAAGCCTCCTCAGAAGCATATCTTCCCTCTCCTTCTAGCGCCAATAACTCTTAAGCATCAGATACAGTTGATAAGAATGGGAGATGGAAGCTGATAAGGATCTGAAAAATGAGTAGTTATGTTCCTTCCATTGGCCAGAACATAGAAATATAATCAGTTATTTTGACAGATGTGCCCTGGCCTGAGGGGAGAAATGTTGAGGAGCACACTCAGCTCAGGCTTTTCCCTTGGTTCTCATTCTCTTGCTTGTCCTTTCACACTTTCGGAATGAGCACAAGTGCCTGGAAGCTCTGCAGGGGTGGGGTGTGTGAATGGCTCTCTGCTCAAAACCAGCATGGAAAGGAGTCATTGACTGGCTCTCTCCTCAAAACTGGGATGGAGTGGAACAGGAGAACCTCTAGGAATGGGTCAACTGCCTCAGCCAGCTTGGCCTATACATGATTCCAGTAAAAATTGGATGACTGTCCTTGTGGTAGGGTACAGCCTATCCTACTATAGATGATCTACTTACTGTCTCCTTCCTTTTAATCTCTCACCTACACTGAACCTATAATAGACCTTCCTATTGCATGGAATTCATTCTTTGACTTTGGGGGAGACAGGCCCCAGGAGGCACTGGCCCTGTCTTTGGCAGCTGTTGATAGTCTAAGACCCTAGGTTACCAAGTTATTGTTTGCTTGAGGCATGGAAGTCCTGCCACTCTCAAGACTTTCCCCAATCCCTGCAAGAGATATAATAATACTGCAAGGGCCGGCACTGCACAGAAGCTACAGAACACTTTAGAATTTTTAAATATTATACTAGGAAAGGATAGAGTTAATGCTTTGGGTAGAAAAACTTATGCAACCAGGTTCATAGTGGTTTTGTTCATAACAGAAAACAAACTGGAAATAACATAATTGTCAATCAATGCAAGAATGCATGAACAAGAAAATGTATTTCTAGAAAGAAAACAAAATCATAACAGCTAGACACCATGAAACAGGGATACTTTCAAAATCCAATAACGTACATGAACTTTCTTCCCACAAAGTACAGAGAAACCCTCTAGAAGATGGCTGTGTCGTGTCTGCTTTGTGAATTTTAGAACAATAAAAGTTATGCAAGACTGAAAACTAAAGAACAGTGGCCTGTGGTCAATGAGAGTTAATGTTTACCAATAGATTAATGGGGAGCTGTATAATAAGGAGGTATATCTCATATCCCATAGAGGTTGCATTCTGGAGGCACATGTGTATATGCATTAAGCCAATACACACCAAACTTGTATGCATAGGACCTATGCTCAGCTTACACAGGGAAAAAATATAGTTAATGATGTGTGTGCTGAGAACTTGAAAACAGAGTGGGCTGATATTTTAATTTACTTAGAAATGATTAAAATGAAGATGATTGATGGATAGCCAGAAGGTATATAAAACTGGATAGGAAGAAATACTAAAAAAGAATATAATAAATGCTGGTGGCAGAATCTAAGCAGGGGGAGAAGCCTGGGCCGTGAGGGAGAAAATGATACCAATTTTATTACAGTGTTTCCTAAACGCTGAGACAATTTATAGTCTGAAAAGCTAAGATATCTAGTGTCATAATTTGTGTAGATATTTTCAAATGCAAACGCTAATCTGCCCATAAACACAGACACAAAATACCTAACAATGTGTCAGCAAATCATGGGAATGTACCAAAATTAGCATCAGAAGACAGATAAACTATCTAGTCAAGTGATTCTCAACCCATAGGTCACAACCCCTTTGGTGGTCAAAGGACCTTTCTACCATGATTGCCCAAGACCACCAGAAAACATAGATATTTACATTATAATTCATAACAGTAGCAAACTTACAGTTATGAAATAACAATGGAATGTTTTTTATGGTTGGGCATCACCACAAATGAGGAGCTGTATTAAAGGGTTCCAGCATTAGGAAGGTTGAAAACCACTGTTCTTGTTCAAGAGGAAGTTCCCATATACAAGGGATAAAATACATGAATAAAGTAATGAGATACTTTCAAAAGTTAGTGTGTAGCTTTGGTGATAAGGTACAAAAATGAAAACTTATGGATGTAAGTATCAAATATTTTAATTAAGTTACTTCTTTGACAGCTTCATTCATGTGTATAATGCAGGGGAATTGCTCCTGACACTCAAATCTCTAAACTTTTCCTCCCAGCCTTATCAAGTCCCCTACTCTTCTCTACCTGTCCCTCCCTAGTGTCCAGATGTTCAGTTTTGTTTTGTGACTACTTTATTTGAACCAGGGCCATCTGTATGGTTCCTGAGTTAGATCTGTGAATTGAAGACTAGTGGGGTCATAAGAGGGTACAATATCAGATTATCAATTATCCCAAATATTTTGGGAATCAATGTGTACACATATATACATTAATACACATGTGTGCAAATATTGTAAAGAGAACATTGCACACTGTGAATTTATTTGGTGGCTGTCAACATTAAGTCAAAAATTCAAGGAAATTCTCTCTGTGTTTTTGTTTTAGGAATAAGATGTTTTCTTTACAGGAGAAGAAATACAGAATGAGAGAGGAGAGGTGCCATGTCATCGCACAAAAACTTCCTTAAAGATAGAAGACAGAAAAATCTCACACTATTAACCATTAAACCAAAAGATAATGTAGATTAGTGGTTGTTCGACAGGAGATTACAAAGATAGGAGGAAACTTCTCTGTTCAGTGAAGACACTGAGCCTTAAAACAGACACAATTGTACTCAGTCTATGGCACAAGTCTTCAAATACAGGGGCTTGAGAGCATGTGTATCAGAAGCTCCATCCAGGATTGGGACAGAACTACCTCCTCTTGACTGATAGCTAAGTGTCTTTATCTAAATGTCAGGCAAATGTCTCATACATTAATAGATGGGAATAATTAGAAACATTCTTCAAGCTCATATCTCCTCCTTCCAAAGAAACAGGTAGGGACATGATCTTCCTTAATCATGACTCTTCTTCAACTCCTCACTTCTCTAGAAGGTGAGGGTGTGGTTGGATAAAGATTCATATCTCAATGGGACATGTAAAATATGCAATTGCTTATTTTCTTATTTTTTAAAAAATAATTTTAAATAGATTACTTATTCTTTTTTGAAAAGGGCATTGCAAGATAGGTTAGAGGGATTCCTTCCCATTTTCCTTCTTGTCTAACATTTCTATTTGGGGGATATTTTGTTTGTTAACAGTCTCACCAAGCCCAGGTTGGCCTTGAACTTCATACAAAGCCAGCTTTGAATGGGAATACATGATCTTGTGGCTTTTAACTCCTAATGCTAGGCTTTAGGAGTGGCACAGTTTATGTTCAGGACATAAGCCAGGGTTTAGTGCTTTACTGGACAAGTGCTCTCTCTTCCTACCAAACTACTTCCTCCACTCTATTTGTGCTCACCATTTGTGGAGGTCATGATCCAAATAAAGTTCTGAACACATATTGACTTCTGCCCATCATCCTTAAGATGTAATGTTTCTCTTCAGGCTATCTCTTATGAATATTAACCTTAAACCACCTCAGTCTAATAAAACTGAGCAAAATAGAAAGTAAATTCAAAACTTAATAGATCTTTTAATATCTATGATCCTATGAGAATAACCAGATTTATTACACATCTATAATTAAAATTTCTTTCTCATATTTTCTATTACAACCACCTGGTTTTCTCAGAAAAGTATAGGCTAAGTATAGAAGCATTGATTTCCTAAATAATGAGAATTTATGTGAAGTAGAAGAATGCTTAACTGACTCCAGAGCAGGAATAATGAGTCATAACCACTTTGGCAGTTGATATAGTTAGACCAGACACATAAGGGTGGACCACTCACACCAAAGACCTAGAATTAAGCTATTCCTTGCAAACCACTTTGACCCATCATCCCATAGACATCTTGTTTTGGGCTCATGTAGAGTAGATGCTTTAGTTCTGACTTTAAAATGCAAAAATTGTTAGGAACACAAAGAATGTAGATTTGTGTTTCGCTATGGCTATGAATAAGGTGCTGGGAAGTTATGTGTGTGCAAATGGATCATGTCCAGTGCTTCTGATAACAAATGAGACTCACACCTCTCTCCATAAAGGCTGGCTGAGGCCCATGCCTGCCTCAATGGAGGCTGGATAAGACTCTCATCTGCACCCACAGAAGTAATGCAGAAAAGATAAGGGCTTAAACCCCAAGATGCAGTAACTGTAAAGGTATTGAGAAAGGGAGAGAGAGAGGGAGAGAGATACAGAGACAGACACAAAGACAGAGGCACAAAGAGAGAGACAGAGAGGCAGAGAAGGAGACATGCACACAGAGACACAAAAACACACAGAGGGCACAAATGTTGATTCACAGGAATGGAACAAATTTTGTTACTCCAGTGCTTAAAAGGAAGACTACAGCAGGTCACCTTACGCCTGGAATCGGTGGACACACCCACTGTCCCCAGAGGACTCTCCATGTGATCTTAGGATCACTGGTGAGTGGAACACAACATCTGTTCCAATCCAAATGTGACAGGCCTGTGACAGCAGGAACAAGGACACCAGAGCCCTTCCTAACCAGAGGCTCAGGTTCCTTTTGATCAATTCTGGTTTACATTGGTTTCAAACAGACCAGACAGTTCCACAGTCCTCAAAGGAGACATCACTTGCAGGCACGCCCAGGATCTTAGGACAACAGGATCCCAGGATAACAGGAGTTGGGTCACACCAGTATTTCAGGGTCTCAAAGGAGCTTGACTGCCAAGAACTCTGACACACCCAGAATCTCAGGTTCACAGGATCCCACAATCAAAGGATCACAGAGAAAGCTGGACTCTGAGGAGTACTGAATCAACTGGGATTATAGGAAGGACAGGCTCCAATCAGATATATTGAGGGCAGCAAGCACTTGAGATAATCAGATGGCAGGAGGCAAGCATAAGAACAGAAGGAACAGAAACCAAGGTTACATGTCATCATCAGAACCAAACTCTCCCACCATAGCAAGTCTTGGATACAGCATCACACCAGAAAAGCAGGACATGGATCTAAAGTCACTTCTCATGATGATGATGGAGGACTTTAAGAAGGAAATACAGGAAAACACAGGTAAACAGCTAGAAGCCTTTAAAAAGGAAACACAAAAATCTCTTAGAGAGTTACAGGAAAACACTACCAAACAGGAGGTGGAATTGAACAAAACCATCCAGGATCTAAAAATGGAAGTAGAAATAATAAAGAAAACCCAAAGGGAGACAGCTCAGGAGACAGAAACTCTAGAAAAGAAATCAGGAACCATAGATGCAAGGATCAGCAACAGAATACAAAAGATGGAAGAGAGAACCTCAGGTGCAGAAGATTACATAGGGAACATGGACACAAAAATCAAAGAAAATGCAAAATGCAAAAATATCTTAATTCAAAACATCTAGGAAATCCAGGACACAATGAGAAGACAGAACCTACAGATGATAGGAGTAGATGAGAATGAAGATTTTCAACTTAAAGGGGCAGCAAATATCTTCAACAAAATTATAGAAGAAAACTTCCCATACCTAAAGAAAGAGATGCCCATGAACATACAAGAAGCCTACAGGACTCCAAATAGACTGGACCAGAAAAGAAATTCCTCCTGACACATGATAATCAGAACAACAAATGCACTAAATAAAGACAGAATATTAAAAGCAGTAAGGGAAAAAGTTCAAGTAACATATAAAGGCAGGCCTATTAGAATTACTCCAGACTTCTCACCAGAGACTATGAAAGCCAGAAGATCCTGGACAGATGTTATACAGACACTAAGAGAACACAAATGCCAGCCCAGGCTACTATACCCAGCAAAACTCTCAATTACTATAGATGGAGAAACCAAAGTATTCCATGACAAACCAAATTCACACAATATCTTTTCACGAATCCAGCCCTTCAAAGGATAAAAACGGGAAAACACCAACACAAGGACGGAAACTACACCCTAGAAAACGCGACAAAGTTATCCTTCAACAAACCTAAAAAAGACAGCCACAAGAAGAGGATCCCAACTCTAACAACAAAAATGACAGGAAGCAACAATTACTTTTCCTTAATATCTTTTAATATCAATGGACTCAAATCCCCAATAAAAAGACATAGACTAATAGACTGGCTACACAAACAAGACGCAACAGTCTGTTACTTACAGGAAACCCAACTCAGGGAAAAAGACAAAGACTATCTCAGAGTAACAGGCTGGAAAACAATTTTCCAAGCAAATAGTCTGAAGAAACAATCTGGAGTAGCCATTCTAATATCGAATAAAATTGACTTCCAACCCAAAGTTATCAAAAAAGACAAGGAGGGACACTTCATGCTCATCAAAGTTAAAATCTTCCAAGATGAATTCTCAATTCTGAAAATTCATGCTCTAAATGCAAGGGCTCATTAAAGAAACTTTAGTAAAGCTCAAAGCACACATTGCACCTCACACAATAATAGTGGGAGATTTCAACACTCTACTCTCATCAATGGACAGATCATGGAAATAGAAAATAAACAGAGATACAGTGAAACTAACAGAAGTTGTGAAACAAATAGATTTAACAGAAACCTACAGAACATTTTGACCTAAAACAAAAGGATATAACTTCTCAGCACCTCATGGTACCTTCTTCAAAACTGACCAAAATTGGTCACAAAACAGGCCTCAACAGATACAAAAATATTGAAATTGACCCATGCACCTATCAGATCACCATGGACTAAGGCTGATCTTCAATAGCAACATAAATAATAGAAAGCCAGCATTCACATGGAAACTGAAAAACAATCTCTTCAATGATACCTTAGTCTAGGAAGAAATAAAGAAAGAAATAAAAGACTTTTCAGAGTTTAATGAAAATGAAACCACAACATACCCAAACTTATGCGACACAATTAAAGCATTCCTAAGAGGAAAACTCATGGCTCTGAGTGCCTCCAAAAAGAAGCTAGAGAGAGCATACCCTAGCAGCTTGACAGCACACCTTAAAGCTCTAGAACAAAAGGAAGTAAATTCACACAAGAGGAGTAGACAGCAGGAAATAATCAAACACAGGGGCAAAATCAACCAAGAGGAAACAGAAAGAACTGTTTAAAGAATCAACCAGGAGCTGGTTCTTTGAGAAAATCAACAAGATAGATAAACCAGTAGTCAGAATAGCTAGAGAGCACAGGGACAGCATCCTAATTAACAAGATCAGGAATGATAAGGGAGACATAACAACAGATCCTGAGGAAATCCAAAACACCATCAGATCCTTCTACAAAAGGCCTACTGGAAAACTTGGATGAAATGGACAAATTTCTACACAGATGCCAGGTACCAAAATTAAATCAGGATCAGATTAATGATCTAAACAGACATATATCCCCTAAAGAAATAGAAGCAGTCATTAATAGTCTCTCAACCAAAAAAGGCCCAGGACCAGATGGGTTTAGTGCAGAGTTCTATCAGACCTTCAAAGAAGACCTAATTCCAACTCTCCTCAAATTACTCCACAAAATAGAAACAGAAGGTACTCTACCCAGTTCATTCTATGAAGCCACAATTACTCTGATACCTAAACCACACAAAGAAAGAGAACTTCAGACCAATTTCCCTTATGAATATTGATGCAAAAATACACAATAAAATCCTCGCAAACCTAATCCAAGAACATATCAAAAAGATCATCCATCATGACCAAGTAGGCTTCATCCCAGGGATGCAGGGATGGTTTAATATATGGAAATCCATCAATGTAATCCACTATATAAACAAACTCAAAGACAAAAATCACATGATCATCTCAGTAGATGCTGAGAAACATTTGACAAAATCCAACACCCATTCATGATAAAAGTCTTGGAAAGATTAGTAATTCAAGGCCCATACCTAAACATAATAAAAGCAATCTACAGCAAACCAGTAGCCAACATCAAAATAAATGGAGAAAAGCTGGAAGCAATCCCACTAAAATCAGGGACCAGACAAGGCTGCCCACTTTCTCCCTACCTATTCAATGTAGTACTTGAAGTCCTAGCCAGAGCAATTCAACAACAAAAGGAGGTCAAGGGGATACACATTGGTAAGGAAAAAGTCAAAATATCGCTATTTGCAGATGATATGATAGTTTATATAAGTGATCCTAAAAATTCCATCAAAGAACTTTTAAACCTAATAAACAGCTTCAGTGAAGTACCTAGATATAAATTTAACTCAAATCAATGGCCTTTCTCTACACAAAGGATAAACATCTGAGAAAGAAATTAGGGAAACAACATCCTTCACAATAGTCACAAATAATATAAAATACCTTGGTATGATTCTAACTAAGGAAGTGAAAGATCTGTATGATAAGAACTTCAAGTTTCTGGAGGAAGAAATTGAAGAAGATCTCAGAAGATGGAAAGGTCTCCCATGATCATGGATTGGTAGGATCAATATAGTAAAAATGGCTATCTTGCAGAAAGCAATCTATAGATTCAATGCAATCCCCATCAAAATTCCAACTCAATTCTTCAAGGAATTAGAAAGGGCAATTTGCAAATTTATCTAGAATAACAAAAAACCTAGGATAGCAAAAACTTTTCTCAATGATAAAAGAATTTCTGGTGGAATCACCATGCCTGACCTAAAGCTATACTACAGAGAAATTGTAATAAAAACTGCATGGTACTGGTACAGCGACAGACAGTTAGACCAATGGAACAGAATTGAAGACCCAGAAATGAACCCACATACCTATGGTCACTTGATTTTGACAAGAAAGCTAAGACCATCCAGTGGAAAAAAGACAGCATTTTCAACAAAAGGTGATGGCACAACTGGTCATTATGAATGTAGAAGAATGTGAATTGATCCATTCATATGTCCTTGTACTAAGGTCAAGTCTAAGTGGATCAAGGAACTCCACATAAAACCAGACACACTAAAACTTATAGAGGAGAAAGTGGGGAAAAGCCTCAAAGATATGGGCACAGGGAGAAAATTCCTGAACAGAACAGCAATGGCTTGTGCTGTAAGATCAAGAATTGATAAATGGTACCTCATAAATTGCAAAACTTTTGTAACACAAAAGACACTGTCAATAAGACAAAAAGGTCACCAACAGATTGGGAAAGGATCTTTATCAATTTTAAATCACATAGGGGATATATATATATATATATATATATATATATATATATATATATATCTCAAGAAGGTGGACTCCAGAAAATCAAATAACCCCATTAAACAAAGAATTCTCAACTGAGGAATATGGAATGGCTGAGAAGCACCTGAAAAAAAAATGTTCAACATCCATAATCATCAGGGAAATGCAAATCAAAACAAAGGAGATTCTACCTCACATCAGTCAAAATGGCTAAGGTCAAAAATTCATGTGACACAAGATGCTGTCAAGGATGTGGGGAAAGAGGAAACTCCTCCATTGTTGGTGGGATTGCAAGCTTTTACAACCACTCTGGAAATCAGTCTGAAGGTTCCTCAGAAAATTGAACATAGTACTACCAGAGGATCCAGAAATACCTCTCCTGGGCATATATCCAAAAGATGTTCCAACTGGTAATAAGAACACATATTCTACTATGTTCATAGCAGCCTTATTTATAATAGCCAGAAGCTGGAAAGAACCCAGATACCCCTCAACAGAGAAATGGATATAGAACATGTGGTACATTTACACAATGGAGTACTACTCAGCTACTTAAAAAATGAATTTATGAAATTCCTAGTCAAATGGATGGATCTGGAGGGTATCATCCTGAGTGAGGTAACCTAATCACAAAAGAACTCACATTATATGTAGTCACTGATAAGTGGATATTAGTCCAGAAGCTTAGAATATCCAAGATACAATTCGCAAAACACATGAAACTCAAGAAGAAAGAAGACCAAAGTATGGATACTTCCCCTCTTCTTAGAAATGGGAACAAAACACCTCTGGAAGGAGTTACAGAGACAAAGTTTGAAGCTGAGACAAAAGGATGTACCACCCAGAGACTACCCCACCAGGGGATCCATCCCATAATCAGCCACCAAACAGAGAAACTATTGCATACACCAGCAAGATTTTGCTGAAAGGACCCTGATATAGCTGTTTCTTGTGAGGCTATGCCAGTGCCTGGAAAATACAGAAGTGGATGCTCACAGTAATCTATTGGATGGAATATAGCTCCTCCCAATGGAGGAGCTAGAGAAATTACCCCAGGAACTGAAGTGGTCTGCAACCCCATAAGTGGAACAACAATAGGAATTATCCAGTACCCCCAGAGCTCATGTCTCTAGCTGCATATGTTGCAGAAGATGGCCTAGTCGACCATCATTGGGAAGAGAGGCCCCTTGGTCTTGCAAACTTTTTATTCCCCAGTACAGGGGAATGCCAGGGGCAAGAATTGGGAGTGGGTGGGTAGGGGAGCAGGGGTGGGGAAGAGTATAAGGGACTTTTGGGATAGCTTTTGAAATGTAAATGAAGAAAATACCCAATTAAAAAATTGGAAAAAAAAAAAAAAGGAAGACTACACAGTGACGTCACTCTGTGGACTTTCAAAAAAGTGAGAGAAAAGGTGGGTTTCCACTATGTTCATAGCAGCCTTATTCATAATAGCCAGAAACTGGAATGAACACAGATGTCCCTCAACAGAGGAATGGATAAAGAAAATGTGGTACATTTACACAATTGAGTACTACTCAGCTATTAAAAACAATAAATTTATGAAATTATTAGGCAAATGGATGGATCTGGAGGATATCATTCTGAGTGAGGTAACCCAATCACAAAAGAACTCACATGATATGCAGTCACTGATAAGTGGATATTAGACCAGAAACTTAGAATATCCAAGATACAATTTGCAAAACATGTGAAAATCAAGAAGAAGGAAGACCAAAGTGTGGATACTTTGTTCCTCCTTAGAATGGGGAGCAAAATACCCATGGAAGGAGTTACAGAGACAAAGGTTGGAGCTGAGACAAAAGGATGGACCATCCAGAGATTGCACCACCACCAAACCCAGACACTATTGCATATGCCGGCAAGATTTTGCTGAAATGACCCTGATATAGCTGTCTCTTGTGAGGCTATGCCAGTGTCTGGAAAATACAGAAGTGAATGCTCACAGTCATCTATTGGATGGAACAGAGGGCCCCCAATGGAGAAGCTATAAACAGTACCCAAGGAGCTGAAGGGATCTGCAACCCTATAGGAGGAACAACAATATGAACTAACCAGTACCCCTAGAGCTCATGTCTCTAGCTGCATATGTAGCAGAAGATGGCCTAGTTGGCCATCATTGGGAGGAGAGGCCCTTGGTCTTGCAAAGATTATATGCCCCAATACAGAGGATTGCCAGGGCCAGGAAGTGGGAGTAGGTGGTTTGGGGAACATGGTGGGGGAGTATATAGGGGACTTTCAGGATAGCATTTGAAATGTAAATGAGGAAAATATCTAATTAAAAATTGTTAAATTAAAAAAAGAAAGTTTTACATCACAAATAAATAAGTACTTGAGCTATGTTTGTTCTGATTTCAATATTACCCAAAGTCTGTATCTATGAATATACTGTCTTGTTCTACATTAATGTCTGGAACTTTTGTGTCACTTACAAAAGTAAAATTTCCAATAAGCTAGATTAAATATTATATTATACTTTCATTTGTGTAAATAAGATAAATATACAAACTAATTTCATCATATCCACTTAGGACATATTGTACAACAGGCTGATTGTATGATCATAAAACTCATATATGTATATGATATATAGATGCATGTAAGTACATGCATACATGGTGTGGGTGAATTCATTAAAGTGTATGGCATTTATAAAAGAACAACAAAATATAATTAACTAAGATTATGGAATCCAAAAGAGAAATTGATGGACAGAGCTGAAAAAGGGATAGACCCTTTAATCCCATGCCCCATGAGCAAAGGAAGGCAGATCTCTATGAGTTCCAGGACAGCTGGAACCACATAGAGAGACCTTGCCTAAAAATTAATTAATTAATTAATTAATTGAAAGTTTTGGACCCTGTAGTTAAAAATGGGAGTAAATACAATAAAATTCAAAATAAGAATTTAATATGTGTTTTGTTTTTAGTTTGTTTGTTTTTTCCCTCTGACAATATTGCTGATGGCATTCAACATTTCAGAAATTCCAAACAGCCTACCTAGTGACAAAAAATAAAATTGTATAAATGGCACACTCAGCTTCTCCATCAACCTGAAGGATGCATGGTGAATGGAGCCATGGATCCGTTTCCAATGACACCTGGGGTGCCCTGGAATGACTGTTAGAAAAGCAATCATTTTACCCTGAATTAGTCAGTGTGTAATTAGCAGACATTCATCAAGAGCTGATTCCTGGGACATGTGGTCCTTCCTCAACAAAAGAGTTGACAAATATCCCTGTGCCCCTTTCTCTGTCTGGATTGTCTCTCAGACACGATGCCAGACTGGATGCCCACATAAAATGCATTTAGAAAGATGCTGCATTTAAAAGCACATCTTAAAAAAAAAAAAAAGTACCTAGCAGTTCACTAATAACTAAAACTCTAACTGAACTGGGGGAAAGCTTTTTTTCCTCATGCAACAATTATTACAAAATGCATTTTGATTTGTTGGAAAGTACAACTGGATAAAGTGGCCACAAACAAAAACTTAATTTGAGGGAAGCACCTGGCATGTGACTTTGATGTATGAATTCTCATGGCTTTGAATATTCAACATGTCTGTTTCTGTGCTGCACCAGGGCTACCTGACTGCACCCAGCTCCTTACGGCTCAAGACCCAGAGATGTTTGCAGATGGATTCTACAGGTGCTAGCAATTAATTACAGATATTATTTTGGAATATTCAAAGACAGACTGTAAAAAATAGACTTCTTATCTGCATCAAATTGCCTTGACATGTACTGATTAAAATTTATCTTTATCAGTTACAAGGCAAAAAATTAAAAGTTTCTTTTCTACAAGAAGGAAGGCCTCTGGGCACTATTATGTACTCCACTTCTTGGTGTGTGCTTGTGTATCTGAATGTGTGTTTATGTTTTTGCATGTGTGTACACATATATGTATGTACATGTGCATATATGTCTATGTGTTTCTGTATGTATGCATGTATATTGGTATGTGGATGTATGTGTACAATCATGAAATATGTACATATGTGTTTATATGCATGTATTGGGTGTCCATTTTTGTGTTCATACATGATGGGCTTATGTGCACATGTGTGTATATGTGTATGTGTGTGCATGTGTGAAAGAGAGAGTGCATATATGTGCAGTTATATATTTATATGTGTTTACATGTGTATAATATGAATGTATGCAGTATGTGTGTACATATGTATGTTTGTGCCTATGTTCATGTAGGTGCTTATATGTAGGGTATGTGTATTTGTATGTGTGTGCCTATGTTTGTGTGTGTATGTGTGTTTGTCTGTGCCTGTATTTGTATGCGTGTATAAGTGTAGGGTGTATATATATATATATATATATATATATATATATATATATATATATATAAGATGTACATATATGTCTGACTAGACTGGATGTGTTTTTGTGTAAATATGTTTGTGTATGTGTGTTTGTCAATGAGTGTATGTCAAAGTGTGTACCTGTGCTTGTGTACATGTATATGTGGAGAAATGTATTTATGTGTTTGGGAGGAGTTATGTGTATAAGTGTGTGTGTGTTTCTGCCTGGAATGGTATGTATTTGTGTGTGTCCTGTGTGTTTGTTTATGTATGTGTTTATGTTACAGTATGTGCTTTTGTATGTGTGTGTGTGTATGTGCATATACACATATATATATATGCATCTGTTGCATTTCTGTGTCTGTATGTGTGTGCTGTGTGCACATCTGTTTGTGTCTGTGTGCATGTATATACTATATGTGCATGTCTTTGTATGCAAGTGTGTGTTCATGTGGTGTGTGTGTGTGTGTGTGTGCATGCACTTACATAAGAATGCATGGTTTAGAAAGAAAGAGTTTGTAGTGATTAGCATTGGTTTTTAATGGTGCATATTAGACATTATATGAAAAGAAACATAAGGAATAAATAAAAGTGTCTAGAGCTAGGACTTAGCTCAGAAAGAGAGTGATTGCCTCCCATTTCCAAATTGCTGGACTTATATGCAGCACTGGGAAACAATTAAACAAGAGCACACAAGTTACAGATAGAGAATACCTCTCCAGTGTTTTCTCTCTCACTGGCAATCTGATGCACTTGAGTTATTAATGTACTCACTCACCCTGGCTTCCATCCAACTGAGCCAACAATATGCTTTGAATCAGATGCTTCTTACCAAACATTGTAAGAAACAATAAAGTTTGCTGTATGTCTCTCAATGAGACATTGAAAGCCATAGTTGGATAGGCTCCTGTAAGAGTGAGGATTTCATTGTTTCCTCTTACAGTCCATGGTGAAAACCAATCACTGTCAGCTGTGGGAGGGCAGGAGAGAGAGACACCACAGACACCAGTGAGAAAGACATCTCTGAAGAGGGCTGAGCCCCAAATGCAGACTCAAAACTGTTTCCAGGACCAGACTGGGGAAGGCTGGATGCCTACCTAGGACAGGCACTCAGGACTGCAGGCCCTGCCCATCAGCAGAGCGACTCCCTGCTTTTCTCTGCTTCCATTGCCCTACTAAGAATCCTTGAAGGAGAGGGCACATGTCAGCAGTCTGTCTTCCTCTGGTGAGGGATGTGGGCACTGCTTAACCACAAGAGTAACTTGCACATGTTCTTATCTCAGAAGGGAGCCACAGTTCAGTTTTTCATTGAATTGTAAATAAAAACTGTGCCCAGGCCACAACCTCTCACAGAGCCTACCTATCCTCCAAAAATCAGAATATTAAATATTTTGCTCTAAGGTCCTTATGCAAAGGGGTTAGTGTGAGGATAAAAGACTACCATTTAAATAGAGTACTTTGCAAATTGATGAGTGCTCTGCCAAAGAAAGCGCTTATTATCATCAGGAATCCAAATAGAGATGAAAAATTTAAATTGCCTGGCTTCAAGATGGTAAAAATCTAGATAAAACAACTTTAAAAGTGAAATTCAGCTTCTTTCTGGCTCAAAAGTTCTTTTAATAAGTATTGGAATATTGACCTAGAGAAAAAAACATGAAAAATAAAAATTCGTTTAAATGTAACCCATTTGGATAATTAGGTTTAATGTTAGACATAGAACCCTAGGGATGGTGTTTTAAAGTATTTAGTACATACTGAGTGCTGAAATCTACTTGCAATCATGCATCTTTGATGGTTGGGTGATCTTGGTTATCAACCTGAGGTCATTCAAATACTCACACTGGGCAGGCCTGTGAAGATATATCTTGGGGAGGATCTATTGATGGGTAAGTGTGCTTTCTCCAAGGTTCGACAGAACCTTTGGGGGATGCATGGTGTAGAGAAGCCTGCTGGTCTTTGCTTCCAAATGATGTGTGCATCTGCCCTGTTGTTTCAGATGCTGCTGGCCTCATCCTTTACTGACATTAGGAATCACCTCCTTTGGACTCCAGAGTGGGACTAACTAATACTTTTCTAGTATTCTCCACACCTATATCACCATTTTGGAACTGATGATGCATCTAACCTTGTGAGCTAAATAGGCTATAAACATCTCTAGAATGTAGACAATTACAGTTCAACTTCCTAGGCCAATGATATAACCTAATCCAACAAATTTCTTTGATATATATATCTTCCAATCTTGCCATCTCTTTTCTATAGAAAACCCCAACTAAAACACTACTGAAGTTGGATGATGCTTTTTGTATTCCCTCCCTTCTCTCTACTGCTTTAACTCCCAAAGCACTGGATATGGCAACATACAATAAGTACACACCCTCTAGTAGACAGTGTGAGGACGACTCTGTTTGGGGCTTGTTTCCTCCCTAGATAATTCCATGTTGTCTTCTACTATCATTTATACTTTGTTTTCAGTAATGTCTTGATCATGTAAGCCTGGTATTGTAGTCATTCTTATTACCAGCAGTAGTATTCAAATGTGCGTGGCTGTGATACTGTAATGTTCAAACTGAATTGACATTATCACAACACAAAGCTCAGCCACTAACCAAACCACCTCCGGGGTGAGCTGTTAAGACTGGGGATATAGATACACTTTATGTTGCTCAGATGAATAACAGTGAATATAACACAGGGGAAACAGTAGATGGTGGCTGTCAAAACCTATGGCTGGAATGCAGATAGTCACAGTAGCCATGGAATTCAAGAAGATGACACCTGTGGCTGGTCATTGACTTGAAGGCAATCAGGCTTCCAGATCTTATTTGAGGAAAACAATATGAGTTTCAGATTCCTTCACCAAATTTCACTCATCTTTCCAAACTAAGACTTCAGACCCAAAAGAAAATTGCCCAAGACATGAGAAGTTTTAGTGCTGAAACTTGAGTTCTAAAAATTTTAGGAGTGTTGGGTGACTCAGCTTTGAATAAACTGCCAGCCAAGAGTGTCTCAAGGAGTCTTGCTTTGTAATACAGACCCTCGGAGCTGACCACGAAGAATATAAAATGTGGATACTTTAGACTCCACCTTCAGGGAAATATCTTCAGGGTTTCTTAATATCTTAATCTTTAAAGTACCATGCCAGGCATGGTAGTACATGGTTGTAACCCACCATCTTGAAATGATCACCAGTAGCCCAAAGCTAGCCTGGTCTATACAGTGAGCTTCATGCCAAGTAGCTACAAAGCAAGATTTGTCAAAAAAATAAAAAAAAATCTTGATCCTACCATATTCTCTTATGATCCCCCTGGATAATATCAACAGTATATGGACCATCTCTGCTCTTATGGAATGCACAGTGGCACACAAGAGGCTGAGAGATCTCATTAAGAATATTGTAAAAGTTTTGTTCTTTGTGACAACATGACAGTGACTTACTCATATTTTCTTCAGAATGTGCCTGATGCAAGTTTTCTTGTGAAGCAAAGGGTAAGTCTACCTATTTTTGTTACAAAAACCCAAAGAGATGCTTCAGGTATCATCAAATTGGCTCTAAGCTAAGAGGAAATTCCATATTGTACAGGATGGTAGGATTAAATGGTCACCTTAAAATGGTACAAGTTTTTATGAAATTCTTAAAGATAGGCACAGTCCTCTCAACATCACATTTATGCTGTCTGAACCTCTGATACTTTTTAAGGCTTAGCTCTGCTTCATCCTCTTCATGGGGATCAAGACATGTAAGACAAGCATCAAAACAGACTCCAGGTATCGGTTATGTAGCATTGATATAACAGATGTCAAATGCCTCAGTTCTCACAAAGGGAAGGACATCGAAACAAATCACTTCTTGACAGAACTGCCCTGAAATATTTTATATGCCATCCAACTATCTCATTACAATGACCATATTAGCTCTAACTTTTTATGAGAAGGAATTTTGAATATATATAGAAACTGGTACCTAACAGTAGATAAGAGACTTAGAAAAGTAGAGATTCATACTAGAGATGGCATCTTAATAATCTTAACAAATCATTAACATTTAATGTAAATTCCATAATCTCACAAGTATAACTAGCCTGTGACTGAGAAATCACATATAGCCCAAAATATCTGTGAATGTCCCCCAAGATAAAATAGTAAACTTACTTAAAACAATATATTGCTTTATCATTTAAAAATACTAAGTGATATTCCAGAGCATTAACTGTTAGAGGACACTGTGATCTTCCAAGTACTAGACAGTTCTCATTGTACTCTGTGCCTCATGCCTTGAAATTCACTGTGCTCAGACAATTTGAATATTAGTTTTGGAGTTTGGTGGGAGCCAACTGAAACATAAGCAGCAAATTAACATTGATTTATGAAAATCGTCCCAGGATTGATTTGCACTGGTTTTCGCCTACCTATCACTGATCAATGAAAACACATTATTCAAAAACAAAACATATTGTTAAATTTCTTAAATTTATTATTTATTGACTGCTATTTCCAACTGATGTAAATTTTAATGGGGATATGATCAAAGGTCAGAAAATTGGTGAGTGGCGTCCATGGCAGATTTTCCTAGAGCTGAGTTTGGGGAAGAAATGAGACACTTACACATTTGGCCATAGAAAGGATTTACAAGGCATCTATGAGTGCAGTCAGAACTGCAGAACACGCCCTGGTTTTATACAACGAGCACTTGTCACAAAACTTTCATTGTGAGAGCTTTAATCCATATAGCTTCTGCTTACATGAGGCAAAGCTCTACCAGGTCATGGAGTTATTCACCTAACTATGACTATGACCATGACAGTGGGCATGGAGGTGCCAACAATGACAAAGCAGCAAACCCTGGATCCAAGACACAGGTAGGGAACTGCAGAGACAGATACCTAAAGACGGCCACTGTTCCCTATGGAGTCTTCAACTAGCATCTATCACATTGCATATAGAAATTCAATTTAAGAAAAACTAATCACCTTTTGACATGGAATGAATACACGGAGAAAAGAACATCCATACAAATGTGGCTATATCAAAGTGTTTTGATCTTGAAACTAGGAATACTGAGAATTGAGCCAGAAAGATAGCCCAGGGGATAAAGTACTCACTGCTCAAGCAGGAGGCCCTGAGATCAGAACCCACATTAAAGCTACAGATAGAGAACTCAGTGGTAGTGGAAGGGGAAGAGACAGGAGGCTCTCCGTGGCCAGCTATTTTCAGTAAGACCCGAGAGCTACAGGGTCAGTTAAAGCAACTGTCTCAAGAAATGAGGTGGAGAGTCTGATAGATGGATCACCTGGAACAAGTCTCTGCCACCAAGTCTGATGACCCCTGTTTGATCCCTCAGATTGGACCTACATAGGACCTATGTGGTAGAAAGAAAAAACCAACTCCTATACGTTGTTTTCTAGGCTCCACATGTGGGCAGTGGCATGCATGCCCATGCATATATATATATATATATATATATATATATATATATATATATATATATATATGTGTGTGTGTGTGTGTGTGTGTGTGTGTATTATATATGTGTGTGTGTATTATATATATATATATATATATATATATATATATATATATATGTGTATATATGTGTGTGTATTATATATATGTGTGTGTGTGTATATATATGTGTGTGTATATTATATATATGTATGTATATATATGCTAAATAAATGCAATTTAAAGATTAAAAAACAGAGTCAACATGAATCTCTACTCTCTCCTTCCCCCACTCTCTCTCTCTCTCACACAAACACAGAAAAAGAGAGAGAGAGAGAGAGAGAGAGAGAGAGAGAGAGAGAGAGAGAGAGGAGAGAGAGAGAGAGAGAGAACTACCATAAAAATAATAAAATTATAATATAAAAGGGTAATTATTTTCCTTTTATCAAATTTCTACATGCAGCAGTAGAGGTGCCAATTGAAAAGTGCATAGTGAATAATGACAGTCTCTGAGTATCTGCCTTACCTGCAGCCTGGGTCCCAAGCCTGCTGCTTTGTTGTGATGGACACCTCCATAGCTCATTAGCATTGATGTTCTGGGATTCACTCACTCCCCGAAAGGGTGAGGTGGAATGGAGCCATGCGTTTCACTGGGGTGGGGGTTCTTATCAAAACACAATGGCTCTTCTTTGCAATGCATTTTTGTAGCCGCTTGGATAATTTTAATGTGGTTTTTTTGATGCACAGAACATTTATGTTGTCAGAACAACAGTTTTCCATGATTTGTACAAGAGCTTTTTATGGCTTTTAAAAAATGATTCTGAAATCCTAAAAAGGCTTAGCATGACTGATGGGCAAATGGTCCCAGTAGGACAAATTGAATATGAGGGAAAGCAGTTTCACTACTGAATGTAATTATGATAACTTTTGGGAGGCCTGATCTACTTTTTAACTCAGAACTACAGCTGGACAAAGATTACAACTTACACTTAAATTATACATTTCAAATATGAAGGCAACAATTATGCTATAATAACAGATTATGTCTGTGGTATTAGAAATGGCACCTACTTTATTTAACTTAACCTTCACAGTCACCTTCAGACCCATAGAGAGAAGATATTTACATCCTCGTGATGAGGAAACAAAATCTCAGGCAAGATATAGATGTAACCTGAATTTATCATGTTTTGATATATTGAGGGTCAGTTATCCACTGATGAAATTTCATCACTAAAATGCAAACAATTCTGTTTTTAGGAGGAGCAGAAGTTTGCTCCTCCCAACAAAGTGGCTAAGTGTGGAGTTACTTTTACTGGGAAGAGATGAAGAGATTCTTGTATATCCCAGCTAGGGCACTTATACAGGAAAAAGGAAAAGTTCTACCCAAATCCAATTTGTAGAACCAATGAATTTACAAGGCTTTCCTGGCTACTTATAGAAGCATGAGTGTACTGGCTCGTTTTATGTGCCAACTTGACACAACCTGGAGTTGTCACTGAAAAAGGAGCCTCCCTTGAGGAAATGCCTCCATGAGATCCAGCTGTAAGGCATTTTCTCAATTAGTGATCAAGAATAGGAGGGCCCACTGTGGGTGGTGCCATCCCAGGGCTGGTAGTCTTGAGTTCTATAAGAGAGCAAGCTGAGCAAACCAGGAGAAGCAAGCCAGTAAGCAGCCCCCTCTGGCATCACCGGGCCAGCAGTGCTCAAACAAAGATTACAGATTTGGAGCCCCCCCCCGCCCCCCCCCCCACACCCGTTAACTTACCCATCGCCATTACTGTAATTCTGGCTATCACTGTGATGCTCTACTTATTTCCTTGTTATAATATGAAGCCACATTCATCAATGGGTGGTCATAATATGCCAGGAAGAAAAAGCTATACTATCTCAAGATTTACTCCACACATCAGAAATGAAGAAATAGCTCAGAGATAAAAAGCACCTAATGTTCATAAAGAGGACCCAGATTTAGTTCCCAAAACCCATGTCAGGCAGTTTGCAAGTGCCTGTAACTCCAGCTTGAGGAGATCTGATGTCTTTTTTCTGGTTTCCATGGGCACTACATGTAGTCAAATATATATATATCAAACAGAAAGTAAATAAGAATTAATTCAGAGTCCATCATCAACCCTTTTTAGTTCAAGTGGCGGCTTCCAAGGAAACACTAGATGAAAAGTAAGACATTCTCTGGTTCCTGTTCTTAATTTTCCCTATAAAATAAGAAGACTTGAAAGATAAAACATTGGGCAAGTAAGGCAGCCTTGAATAGTGTATGTTACAGCAGAAAAGTGCACAGAACACTCACCTTCTGGGAATCTTTGTGAAGTGCAGATATTATGGTACATAGACCTCACAGAAGCCAGATAAGTGTGGATGGAATCTTTGTCACTATTATTTCTTTCCACAGTTTGAAAATGTCCTCGTGATAGGGACCCTTGCAAAGCAGTTTTGCTTTATGGTCTGTGCCTGAGCAAGCAGGAAAGCAGATGGCAGAATCAAAAGGAAACATGAATGAACTCGAGGGACTGTGAGGTCCAGTTTACTACCACGGTGTTTAGGTTATAGGTTCTGACAATAAAAATTTAAGTAAGGTCTCAGGAAGCAAATGTGGGAGGCGGAAAATGGTCCTGCCACACAGAATGACATCTTGGAGATGCTTAGGAAAGGGTTTGAAGATGACACAGAAGAGAGTCCTGTTTCATATTTCAATAATATATGTTGATATTTTTGCAGAGCAGAGGACATTGAAGGGCAACCACTTGCCATGGTGCAGCTTTCAGCTGAGTCCCTCTCTAGTCAGTGCTCACAGTTACCCTGGAGATGCCCAAGAGCATCTGAAGTCTGTTTCTTCTGCCTCTGTCACTCACACTCACTAAGCATTTACTAAGAGAGAGATTAGAGGATATGCTCAAGGCCCCTGGGGCACAGAGTGTTAGAACTCACGCTGTTGGCAATTGTGTAGGAGAAAAACCTGGCAGTCAGTGCTCTTCCCAATGAGCTCTTTAAAGACCAGGGGGATTCCTGCTCACTAGGAAGCTAGCCAGACTTGTGGACCCCTAATCCCAATACCCAGGAGGCTAAGGAATAAAGATTGTGAGTTCAAGGTGAGCCTGACATATGTGGTGTGTTCAAAGTCAGGATAGGTTACACCATGAAATCTTTTATCCAATAAACAGCAGGGAAAAAGAAAAGAAAGCGATCTATTTTCATCCATTTCCCTTTGTATATAAGTGACTTTACAGACATGGGGCAAAATTAGATTGCTCCAATAGAATCCTATTCAAATATTAAAAAAAAACTACTTAGAAAGAGAAAATATACATGATAATTAATTGTTTTATTTTGTCATTATATATATATATATATATATATATATATATATATATATATATATACATATATATGCACAGGAAAGTGGCTATTCAGGTCTGTGAGCTCTCCCCCTAACACCAACAAGGTGCAGGTCATTCTCTACACCTGCACAAGATCTTTTGTATCACTAGTCCATATCCACACATACAAGGATGACATCAAACAATTATTTTTTTTTGCCTGAAATACAGATGTTATCTAATGTGTAAATTTGTCCCATGTGACTTTGGAGGTGTCTTCCAATAAATATACTCAGAACAAATATCTCAAAAATAAATCAGAAATAGTTTAGAGACAAATAACCCAGAAAATGACTTTCGTGGTTTATGGTGGTGACTCTCTATCCTGTCTCTTGACATGACCTGAGATTTGAACATCCCTTAGTGTCTTTATTCTCAACTTTAGTATCAGCAGTTTCTTCCAGGGTTTTGGGGTTTTGGTTTTGAGTCCATGAATTCCTTGCCTGAAACTAAAGCAACTCTGAGCGTAGCGTTAGTGTAGGAGGAAAACCTGACAAGCGACTGTTGTTTTCAATGATCTATTTAAAGACCAGAGGGATTCCTGATCACTAGAAATCTAGCCAAGCTTGAGGTACCTGAAATCCCAATACCCAGGAGATGAAGAAATAAAGGTTTCAAGTTCAAGGCCAGCCTGAGACACATGATGTGTTCAAAGCCTGAGTACACTAATGAAGGGGCCGGGACTTACTGAAACCAGGAGCAGAGGAAGGAGAGAAAGCATACTGTGTTAGTTCATATTCTGATGCTATCATATACTATCACAGATGGGATGCTAAAAACAACACAGTTTCTTTGGCTCATGTTACTGCAGGGGCTAGGAGTCCAAGCATGCGCAGAGAGCTTTCAAGAATATGGAGGTGATTTTATTCAGAACATATTACAAACCTGGAGAATGGAAGTGTATTGGGCCAAGTAGTGTGTATGATGGATGCACCTCCTCTTCCCTTGAAAGTCAGCATCCTTTCAGCTGGGTGGTCTAGCTTCCTCTGTACCCCAGGAGCGGCCATTGGGATTTGGATCCTTTCCAAATGTCTATCTCAGCTGGGGTATAACTCTGCTGACTGTATCAGTTTGCTTTAGCTGATATAACAAATACAAAGTCAGTATAGTGCTATAATAAGTACCTTCAAAGTCAGTAAAGTGTTGTGCTGGAATTAATTTCAATGGGCATTGCATTGAATCTGTAGATTTCTTTCGGCAAGATGGACATTTTTGTGATGTTGATCCTACTGATTCACGAGCAGGGGAGATCCTTTCCTCTTCTGATACATTTTTCAATTTTGTTCTTCAAAGACTTGATCATACAGGTCTTTTGCTTGCTTGGTTAGAGATATCCCAAGATATTTTTTATTACTTATGGCTATTGTGAAGGGTTTTGTTTCCTTAATTTCTTTTTTAGCCTCTTTGTTATTTGTATATAAGAGAGACACTGATTTTTTATTTTTTTTAATTAATTTTGTACCCAGGTACACTGTTCACTGGAGGTGTTCATCTAGAAGGTGTTCATCTAGGAGTTCCCTGGTAGAAATTTTGGGGTTGTTTATGTATATATACCATCATAACATCTGCAAATATTTTGACTTCTCCCTTTCTAATTTAATCCCCTTAATTTCCTTTAGTCATCATATTGCTCCCAGAGGAAAGAGAGCTTAGATTGGAGGAGCCAAAGGGACCAAGAACACCACAAAAATATAGGCCACAGAATCAACTGACTGGGACACAAGTGGGATCACAGAGCCCAGAGAGCCTGCTTGAGTCTGAGCTAGGTCCTCTGCATGTATGCTATGTTTGGATAGCTCAGTGTTATACGGGATTTCTAACAGCTGAAGTGAGGGCCATTTCTGACTCATTTGGCTGCTCTTGAGACTGGATTTCTTCTTCTGGGTTGTCTTGTCCAGCCTTGATAGAAAATCATGTGCCTGGTTTTCTTTGTAGCTTGGTATGTTGTATTTAGTTAATGCCTCAGGAAAGCCTGCTCTTTTCTGAGAGGAAGATGAATAGAAGGTGAATCAGGGGAAAAGGGGGATGTGGAAAGGTGGGGAGGGAGAGGAAATTACAGTCAGAATGTAATATGTAAGAGAAGAATAAATAAAAATGAAAAAAATCAAATGCCTGAACTGTTTGATCAACGTGAATTCACTTCAACTGTTTCAAAGTCTAGAAGTCCAAGGTCAGGTCAATGTGTTAGCAGGTTTGAGTCTCACAGACATCTGTTTACTGTGCTTGCAGGAGATTCTTCTCATGTCCTTCCAAGGACATACCTCTGAGCATGGGTATACTTCCTGGTCTATCTGCAGGTCTAAATTTCCTTACCTCACAAGAACACAAATCAGACAAAATAATGATTAATACAAGTAGTATAGTGTTGATGCAAATTCAAAGCAACTATTGCTAAATAATGCCATACTCTTGGGTGCTGGAATTCAGACCTGTTCTCTGTTGATTTTGCAGAGCACAGTTCAACACATAACACTAGAAAAACAATCCATGTGTCTTCATGATTTGACCTGGCAGAGTGCGCACTCCATAGTAAAACACAAGCCCCCCAAAATTTTTCAAAAACAATCAATGGAACCATTTAATGTCACAGCTCTGTGAGACAGATACCAGCTGAAACATGTTATTCTAAAGATCTTCTAAAACATACTTGAAGAGTCTTAGGCATGTATACCGTGTCACCTCACCCAGTTGTTGAGGCTATGCACTAGAAACTGAAGGCTTAGGTAAAGCAGAACCCGCCTGAACACAGAAGATGTCAACAATGGGCATTTACTCTCAGCAAGGAATAGTAGATACCCAAGTTCTAACTGCTTAATAAAGCCTCTGGTTAGTCATTAGCCGAAGACTTCACTCACAACACCCTACAGGAGACAGAGTGGATAACAGACAGCAAAAAAGCCACAGGCAGCAAAACTTAGGAAGGTAGAACTGATTTCTACACTGCTTCCTCACATTATTTAAATCACACAGATTTTGTTAAAAGCATAAAGATACAGTTGGAAGGGTTGATGGAAGACTTTATTCCCAGGACTCATAAGGCAGGGACAAGCAGATCTCTATGAGTTTGAGGCCAATGTGGTATAGAGTTCCAGACCAGCCACGGATGTACAGGAAAATTTTATCTCAAAAATCAACAATACAGTTTCGAGAAATTATTCATGTGAAGAAACAAGAAAGTAAATATAAAACTAAACATTTAATTATTAATAGACCCCAAGGAAGCCCAGGCTGGACGTTCTAGACATCATTGTAAACAAATTGTTCCAATCATGTTGGAATACCTACAAAAATTGTCTTTAAGAGAATGGATGGGAATGGTGTGAATGCCACCCCTCCAAATGGAATACAAAATGGAAATCATTTCAACACCCAGAGAAATCTTCAATAGCCCACCCAGATTAGAACTTCAGCAGTCAATCTGATCTAGCAGGAAAAACGGTGACTCAGAAAACAGGAAAAATGAAATTGCCCAGTCTTCAAACAATGCAGAAATAAAAGGAGCAAAGACCGTGGAACACAGTATGGAATGCAATGGACAGCCTTCTACACAGCCAAGCCACAAGGAGAAGGAGAAAATTAAAATAAACAGTGCCCTACATGAGGTACTGAGAACCAGAAACATAACCAGCAACACAGGCAAATATTAACAAAAGCACTGTGTTCTCTCTTATTTCAGCATCATTTGCATAAAGCAGTGATTGTAAACCTGTACTTATGGAATAATAACACCTACATATGTAATTTTATGACAATGACACACAGCAGTGTAATGCACATGGAGCTATATTGGAACAAGGTTCCTTTTACTGTTGAAGTTAAGTTATATTACTCAAAACTAGATAGTCTCAAGTTGAGATAGGAACTGTAATCTCCCAGGCAACCACTAAGTAAATAACTCAAACATCTCCGAAAAGGAATGGCAGGCTAATTAAAAGTCATTGTGAAAGACTCTCTTCGGGGTAAGAAGGTTTTAACTGAGATTAAAGACAGAAGTCTGTGTATGCTAAGACCACAAGAGTTTTTCCATTTATTTTTACAATTTATTTTTCAATTTATTTTTATAGTTTACACATCTGGATAATGGGGACAAGCTTGATTAATAATACATATATGTTCCTGTGTGTATATTATATGTGTAACTCTATGCATATACATTTTGAGCATATTTGTATCTGTAATGTGAATGATTCAAGTTGAGTTGTTTTTCAACAGCATTCAATTCTCAAACATCAAGAACTGATAAAAAATAAATGTCTTAATTGAAGGAGTTTGGTATCATCATCCACTATAACCTGTACATCTGCCTTTCTCTACATTTCAGAGGAGTCTATCTTTCTATACTGTAGTCTTGCATTTACTGTAGCTTTATATCACGTCATAAAGGTGGGTAATTTAAGAAGCTTACATCTTTTTCTGGCTTCTGGTTTTGACTTAATAGATCCTTCACAAATTCTTCTAGTGTTTGAAACAGCTTGTGTCTTAATGCTTTTTCTACTGATGTTTTAGTCAATTTGGCAGTACTTTGAATATTAATGGAAACTGACACTGTAACAATATTGAGCTCACCAATTACATACACGACACACACACACACACACGCATGCACACACACACACACACACACACACACACACACACGTCATTTAAGTTAGAGTGGTTGGTTTTTTTTTTGTTTTTTTTTGGGGGGGGGTGGTTGATAGATTGTTTCCTGAGTTCTTTCCAGGTTTTTCCCAATTGCTTTCTTGTTTGTGTAGTTTCTGGTATAAACTTGAATTGTGGCCCTAGTTCCTGTGAGTGTGTGCACTTTTCACTATTTCTTCTACATTCCCTCACAGCCCCCTGACCATCATCAGTCCGACTATAGTCATATTGGGGTTTTCTTGCTTCTCCTGTTGGTAGGGTATGTCATTAAACTTTATTAATGCTTGTGGGACTTTGATCTGTGTTTGTGTGTCAATAAATAATTTTCAAATTTTGTGTTCAGTTCTGAAAACATTTCCTCTGGGCGGCTTCTCTTGTATGTATTTACACATTATATCTCTTGGTATGTAGCCATTGCAGGCTGTTTAATTTTGGAGGTCTTATGTACTTATGTACATTTTGTAGGTTTTTTTTTATCTGTTTTGGTAATTTGTATTAAGATCTTGGATAATTGATTCTATCTACAGGTTGTGAGGTTCTTGATAAGCCCAACAAAGGCTTTGCAGAATCCCACTCTGTTTCATAGCACATTTTGCCCATTACACTATTTCATTGGTATTCAAAGTTTGTTATTCTTAATGATAATTCTTACATTTATATCATGGCTAAATGTAGTCCTGATGATTGCCTTAGTTCTTCACATTCTTATTGCTGTTGTTGGTTTATGCTTTTTGATCAAGGTCTCAAGTATCCTAGGCTGGTTCTGAACTCACATGGTAGCAGAAGCTAGCCTTGAATTTATTCTTTTTCTGTCTCTATTACCTCTAAGTGCTGGGGTTGCAAGTATGTCGCATCATACTCAGACTTTTGTTTTTCCCTACAATTGCTTATGCCTTCTGACATTTTCATCAAATTACAGGACAGTAGATGTTGAAGTTAATTTTGTGCTGGAAAGTGTCACATTCATCTTCCTGTTTGGCTTTAGTGCTAGGAAAATCCCAGTTTGCTTTGGTGATGAAATGAAGTTAAATGTCACAGTTAGCACAACTGTCTACTGTTTCCTTGATGAAATCAAGCCCAATGCATTAGGCAGGTTTCCTGAAGATCCCAGCAAAGTCCACTCCTTTCTTTCAGCCTTTGCAATATATCTGGGATTTTTTTTTGGGGGGGGGGGAGATACATTTACTTATTTTCTGTGTACACATGAAGAGGTCAAAGGACAAATTGTGTAAGTCCATTCCCTCTTCCCTTCATGATGTGGGATTCGAACCCAGGTCATCATGCTTGCTGACAAGCCATGTCATTGGCCTGTTCTCTGGTATTTGTAGCTCATGATGGTGGCAGCAGGCAGAGGTTGTTGTATGACATTTTGATCTTAACTGTCTAGGCTGCACTGCATACCTCAAGGGTGTGGGGAGTTATTCGTATTTACCTGGTTTATTAATGTTTGAATAATTAATTTTGATAACATGTCTTTGTTTCCTTTCTGCTCAATTTTTTTTTAATTTGTTGTTTCTCTTCCTCAACTTCCTTTGGGCCCTTTACCACTGTACTGGCTAGTTTTGTGTCAACTTGACACAGGCTGAAGTTATCAGAAAGGAACTTCAGTTGGGGAAATGCCTCCACTAGATTTATCTGCAAGGCATTTTCTCAATTAGTGATCAAGGCGGGGAGGTCCCCTTGTGGGTGGTGCCATCTCTGTGCTGGTAGTCTTGGTTCTATAAGAGAGCAGGCTGAGCAAGCCAGCGGAAGCAAGCCAGTAAACAATATCCCTCCATGGCCTCTGCATCAGCTCCTGCTTCCTGACCTACTTGAGTTCCAGTCCTAACTTCCTTCAGCAATATGGAAATGTAAGCTGAATAAACCCTTTCCTTCCCAACTTGCTGCTTGGTCATGATGTTTGTGCAGGAATAAAAACCCAGACTAAGACAAATTGGTACCAGCATAGTGGGGTATTCCTGTGACAACCTGACCATGTTTTGGGGAGGACAGTGGAAGGACTTTGGAACTTTAGGCTAGAAGATCCATTTGGTGTTAAGAGCTCTGTGGGATGTTGTATAGGAGCTTGGAAGATAATGTTGAGAACAGTGCAGAAGATGGAGGCCTGGCTTGTGAAATTTCAGAGGGAAGATTAAAGACTCTTATTAGGGCCATTGCTATTTTGATTGTAAAGACTCTGTGGTTCTGGTTAGCTGGGACTGAAGAATCAGCTGTAATTAACAAGATACCAGAACTACTAAAGCAAAAACTTTGCATTACTGGGACTATTGATGCTGGTTAGCTGGAGCTAAGAAATTAGCAGTGATTAAGAAGAGACTAGCATCATTGAGGTGACATCTTCTGGGAAGTGTTTTCTGAAAGCACAAAGAGGCTGTGTTCCAGAGATAGCCACGGTTGTACCTTGTGCTGTCTTTGGACTTAGTAATGTGTAAGAGTTACACAGGTGGTTCTGATTTTGAAGGCATGAAGGGGTCATGAAGAGCAGCTGAGGTTTGGCACTGTGAGAGTCCATGGAAGGCCATTGGTGAAGGTGCAACCTCAGTTGCAATTGATGGCCCAGGACTGAAGGGGTCACACAAGGGAGTTGAGGCTTGTCACCATGAAGAGAGCCTATGAGAGTCTATTGTTGAAGCAAAGTTACAGTGGAAGACAGCAGTGTTTTGGAGATGCCAGTACCATGAGATGACCACCAAGAACAGCAGCAGCAGTGGAGTACAGGCATTTGGAGCCTAGAGGAAAAGCTGTGTGCTACAAAGGACAGGGCTGGAGAAGTGACCCAAGCCCTTGGAGGAGCCCAGAAGATCGTGAGTTGGATCCCAGACTTTGGACAGTTGGAGTTTAATTTTTGCTTTTGATTGTGACTGTGCCCTGATATTTTTCCATCTTGAAGGAACAAATTATTTTAGTGGATCCCACAGTTAAGAGACTTTTAATTGTAAAAAAAAAACTTTGAATTATAAAAGATATTGGATCTTTTAAAGGGATTGAACTTTTAATATGTAAAGACTGTGGGACTTTTAAAGTTATTAAGATCTTGGGGATAAATAAGAAAGTAAGGGTTGAGGCTTACTAGTGATGTGTTGGTGTGTCAAGTTGATAAGGGGTCAATTTTGCTAGCTGGTTTTGTGTCAACTTGAGACAAACTGGAGTTATCACAGAGAAAGGAGCTTCATTTGAGGAAATGCCTCCATGAGATCCAACTGTAAGGCATTTTCTCAATTAGTGATCAAGGGGGATGGCCCATTGTGGGGGGGACCATCCCTAGGCTGCTAGTCTTGGTTCTATAAGAGAGCAGGCTAAGCAAGCCAGGGGAAGCAAGCCAGTAAAGAACATTCCTCCATGGCCTCTGCATCAGCTCCTGCTTCCTAACCTGCTTGAGTTCCAGTCCTGACTTCCCTTGGTGATGAACAGCAGTATGGAAGTGTAAGCTGAATAAACCCTTTCCTCTCCAACTTGCTTCTTGGTCATGATGTTTTGTTCAGGAGTAGAAACCCTGACTAAGACAACCCCATACACCATTAATGTCCATAGAGAATGCATCTCCTTTGTTTCTCTCTGTTCATTTCATTTAATTCAATGGTTTGACTGAATCCTGTCTGATACCTTTCTACTACATTATCATTCAATTCTAAAAATAAGCTACTTTCACGAAGTTCTTCTCCTTTAATTAGAAGTAACTTTATTCAGTATATTTCAAGATTTCAACATGGTTTTTGATATTTTCAGTCACTTATTCCTAATAGTATTTCTTTGTGATATGGAAGTCATTTTTTCTGATTCCTTCTAATAGCAAGCTTTTCTTTGAATTTATCATAGTTTAGATACAAGTTTATATACAAATAATCACATCACATCAAAATTTTCAATAGAGCTTCTAAACACATTTTGGGTTTGGTACCTATTATTTGCATCAGAGAGCTTAGGTCCCTGATATTGTCTCCATGAAATGTCTCTATTACTTCGTTATACTCATATATTTAAATTAGCTTTTCATCCTCTTCAGGTATAAGAAACTGTGCCTGCTGAACTTGCTGAAGTCAGTGAAACTTTGATGGTGGGGGTGTCCAAAAAGCTTTCCCAACAGTGGACGAGCCAGAGCATTTACAAAATTCTGAGGGGGCCACTTGCTCCACAACCACGGACATCTTACCCTCTGAATCTGCAACCAAGGTCTTCATTGTGGCTGAAGAGTTGTCTCCATTTTCTAGACTTTTAGATGAATATAATTACATGTTATCACTCTGCTTGCTGTATTTATTGAATTACCATTACTAGTTGCTTGCATTACATGGACAAATCCTGCTACACTGACTGATTTACCTTCAGATGCCTCTGTAGGCTATTTCCAACTTGGGGATACAGTGAATGGAGGCTTTATAATCAAATACCATTGTGTGCCAATACATACTTTACTGCATCTTTGCTAACACATGGAGTTGTCAGACTTCTTCATTTCAGTCCGACAAAATTGTTTAGCAGTAATTCATTGTCTTATCATTGTCCTCTTAAATAGTTACTGCAGTGATATATTATTATGCATTTACCAATGATTTAAATGTGACCTTCTCTGAGCTGTGTAAAATCTGTGCTTGAGCCCCTGAATGCAATGAGCCTTGCCTGTGGCCAGTCCTGTGGCCACTTGGGGAGAGATGCTGAGGGAAAACAAAAACCAAGGTGGGTCAAAAAGAAAAATCAATCCTGTGTAGGCTGATTTCCTGTAAGTTTGGACAATACATCACACTTTCCCCAAAATAAAATAAAGAAAACCTCCTCTTTTGTCTTTTCCCACTACCTTAGATTTAAGTTTTCCTTCCTTTTCTTGATTTGTTGCTATTGTACAAAGATTCTACCTGGAGAAGAACCATTTTGCTGTGTGCACCGCACATGGAACTCAGCACACAGGCTGCTAATACACTATGTTTCCATTTTGGTTAATTGCAAAAGTTGCTCCCACTTGTCTGTGAAGACTTCCTTCAGGAATGAATGATTGATTAAATTAAAGTTAACAGCCCTGCCCCCAAGTCCAACTCCACATTCTTGTCATTACCACTGTTGAACCCCATGATGTTACCCTCCCTAGAAGTGCTCTGGAATCAAGTGTTTGAACATAGAAGCCTGTGGAGAATAGCTCACATTCAAACCACAACACTGAGCTATGAACACACTAATGGAATTGTTGAAATCACAAAATCTGATATTTAACTATGCTAGACCCCTTTCTTCTCTACCATATGCACAGCATACAGTTTCAATTTTTATGCCCCTTTGGGATTTTTAAAAATGAATATGTAGCTCTGTTCTTACCATATCATAATGGTCTCCACCTTAATTTTTCCTTGACTTTTATTAATATTTTTCCTTCCTTCCCTTTGCTTGGGTCAGAACTTCCTTTTTCATACAATCCTTCCATGCCGTTGTAATTAGCGGTTTCATTTCTAAAAGCTACATAGATTTCAAAGCTAAATTGAAATGTTTTGTTACTAGGCAAATTCACCTTGTTTATGTTCATTGTTACTCTGGGACTATATTTAGCTTTACAGTCATCTTTTTCAACTAAGTTTTATATGTGTGAAATTTTCTCAGCCTGCTTTCTGGGTTAAGTAAGTGTAACTTTTTAAAAAAAATTATTGGTTATTTTATTTGTTTACATTTCAAATGTTATTCCCCTTCCCAATTAAACCCCCTATCTCCCTCCCCTGTTCCCCCTACTTCTATAAGTGTACTTTTCCCCCACCCACTCCTCCCGCCTCACTGCTCTAGCATTCCCCTATGCTGGGCATCAAGTCTTCACAGGACCAAGGTCCTCTGCTCCCATTGATGCCAGATAAGGTAATCCTCTGCTACATATACAGCTGGATCCATGGGTTCCTCCATGTGTACTCTTTGGTTGGTAGCTTAGTCCATAGGAGCTTTGGAGGGGGGGGTCTGGTTGGTTGATATTGCTATTCTTCCTGTGGGGTTGCTAACTACTTCAGATCCTTCATTCCTTCCCCTAATTCCTCCATTGGGGTCTCCACACTTAGTGTTGGCTGTGTAACTCTATACCACAATTTCTTAGTATTCTATTAGTATGGTTAAGAGCTCTTTTTATGGTGAAATCATTGTCAGAGAAGTATGTGATGGACACATTTACACACAATAAATATACAGGTCTTGTTTGTAAATGTTATAGCACTTTCATAAGTTGCCTTGATTTCTGCACACTTTGGTGATTGATAAAGTTCTGCACACATAGTGGATAGAACTCTGTAACTGTTTCCAGGCCAGTCTTCTGTGATACCCAACACTGTGCAGTACTCTGGGCAGCTGCCTTGGCAGTGTGGCTCCTATAAGCATGAGGACCCTGTCCCTGTTCAGACTCTTTTTTGGACTGACCATTTGTTCCATTTCCTCTTCCCATTGCAGGCCAAGCATTCTGTGCCTTGGTAAACATGTATTTAAAGTTAATTGCCCTGAAACATACAACAGATAAGATTCCAGCCGGCTGCTTTGATGGCAATTACCCAATTGATTTCCTTTCTCATGTTTGAATGACTATAGAACTTTGAAGTACAATGAATGACAATGTAATAGAACTCCTAAGTGCTCTGTCTTATTTTTCATCAATTTAAAATGTTTTTCTTCTTCATTAGAATTTGCTTAACCTGGAGTTGGTTTTGTGATAAATTTTTAGTTCTACACCAAGGAACAATAATCTCCTGTTATCACTGATCATCTAATTTTAGAAAAATAAGCAAATAACCTTCTGGTATAAGCCAAACTGTTAAGGAGGGACTGCTTAAATTGCAGATGACTTATATCTCAGTCTTGGATAGGTTACATTGTGAATGTGGGTGTCAACTGCATACTTAACCTGAGTATGAACTATATTTTAAACACATTTTAATGATGGATGGTAGCTCAACACACTTGTTTCTCTGGGACCCATACAACGTTATTGAATGAGATTTCCCATGGGCTATCACAGGCTCTGCATCCTTCTACTCTATGTATACCCTGTGGACAGACTTCTAGCTACATCCTTCCCTCCCATAGATTGCAAATAGAGCTTATTAGCACAGTCACCCACTTGGTGCATTTATCTAGTTGGACATGGGAATTTTCAGGGTACAGCATAAATACACCTACAGAATCAGTCACCGGGTGTCTGTCAGAGCAGCAACAAAGCTTCCCCTTTCCAGCTCAATGCTCTGATAACTAGCTTTGTATTTGACAAGACAAAGAAATGTTACTGCAGAATATGAATGTGTTATATGTGAAGAGAAGCCAGACAGTATCAAAAGGATAGATCTTCCTTCTCTTGTGCAGTAAGTGTGAACTTTTACCCTCTCAGATCACATTGTCACAGGATGTAAGCTATCACACAATTCTCCTGAGGACTGTCTTGCCATCATCACTCAATAGAGTATGTTGACTGGTGTGGTCGATCCTGGGTACAGACTGTGAGAGCAGTCAGTGTCTTCCAGCTACTTCATAACAGCTAGCTATTAGAGTACTCAGGCTCAGTTTTCAACACAATGCAATAGCAGCACATTTTGCACAAACATGCATTTTAAGTAAGTGCAAACACTATGAAAGAATATTTTGATTTAGCTGTGTTCATCGAGATACATAGAAAGTCTGGCCTCTTGTAGCCCTGACCTTTAAGAATAAACTGTTACATGACTCATTCCAAATTCACTAGCAGAATGACAGGGTCAATTTCAAATGAAGAGCTATTCAGCTTTGTCCTTAGAAGTAGATATGTTGGTAATTTCTCTCAATCTGACACTCTTACCTCAAATTTTCATTGAAAAATTTAGCTATAATTGTTCAACATAGAATCACATAGTATCAACCAATACGGGATTGTCTAGCTCAGGTGCCCTGTTGATATAGCTGTGCAGAATTAGGGATTATCTTGATTTTGTTAACTGATGTTAGAAGACATGTCCATTATGGGTGGCATCATTCCCTAGGCAAAGGGTCCTAACTTTGTAACAGTGGAGAGAGTGATCTTAACATTGTCATGTATCCATTCATGGCCCTCTGTTTTTGATCATGATAGATTTAAAATTGTGAGTGAAATAAACCCTTCCTGATTAAGCTGCCTCTGTCAGGGTATACTAACACTGAAATTGAAATGGAAGCTGAGCCAGAAGAATTTTCAACTGATTGCAAGGAAAATAATTACTACAAGACAAAAGGAACCCATGTGTATATATTTCAACATATTCAAACATTAATACACACCTATACACAGTGGATAGCCAATTGAAAAATAAATTGTGAAAAATTAAGCATTTTTGGCAATGTAGGGTGTGAGATATAAGTGAAATCAATGACTTTCTGACCCTTTATGTTTCTTACTAACATGAATTGTGGTGTTGGTTCACATATATACCCCCTATCATCAGCTCTCCTACCTTAGTCACACCCTTACTTAACTCATAAAGAAATGAGAAATAAGGCTTCCACATTAAAACTTGTTTGTGCATAAAGAGATTTTATAGCTCCTTTGAAATATTTCCCAGTTTTGAGTATAGCTTCTTAAATGCTTAGGCTTTCTTCTTCAGTTACTTTTCTGCATGAAATTAGAATAGAAATAATACTAAACTTCTATAGATAGGTAATTCATCTATTATTGTGGAAGGATTCATAGGTGCTAGACATCACTACATTGAAAATATATAATTTTTATTTTAAGAATGTATTTTCCCCCTGAATTATTCTGCCTTTATCCATAGCAATGAAGCACTATTACAGCTAAGGACAGTTCAAGAAGCAAAATAACTAACACTTAGTTTAACACCGATGTCTGTAGGCTCAAAAA
The DNA here is from genome assembly GCA_902729485.2 of Mus minutoides. Classification (NCBI taxonomy): domain Eukaryota; kingdom Metazoa; phylum Chordata; class Mammalia; order Rodentia; family Muridae; genus Mus; species Mus minutoides. The sequence continues at coordinate 1,629,063 of LR749584.1, forward strand.
CAAATTGAGGACTCATAATAAATATAATATTACAAGGACAAGAAATAAAAACAAGCTATAAAATAAACCTAAAATATAAAAATTTACAACCCAAAGAAATGAAGTTAAATTTTTAAAAATTTTCAAAATTGAGTGCTAAAATCTACCAGTCCTCTATAAGGTAAGAACAGATTGAACAAATACAAAAATACCAATTCATTACCACTCATTAGCCCAGAAGTATACTTAAGATATGGCAACCACATGGGAAAATAAAATTAAACAGAAAAAAAAAAAAAAAAAAGGAAAAACAGCAACAAGTCAGCCAGCATGGCTCAGCACCAAAAAGACATCCTCAGACTTTGTCTTAGGGTTTCTATTCCTGGACAAAACATCATGACCAAGAAGCAGTTGGGGAGGAAAGGGTTTATTCAGCTAACAGTTCCATACTACTGTTCATCACCAAGGGAAGTCAGGACTGGAACTCAAGCAGGTCAGGGAGCAGGAGCTGATGCAGAGGCCATGGAGGGATATTCTTTATTGGCTTGCTCAGCCTGCTCTCTTATAGAACACAAGACTACCAGCCCAGAGATGGCTCCACCCACAAGGGGCCCCTCCCCCCCTTGATCACTAATTGAGAAAATACCTTACAGCTGGATCTCATGGAGGCATTTCCTCAACTGAAGCTCCTTTCTCTGTGATAACTCCAGCTGTGTCAAGTTGACACAAAACTAGCCAGTACAATTGACCCCTTGTCAACTTGACACACAAACACATCACTAGTAAGCCTCAACCCTTACTTTTTTATTCATCCCCAAGATCTTAATAACTTTAAAAGTCCCACAGTCTTTACATATTAAAAGTTCAATCCTTTAAAAAATATCCAGTATCTTTTAAAATTCAAAGTCTCTCAACTGTGGGCTTCACTAAAAAACTTCCTTCAAGAGGGAAAAATATCAGGGCACAGTCACAATCAAAAGCAAAAATCAATCTTCAACCATCCAATGTCTGGGATCCAACTCACAATCTTCTGGGCTCCTCCAAGGGCTTCAGTCAATTCTCCAGCCATGCCCGTTGTAGCACACATGTTGTCCTCTAGGCTCCAGATGCCTGTACTCTATTGCTTCTGCTGTTCTTGGTGGTCATCTCAAGATACTGGCATCTCCAAAATGCTGCTGTCTTCCACTATAACTAGGCTTCAACAATAGCCTCTCATAGGCTCTCTTCATTGTTCCAAGCCTCAACTCCTTTGCATGGGCCATCAATTGCAACTGAGGCTACACCTTCACCAATGGCCTTCCATGGCCTCTCACAGTGCTTCTGTGGCCTCAGCTGCTCTGCCTGACCCCTTCATGCCTTCAAGACCAGTACCACCTGACCCTTATACATTACCAGGTCTCACTGCAGCAGGAGTACAACCTTGGCTATCTCTGGAATACAGCCTCTTTGTGCTTTCAGAAAACCCTTCACAGAAGATGTCACCTCAATGATGCTGATCTCTTCTCTTTTTTTGATATTTTTTTATTTAAATTTCAAATGCTATCCTGAAAGTTCCCTATACCCTCCCCCTGCCCTGCTCCCCCACCTGCCCACTCCCACTTCCTGGCCCTGGCATTCCCCTGTACTGGGGCATATAAAGTTTGTAAGACCAAGGGGCCTCTCTTCCCAGTGATGGCTAACTAGGCCATCTTCTGTTACATATGCATCTAGAGACACGAGCTCTGGGGGTACTGTTTAGTTCACATTGTTGATCGACCTAAAGGGTTGTAGACCCATTCAATTCCTTGGGTAATTTCTCTAGTTCCTCCATAAGGGTCCCTGTGTTCCATCCTATAGATGAATGTGAGCATCCCCCTCTGTATTTGCCAGGTACTGGCATAGCCTCACTCTAGATAGTTATATCAGAGTCCTTTCAGCAAAATCTTGCTAGCATATGCAATAGTGTGTGTATTTGGTGGCTGATTATGAGATGGATCCCCTCAGACAATTGGACATAGTACTACTGAAAGATCCAGCAATACCTCTCCTGGACATATACCCAGAAGATGTTACAACTGGTAATTAGAACACATGCTCCACTATATTCATAGTAGCCTTATTTATAATAGCCAGAAGCTGGAAAAAACCCAGATGTCCGTCAACAGAGGAATGGATACAGAAAATGTGGTACATTTACACAATGCAGTACTACTCAACTATTAAAAACAATGGATTTATGAAATTCTTGGGCAAATGGATGAATCTGGAGAAAATCATCCTTAGTGAGGTAACCCAATCACAAAAGAAGTCACTTGATATGCACTCACTGATAAGTGGATATTAGCCCAGAAACTTAGAATACTCAAGATACAACTTGCAAAACACAAGAAAATCAAGAACGAAACCAAAGTATGCATATTTCATTCCTTTTTAGAATAGAGAACAAAACACCCATGAAAGAGTTACAGAGACAAAGATTGGAGCTGGTCTCTTCTTAATCACCACTAATTTCTTAGCTCCAGCTAACCAGCATCAATAGTCCCAGTAATGCAAAGGTTTTGCTTTAGTAGTTCCCGTATCTTATTAATTGCAGCTGATTCTTCAGCCCCAGCTAACCAGAACCACAGAATAATCAAACTCCAAAATAGCAATGGCCCTGAAAAGAGTCTTTAATTTTCCCTCTGAAATTTCACAAGCCAGGCCTCCATCTTCTGCACTGTTCTCAACATTATCTTCCAAGCTCCTACACAATGTCTGACAGAGCACTTAACACAGATCTTCTAGCCCAAAGTTCCAAAGTCCTTCCACAATTCTCCTCAAAACATGGTCGTGTTGTCACAGAATACCCCACTATGATGGTACCAATTTGTCTTAGTCAGGGTTTCTATTACTGGACAAAACATCATGACCAAGAAGCAAGTTGGGGAGGAAAGGGTTTATTCAGCTTACAATTTCATACTGCTGTTTGTCACCAAAGGAATTCAGGACTGGAACTCAAGCAGGTCAGGGAGCAGGAGCTGATGCAGAGGCCATAGAGGAATATTCTTTACTGGCTTGCTCAGCCTGTTCTCTTATAGAACCCAAGACTACCAGCCTAGGTATGGTCCCACCCACAATGGGCCATCCCCCTTGATCACTAATTGAGAAAATGCCTTACAGCTGGATCTCATGGAGGCATTTCCTCAACTGAAGCTCCTTTCTCTGTGATAACTCCAGCTGTGTCAAGTTGACACAAAGCTAGCCAGTACAGACTTTGAGCTTTTTTCCTGGTCAAAGAATGAGAGAGAATGGCTGGGAGAGAGCTCTGTGTAGTCATGACCTCAGCCACATGTGGGAAGTCATTCAAGCACTTTGGCCACTTTTACAAGCACGTACCTAAACACCTCCATCCAGATATAAATATTCCAAGGACCTGACAACATCCTGCCTGAGGAGCTGTTAGATCTTGCCTAAACTTCCTGTTGAATCATGAAAGGCATCAACTAACCAAAAACAACCCCATCCCCCAAAATAACAAAGTTAAACATCAGACTTGCAATTTTAAATGCTTACCGTACTCAAAGTAGCCTAACAGAGGTCCAACAGCAGACAGATAAGCCACTCTCATGTAATCCAATGTGGAAACACCAGTGGAATCATTATGAGGACTGAGGGCAATTTCATTGTTTTTTAAAATGTTGTTGTTTCTAAGGGCAGGATAGGTAGGTCAGGGGTCAAAATTATTTGTTGCTCTTACAGAGGACCATGGTTCAGTTCTCAGCACTCACATAGTAGCTCACGATTGCTAGTAACCCCAGTTTCAGAGGCTCTAGTGCCCTCTTCTGTCATCTAGTGCCTTCTATGTGGGCATGGCACACATGTGGTAGATATATATTCATGGAGGCAAAATATGTGTTGTATTCAGTTATGGTTATCTGTGTGTCTGTATGCAGATATAGGCATATAAGTTCCAGTTTCCACAGGGGCCAGGACTTTGGATTACCTGAAATTGGAGTTACAAATGGTTTGTGATCTGCCCAGTAAGGATGCTGGAAACCAAATAGAGGCTTAAGGAACAATTTATTTAACACAGTATTGAGAAATCTTTGCACAAAAACACAATGGAACAAAATCAGAAACTTACATAGCACACACAAAAGTCATCTCAAAACAGACTAAGGTCTTAGATGTAATGCCACAATCTTTAAAACATCTAAAGAAAATGAGAAAACCCTGTATGTGTACTTTTTTTTTTTACATTTTAAGGGGGGGGAAAACATATTTTATTTTGATTTCTTGATATTGGACTTAGATCTTGGCTCAGACATCAAAGCACAGAACACAAAAGCATAAGTGAATAAATTTTTTAAATTTTATACACAAGAAGGGAAAATGTAAGTGAAAAGACTATTTTTTGGAGAAAGATATAGTACATGCAATCCATACTTCACAAAATGGACTGATGTTGAAATTAAACAGGGAGTACATCAAACTCAATTTTAAATGTACAACTGTGCCTTTAAAAGGCTAAAAATCTGAGCACACATTTCTTCAATAAATTAAAATGTCCAACAAGCCTATGAAATGATGCTAATGTCAGTAGGCAGCAGGGAAGTACAAGTTCAAGCAGGGAATGGGCTATCTTCTGGCATCTATCTCTCATGATCATAAAGCTCATGACTGTTGGTGAGATGTAGAAAGACACAACCCCTGTACCATTGAGTACAAATTAGCTATGGAGGATAATTCCAATAGCTCAAAGATATGACCACCTTACATTTCCGGTGTAAGATGCCCAATTATTTAACTAATAGTATTGAAAATAAAAATTTTAAAAATGATATCTGAATTTCTCTATTCATTCTTCCAATAATCAAGATGTTGAGCAAGCAAAATTGTCCAGAAGGTAAATGTTCTTCCATCAAAGCCTAAGAGCTAAGTTCTATCCCCAAGACCTATATGGAAGAGAGAACTGACTCCTCTAAAATGTCCTCTGACCACCATATAGCTACTGGGGCACATTCATACCCACAGACAGACACATACAAAGTTGAACAATAACATGTAAATACATGTCTACTGGCTGATAAATCTTAACATGCATAATTGAATAAAAAAATATATAGGAATAAAATCCTGCCTTCTATAGGAATATGGACAATTCTGAAGGACATTCTGTTAAGAACAATAAACCAGACACACAAAGGCATTACATTACATATTAGCTCTCAACCAGCAAGTTCACAGGGACAGCAAATAGAAAGGTCAGCAGCCAGGGTTGTAAGGAGGCTCAGTATGGTTAAAGTTTTGTCTGTATTTGAGGAATAAGTCCTGGAAATCTAACATGAGCTCAGTGATGTCAGATGTAAACTCTGTGTTTACACATACATAATTGTGTTAAAATATCATAATTTTTAAGTCAGATAAAGTGATAGATTTTAATTCCAATCTTTCTCATCCTCTCTCAGTAACAGAAGGTGAGAGCAGGAGTACCTAGCTGGGATAAGGTAGTCATTTCACACTGTACATCTGAAGAACATCATTTTGTATTGAGATACTGTTCTGTCTGTAGCCCATTAAAGCAATCCAGAGGTATATATACGGTGTATTGTACCCTGTAATCAAGGTAAATGTTGATTATACCCGTGAAAATAAACATAAAATAAACAGGTGATTCAGAGCAACCATTCATAAGAATTTCATATACTGTGGCTTCAATACTGTAGAAAAGTAGCTTTGAAGTGGCCCATCTCCTTTCCAAGTCTTATTTCAGATCCTTTGGCATTTTTTGTCTATCTTCTTCATCACACTCTTGTCTACTAAGCTTGTGGAAACATGAATCTATTTTAAGGAATGAAATGTGGCTTACAGTCAATTGTTCTATATTGTAATTTGGGGTTTTTGTTTGTTTGTTTGTTTTGCTAGTGTGTACATTAAATTATTACAGTGGACATACAACTATTATATGTCTATAATGACTCTGGAAAAATGTCTGAGTGTGTGTGAAAGATAGAGAGAGTCAGAGAGTAGGGGGTCAGGGCAAAGAAATTTCAGTAAGCCTAATGCAACCCTAATCTTAGGCCAAACAGACATTTCTTCAAACAGCCAGTTCATTTCGATATGAAATGGAATATTAAACACACACGGTCTATAAAGAAAATTTTCATCCAGAGTAGGTCAATATATAATGTATTTAAAATATTTAAAATACTTAATAAAGAGTATTTAAAGACTAAAAAGCAGAGAAAAGTTGGGGAGACAAATGTGTCAGGAAATGCCCAACAGTCAAAGGGGCAGGAGTGATAGGGGTCAGTTATTAAGCTCTTAGAGAAAAACTAAAGCTATTGTTCACAACTGAAATTACTATGAAAACATTACAATATGCATAAAAAATTATTTTAAAGCACAGTTAGTCAAAGACATCTCCCAGTTTCATAGAAAAAAGAAGCCTTTCTGTAAAAGGCCCCTCTTGTTAAGAGTGTCCCAAAGAATGGGGCAGCCGCTGAGGAAACATTAAGAAGGCGCATGACTGCTGGACCTCATGTGAGCTCATGTCTGTGGACTCCACTGCAGAAACATAAAAAAACAGCAGGTACAAGAGCCACCTCAGCAACAGCTATGGCAAAGTGTGAAGCAAATGTGCATCTGGAGTGTAGGCAAAGGACCTGCACAGTACCCTGAACTTTCTACCCTAGAACCGATCCTAAGAGACTCTGGAAGGATGAAACAGATGTTTCTTTGGAGCAACAAAGTATACCAGTCATTGGAATTTTTTTTACCAACATTCAATTCCTGTTTTTGATGAAAATCCTTCATTAAAATTAGAACTTCATGCCCAGTCTACAAAAAGCCATCTCAGCAGAAATAAACTGATTGTAGACAGTAGTATTACTAATGCAGAAATGAATGCATGCTGTGTCTTAGGGTCGGGGAAGCAAACAGTGAAATGAGTTAGGAAACCAACAAAATAGGAAAACATGTGCAGAAGGAAAATAATACATTCATCTTTATTTGCATGGCAAACTCCAGAAAGATAACTGCAAAGCAAATATACAAACCGCACCAGGACACAGAATTCAAGCCAATGTATTAAGCTTCTATTCTATTGCTTTTTACTAGCTGTGGATAAATAGAAATGAAATAGAAACAAAACTGTCATCATTGAAACAGATGAATATTGAAGGGTTAATTAAACAAAAAGTGAACAGTCCCATGCTAAAATTACATGAACATAAGATAAACGAGAGAGAAATTAATAAACAGAAACATATGCGATACTTAGAAATCAAACATCAATTGCAAAGAGACCTCTTTTTCATACTATTTCACTTGGACATTCTTTGCAATCTTACTTTATAATTGTTATAAATTTAAAACAAGAAGTTGATTAGAGAGAAAATTCTGAAATGTGCATTGAAAATACAACATTAAAAATTGGGCAAGACAGTGTGAAAATTAAAAATAACGGACAGTCCAGTGAGATGGCTCACCAGCTAGAGTTGCTTACCTTGAAGCCTGATGGCCTGAGTTTGATTCCTAGACTTCCTTAGCCCCATCATAGAAGGAGAGAAGTGGCTGCCAAAAGTTCTCCTCTGACCTCCAAAGACAGCCCATGACACACATTTTATACGTGACACACTCATTAGATAACTTCCCTAAGAATAAAATGAGAAGTCTCACACTATCAGGCTCTAAGCACTTCTATGTACCACAAATAATCAAGGCTAAGTGATAACTGGAGAAAGAGTGTTTATTCATCATGTACCCAAATAGAAAGAGATCCACAAATATGCATTCAGATGATCTTCATTAAAGCTATAAGCATATTAAGCAAAGAAAGAACAGTCTTCAAAAGAACCAACAGTAAAATGGCAGGAAGTGCCATCCAGCTGAGCATTCAAACCACGTGATTCAAATGACTTCCAATTTCAAGTCTGTCTGGTGAGATGGCTCAGCAGGTAAGAGCACCCGACTGCTCTTCCGAAGGTGATAAGTTCAAATCCCAGCATCCACATGGTGGCTCACAACCATCCGTAACGAGATCTGGCGCCCTCTTCTGGAGTGTCTGAAGACAGCTACAGTGTACTTACATATAATAAATAAAATAAATCTTTAAAAAAAAAAATGAGCAAAATTGGCACCCTGAAAGAAAATACTTGAAAAGCTTGGTGTAGAGTTGTGTGGCCAGTGTATACATTCATAATACAGAACTAAAAGAGAAAACATCCTAGGAAAATCTAGGCAGCACATTTATACAGGCAGCCGATCAGAGGGGGAAGATTGAGCACAATGGTGCCCAGAGGAATCAGGAAACTTGAACTGAAAACAGGGCTACCTACCGAAACACAGCCACCATAGTCCTAACATTGTGATGGTTAGAAAGCTGCTACGTGAGCTTACAGGAGTTGGTATGTATGCTGAATGGTATAGCCACTTGAGAAAAAAAATTGGAATTTCTCATAAAGTTAAAAATACATTTACTTTATGATCCAAAAAATGAGGGATGCTCATAAGACACAAAATGTTCTAAAGAGAGGTGAAACTTTCCATCCTGTGAGGAGGCTCATTAAAACTCAAGAAGTAAAACACAAAAATACCAGGAAGTTCTTGAAGCTGGTCAGATTCAATAGGCTACTCCTTTTCCAAAAAAACACCAGTGACTTATTTCCTGTCTGAGTACCCCTTCACACACTCTCCTGTTAGGGAACCCAAATGAACTTCATTGGCTCGTCAATTTGGACTCTGGTGGTAGCCTTACTTTATTTTGTCATCAACTCTCTATCTGTACAGAGTAGACATTTGGTCACATCTCCCCGGGAACAATGCCACCCAACACCTAACAGTCTGACTGACACATTCATAAACTTAGAAATGTGAGCAAACATATCCATAAGTACTGAATTGTAGTAAAACCTGCATTTGTAGTTATGAAAAAATGATGCAATACGGTAATATGACTCCCCTATAGTGAGTGGTCGCGTGGTATGTTCAACAGCTCAGGGAAATTAATATTCTACAACCATATATTACCACCTGAGTCAAGCTAAAAAGCAATAAGTTACCTGAAGAAAGCCACTCATGCAGACATGTAATTTATTTCATGACACTCTTGGCTCTGTCAAATCATAGGGACAGAACATAGGTCAGTGGATGTTGTGGGCTTCCTGTGGGAAGTGATGATTTATTTCTGCAGAGTGACAATAACATTGGCAATGACTGAAAATTAGCTCACTTTTGTGCATTTTTTGTTTTATTTTGTTTGTTTGTTTGTTTGTTTGTTTTGAGACCAAGTTTCTCGGTGCAGGCCTGCCTCTCCTGGAATTGTCTCTGTAGACCAGGCTGACCTCCAACTCACAGAAAGCCACCTGCCTCTGTCTCCCAAGTGCTGGAATTAGAGGCCTGGCAGTTCACCTTAGTTTTAATGATGATTATATGTTTATATATTTTACAAAGAACTGTGTGCCTAAAAATGGTTTTATTTGATTTGAAGTTTCACCTGAGATTTATCAGATACATGGGACTTCAGGGCAAATGGTCACCAGGGGAATAATTACTTGGCCAATTTAACATGCTGCACAGCTTTATCAAAGTCACTGCAGTTTTGTTTGTTTTTTGTTTTTTTTCTCAAATGCTCTGGCCACATCAGGTAATGAGGGTAAGTATACATTAACAGGTAAACATCCAGGCCAGCCCCAATTAGTTGTCAGAAAATGCCTTGCAGAATTAATAACAAAGGTTAGTGCACATTTATCCCTCAGTTGTCTATCACAAGATTTTACAAACTATAAAGCATTTACCACCATCAACCTTGCTGCTTCCCAATGTGATCATAACAGAAATAAACTCCCAGCTCTAAGGAATGTGAAGAAAGGATTGCGGCTGGTTGGAGTTCTGACTAATTTAGATTAACTAGTTTGCTGAACATTCCAATGAGAAATGAAACAGAAGAGAGACATAAAATTTGAATTAAAATTATAAAACTGGGGGCATTAACAAGAAATCTGGAGTGTTATGTATCTGATGTGTGTTTAAGCTTTATTAATTGGTTCTGTTCCACAGACACTCAAGTATATGAGGAAAAAGTGTTACGTTTAATCAACTACCCATACTACCCTGTTATTTTGATTTTTTTCTTTTCCTTTTTTGTCATAGAATTCTTCCTGAATTCTAATTTATGCTCTCTGACTATTGCATACGTCATTTTTGAACATATGCAGAAGACTGTCAATACGGGGTTGAAACTAGGGGCTCTATTATCAATCAAGCATACTACAATTTGTGCCACAAGAGGAAAACAATTACTAAGGTAATGGATTTATTTAAAACAAGACTTTCTAGTAGACACAAAGTCTATGCCTTTCTTGAGTAGGACAGATTGAATAATGACACAGAGTTGATGATAGCAGTGACCAGAGCTAGACAGGAGTGATGTCAACTCCAAGCCTCTGATGATGGGGAGGAAATTCTGTCTCTGGCAGTCACCATCAGACGGTGTTTCATGAAAATCATCCAGATGCTCATTGACCTCTAGGGTCAGGGGTAAGGGTCAATGTTGCTGGAATAAAACATACTAGAATGCAGAAGGAATACCTAAAGTCTATGAAGAAAGAAGTTATAACATGTAGACATGAGAGTTCACACAGATACATCTAATGCATATGTATGAATATGACTGCATGTTTGCATCATTATCTTCTAGACCTAAAGTTAGTGCTTTGTATATTAAAGAGCAATCACTACTGGCATTAAACCTTAGATTAGGAACTAGAAAAACTACCCATATAGTAGCCCTGACTCTAATTTTGAAGACTATCCATGAGTTATTATTTAGTCTTTTAAAAAATAAAAGAAAATCCAGATAGAGAGAAGGCTCAGTAGTTAAAAACACTTGATACTCTCGCAGAGAATTTGGGGTTGGTTTACAGCATCCACATACCATCTATAACTGCAGTCCTATGACATCTGGCACCCTCTTCGGCTTTAAGTGTGCACCTTTGTGAATTTGGTACAGATATATCTATTCATACACACACATATACATAAGGGAGGGAGGGAGGGAGGGAGGGTGGGAGGGAGGGAGGGAGGGAAGGAAATTCTGCTATATGTGGTAATATAGATAAATCTTGAGGACACCACACTACGTGATATATTAGTCACAAGAAAGCTGTTATTGCATGGATTTTTTTTCTTTTATATTTATTTTTATTAGATATTTTCTTTATTTACATTTCAAATGTTATCCCCTTTCCTAGTTTCCCCTCTGAAAATCCCCTATCTCCTCCCCACTTCCCCTGCTCCCCAACCCACCCATTCCTGCTTCCTGTCCCTGGCATTCCTCTTCACAGGACCAAGGGCTTCTCCTCCCATTGATAACTAACTAGGCCATCATCTGCTACATATGCAGCTAGTCCCACCAGTCCCACCATATGTTTTCTTTGATTGGTGGTTTTGTGCCAGGGAGCTCTTGGGGTACTGGTTAGTTCATATCGTTGTTCCTCCTATGTGGCTGCTAACACCTTCAGCTCCTTGGGAGCATCTAAAATAGCCTGATGCTTAGAACTAAGGAGAGTGTTGTTGTTTTGGGGGTGTGAGAAGAGGCAAAGCAATGTGGTTCAAAAAAAGCAAACAATAAACAAACACAACAGAGGTGATCTTGTGACAAATATTCAAGTCACATATTCATGGAGAAACAGAAATTAAAACCACACAGAGGAAACATTTCTCTCCTGTCACATTGGCACACCTTTCTAGAAATTCAACGTAAATACAACCCACTTTCTGGGATGTCAGGAAACAGGCACCTTCGAATATTATCGATGAGGTTGCAAATCTCTCAGCATATCTTGGAGGGAAATTCCCTAGTAAAAAGAGAAACTGAGGCACACAAGATATGAACACAGATACATATCCTCTGCCCACCTTAGTGATCAATTTTGCTTCTGAGAATCCACTCTGAAGGCGCAACACCAGTGGGCCAGACTACAGATGCTCATGGTACTTTGTAATGTGGCTTGTCATAGAGCCATCAGAAGCAACTTGGATTCCCAGTGAAGAGAGTGCCTTTGAATAGCAATGGTCCATAAGTGTTTCACCTTACCCTAGAAATAGTCCTCACTCTTTGCAAACAAAGCAATTGCATCCCATAGGTGGTTCAGGACAGTTACAGCAGAGGCCTGCCTTCTTAACAGCTCATCAGGAAAGATGAAGGATCTGGGAGCTTCCAGTGGCAACTTCCCACATATCCAACTTTTAGTTACCTTCCCTCTACCTGAACTGCTGGATAATTTTCTCTTTGCTCTCCCTTTGCCATCTTAGGGATGTACAGCAATGATTTAAAGGTAAACTTTGTAATGATATAATATGAATTTAGCATAGTAGATTTTACAATGGTTTGTTTTTTTACACTCTTGGTTCTACCACAGCTAAGAGTGAGGGGATGAAGTGTCACAAGCTTCCCCAAGCTGGCTTTAAACCTAAAATTCTCAGTGGTCACAAGGGCCACTCTAAATCACCACTATTAATTCTCTTTTCAAGGTTGAGTTGTGAATTCATGAACTCATGCATTAATACATCGATAATGCATATTATATCAACAAAATGTCACATGTTGCTTTAGCTTCCTAAGAAGCTATCTCCGGAAGCAGAGTTGCCTCTTCATGTTTCAGAAACAAGGATGCTTGTTTCAAAGTATCCCCTAAGGTCTGGTGAGGACTACTTCCCCTCATCTCTATGACAGGAAGGAAAGAGAACAAAACAAAACAACAACAAAGAAAGAAAGAAAGAAAGAAAGAAAGAAAGAAAGAAAGAAAGAAAGAAAGAAAACAAAAAGCAAAACCAGCCCCAAAGTCAAGACAAGTTGAGAATAACTGGAAGGTGAACCATTTCTAGCAGAGTTTTACTAGTGTGGATATAACAATATAAAGTGTCTGTGGAGGGAAGGACAAGCTAAAGTTGAGACACTGGGCCTGTCTAGAGGCTCAACAGAAGAAAAGGCTCTCTAGCATACAAGCTTTCTCAGTTACAGCAATAAAAACAGAACAAAGATAATACATGTATATTTATATGATATATATGTATCATTGTATTTGTATATGTGTGTATGTACATATTATGTATATGCATACATATATGTATATGTACACATTAATATTCTGATGCAAAATATATGGTTTGCTTTTCAACATTTTGTACAATTGGAATGCTGGCCAACTAAGTGTAAATAATTTATAGAAATGGCAAAATTTTTGTGGTGAGAATCTGTCTCTCACAGAGGTTCTTTTCTTCATGAATAATTGCTAAGTCCTGTGCTCTTATTTAACCTCACTCCAACAAGCAGAGTTCACAGTTGTAACCACTACACTCTTACTTGTCAACACTCCCCCACCCCACAGTTCCATCAGGTGATTGTCACCTTAGAGATCTCATGAGAATTCTAAATTCTGTCTGCCCTTTGGCAAATATGAAAGTGACTAATATGCTGAGTATTGAGTTGAACTCATTTGATAAAGTGTTTTTGACAAAGGAGTATTAGTTTAATTTAATTTATTGGTATTTTCCTTTATATTAATCTTTTTAAAAATTGTCTTGTTTGACAAATCCATACCAAAACTAATTTGTAAAATAGATGTTTATGTGTTACTAAATTACTAAAACGTGGATCATTTCCTAACCAATACCCTACTTGTGTAGTGCTACGTGCTTAACAATTACTGTTTTCTCCCATTCTGCAGTGCAGTCCTTGCCAGAAGGGGAGTTAAATAACTCTGGGATTCTTGTCCTTTCTCTCTGCTTCTCTTCCCATGTCAAAATCACAAACAATTTAAATGAATCCACCTGTTTAATTTGTTAAGGTTTTTGTTTTTTACTGTTTATTGTAATGCTAAGGGATGACTTCCAAAATTTGGGGTCTGCACAAAGCTTCAGGGACCCCACCTGCATTAATTCTGATTGGTAAATAAAGATGCCACCAGCCAGTAGATGGGGAGAAGAGAGCTAGGTGAGATTTAGATTTCTCTGGTGAGAGAGAACACAAGGAAGGAGCCCCATCCCGGAAGGGGGCCAAAAAGGGATAGAGAAGCAAGGAGAGTGTCCTGGGCTCTGGGCCAAGCAAACATAGCCCAGAGGGCTGACTAATTGTAGTTAAGAACAGCCAAGACGGAACATAGCAAATAGTAAGTGATAATTTTGGGTTATCGATGGGAAAGTAGATTCTAAGTGCATGGAGGCTAGCCAGCTGCCCAGCTCTTATGCTACTTAATGCATATTAAAATAAATGGACCTGTGTGTCTTTCATCCAGGAACATAAATGGTCAAAGGTAGGAAGGAACCTTGCACCTGGGATTTTTTAAATATTTTTTTTACAACACTAACAAATCTTTTTCAGCCTCAGAAGTCCCTCCCAGTTTTGTTCTTACTCAATTTTGACCATTAATTGTCATATGAATTTTATAAGCACAGCAGTGTCAATAAATAAATTATACAAGTTTACAAGTGAGCATGTCAATCACATTTGGGTGTCTCACTGGCATAATATCTAATGCTTTTGTAAGATATTTTACATATCATTGCCTCAAATACAGAAAGTTTATCTGTCTCTTAATTTACATTTGTTGTTGTTGTTGTTGTTGTTGTTGTTGTCCCCAATCATATAAAATGGGTTTTGTAAATTTCTGCTTTTTGAATTTATACATCAGTGTTAAATGTTTTCAAAGTCACCTGTTGCCTTACAGCATACACTTAACACTTGCTACTTTACTTGCTTGCTGTTATAATTTGAATACGGAATGTCCCCAGCAGAATTGTGTGTTGCACTGGTCTCCAGATGGCTGTGCTAACTTTTGGGAAAGTAATGGAACTTGAAAAGGAGCTTTGTGAGAGGAAGCACACCACCTGAAACACGTGGTTGAAGAATCTGTTTGATTACTCATGCCCCCCCCCACTCATCTTGAAGTGTGCAACCCCTAACACATGTTCATACCACTGACATGCCTAGCCTCATCACAGGCACAATTAACACAGCCCAAGGCTCATGGAGTACATCCTCTGAAGTGGAGAGTAGTGAATACAGCTTTACCTATTCAGGCTATGTCAGGCATTTTTCATGTGGGCATACTACACAGTCTGAAAAGTTCACTCACTGTTAGTGAATAGACATACAATAAATACTGAAACACACTTGTGCTAGATTTATATAAACTCCCACATTTACAATTCCATTACACTATATAGTCTTTAAAATTTCTACAACTCATATTTGTTTCTTATTTCAAATCTTACCACACATCTTGTTACCTTTGTTAAGATTAAAGGAGAGTTCCTCACATTTTATAAATGTGTATTTACCTATAACTGCTGACCTACATACAGAATATGGACTTTTGCATTTGACAGCATGATTATAGCTTTTATCCTTTATTTACTGAACAAAATTAATTTATTACCAAGTGTTAAAATCATGGGAAGATAATTAGAATTATAATTAATGAACTTCTTAAGTTGGAAAATTTAATTTGGTACCATTAAAAAATTTAAACATATTTTCTTGAGAGAAATTAGCTTGTAATTTTGAGTTTTCTTATCATTTCACTTCCTTAGCAGATAGTCAGAATTAGAGTTATGTGTTCCATTATACAATCTAGAAACATTTTCTCTTCCTTTTGTACATCCTCCTCTTCCTCTTCTTCCTCTACTTCTATTTTCTCCTCTTCTTCCTTTTCCTTTCCCTTTTACTTCATATTCCTCCTCCTTTTTCTCTTCCTCCTCCTTTTCTTCTTTCATCTTCTCTTCCTCTTCTTCTACCTCATTTTTCTTTTCCTTTCAGGAGAAAAAAACAGTATGAACTCCTTCATACTCATTTTCATGAAGCCAGTAGTGAAGCCATCTGAACTGGAGGTTTCTTTGTAGGTTTTTAGTTATATCATTGATATCTTGAAAAGATAGTTAAGCATCAGGATTATTCTATGTCTCCTTGGGTTAGTAATCATATTATGAAATTTTATGAATTTATATAATTTATCCTAAAATCATAAACATCTGGCAAAATATCTTCACTTTCTTATGTCTACAGGATGTTCAGTGATCATTTGCAATGTTGAATCTTATGCATGAGTTCATGGTTATTTATTAGTCATTCAACAGTTCATCCATGTTTACTAGAGATTTTGAATAGTTGCCATCATATTTAGTTACATCTATCTTGCTTTCTAAATCTATTTTGCTACATTCATAATTCTTTTCTTCTATCATGCTTTCTTGTTATTCTTTTTTTAAAAAATTCATAAACTAAGTACTATAGTATAAAATGAGATCACTGAGAGTAATAAATAATAACTAAAGTTAATGTGACATAATAAAAATGATGGGTTCATCAGAAAGCAAGGAAAAGAGCTGTAGTGGTTTGAATAGAAAATAAATGCCAGGTTAATTCTGAACCCTACTGTGTAGGGTTTATATCAGTGACTCCAAACTTTGCTCTATTGCATTGTTTCTCAACCTGGGAGTCATGACCCCTTTGAAGATAGCATATTAGATATCCTGCATACCCAATATTTATATTATGAGTCAAAACAGTAGCAAAATTATACTTATAAAGTAGCAATAAAATAATGTTATTGTTGTCTGGTCACTACAGCATGAGGAACTTAATTAAAAGGACATAGCGTTAGGAGGGTTGAGAACCACTGCTCTACTGTACTTAAATTCAAAGGGTAATATTTCCTTCACTTTCAGAGATTTCTTTGGCTGCGGAAAGATCTGATATGTCTTCTTTCTAACTCTATCACAATATTCCTGAGACTCACCATGGGTCTTCTTTTTTTTCTTTAAAGTTCTCTTCCCTACGTTGAGTTACATCATTATAAACACATAAGACTCAGATTTGCTGTATCTATCAGAGGAGTGAACACCTTGGTCACTGAAACAGCATGAAATTTAGACTCCTTGTTTTTACAGTTACTTTTCATCAACTTCTACTTTTTATCTGACTAGAAAGCCTATCCTGTGTTCTCTATCTAGGCTCCTCATTAAATTAATGGCGCACTGAGCCCATTTGTCTAAAGTCTCTATTTTACAACATTTCTTTTCTAAATATTCTTCTCAATATATTTATCACTTCTCTCCAGCAGCATTTATAGAGCACTTGCCCTTTGAGTCGGGGCACATTCTATTTCCATCTACACAGGAGGGTTCAGAGTTAGCCTGGTGTTTATTTTCTATCCAAACCATTACAGCTCTTTTCCTTGCTTTCTGATGAACCCATCATTTTTATTATGTCACATCAACTTTAGCTATTATTTATTACTCTCAGTGATCTCATTTTATACTATAAGTCTGATTTTTCTCAAGCCCTGATATAAATCAACATTTTACTTAAGCCTCCTAACATAGACACAATGCTATAATTTATGTCCATATTCTCTTTTACAGTATCATTGTCATAAACAGTCAAAGTAAGAAACATTTATTTCTGAAATCAATGACAACATTTGCTTTAATCATCAAGAGTTCCTGCCCCGATCGAATGATGTAAATTTGTTAATTGTGCATTTATTGCTAGATGAGGTAAACCATGTATGTGGGTTGAAAAAGTAAAACCCATAGCTTTCCTAGCTGAAATCTATCAACATAGCAGCAATGACAAGCAACAGTATAGATGGTTTGTGGTCAGTAAAGAGTGAGCCAGAAATTTAATATACAGATCAGGAATATGATCTGGAATATGATCCGGAATATGAGAGAACTGAAGGGCAGCGTCTGGTGAGTTATACTGTCAACTTGACACAACCTAGGGTCGCCTGGGAAGAGAGAACCTCAATTGAAAAACTACCTCAATAAGATTTGTTTGTGGCAGTGTCTGTGAGAGGTTGTCAGATGACTGATGTGGGAGGGCCTAGTCCAACGCTACAAGGCACTATTCCAAGATTGATTGGCCTAGGCTGTAGAAGAAAGGTAACTGAGACTGAGCTCGAGAGCAAAGCCTGTAAGGAGTGTTCTTTATGGTTTCTGTTTCAGTTTCCTGCCTTGAGCTCTTGCCCTAGCTTCTCTCAATGATGGACTATGAACTGGAAATATAAAATTGAATAAACCCTCTCCTCCTGAAGTTGCTTTATGCCGTGGTGTTTATCATGACAATGGAAAGCAAATTAGAATGGGGAGTCTTTGTGAATTTATCTTCGGATAAACTAACCCACGAGGGAGGTCAGAGAGAGCCCAGATGAGTTGTGTGAGTCTGGGAACTGTGCAGGCATCTCATTTGGGGAAAACAAAGATCCCGATCATGAGAGGACTACAGACTCAGAAGAGTGAAGTCAAGGCAGCTTACACTATGGCTTTGCCATGTCTGGCATTAGCCCAGTAGTTTTGGCAACTGACTGATGGATCACAGAGGACTCTTCTTTTATGTGTGTGTGTGTGTGTGTGTGTGTGTGTGTAATTATAATTATATATATATGTGTGTGTGTGTGTGTGTGTGTATATATATATATATATATATATATATATATATATATATATATATATATATAATTTTATTTACATTCTAGTCATTGCTCTCCTCTCAGTCTTCCTTCCCACAGTTCCTCATTCCATTCCTCCTCTCCCTTGCCCCTGAGAGGATGCTCCCCTCCCACAGATTACCCCCTTCCCTGGGGGCTCAGTTCTCTTGAGAACTAAGCACATCTTCTCCCACTGACCAGGAAGACATCTATATTTGTGCCAGGGACCTCAGACTGGACTGTTGATGCTCCTGGTTGGTGGCTCAGTCTCTAGGAGCTCCCTGAGGTCTGGGTTAGCTGAGACTACTGGTCTACTCTTTTTTTTTTTTTCAAGACAGGGTTTCTCTGTGTAGTCCTGACTGTCCTAGAACTCGCTTTGTAGACCAGGCTAGCCTCGAACTCAGAAATCCGCCTGCCTCTGCCTCCCAACTGCTGGGATTAAAGGCGTGTGCCACCACCACCTGGCTGACTACTGGTCTTCTTATGGGTCACTCTCCACTTCAGTTTCTTCAATCTTTCCCTTAATTCATCCATGGGGGGGGGGTCCCTGATGTCAGTCCAGTTCTTGGGGTAGATATCTGCTTCTGTCTCAGTCAGCTGCTCTGAGTTCCCTCTCCCCAGTGTTGGGCATTTTGGCTAAGGTCACCCCCATTGAGTCTCTCACCATCCAGTTTACTTTCTAGAGGGTAACCCCTACCCTCAGTGCTGCTTTTACTCCATTCATTCTCTTGGCCCTCTGGACTTCTGTGGAGAGCTTCTGGTACCATTTCCAGGAAATTGGCAAGAATATTTGACATTGGACTAGGACAAGGAAGTAAGCTTAAGAAAAATACAACTGAGGAATGTATTCCTTGACTATTGATAAGCCCCTAGAGACAGTGACCTTGGGACCTTTGTTTATGCCTTATTTGTTCCTTGATTACTTTGTTTTTGCCTTGTTTGTTCCTTGACTACTTTCTTTATGCCTTAGAACTGGCTATATCCTTTGCATGTACCTAGAATCATATAAAAGCAGACTGGGAGAAATTAAAGCTGCTTCAACACTTGCTAAAGTCATACTATTATGTTGTCTACTTGTCCTTTTTTTCTTTAATCCTCACTTCCTCCTGGAGACCCTGTTGACTGACCCAGTGGCCTTGGTTATGTGATGCCCACAATATGTGGGCCCAAGTATTAGGGGTTCAGTGAAGGACACCACAGGAAAAGGAAGTATGCATAAAGGAAAATATAGGAAAGTGAGTAAACCCTGTAAAACTCAGACATGGTAATAGTAGAATGCTTTCTGTCTGTGTACTTAGAGATGCTGAAGTCAAGAGATGAGGAAATGTCCTGATTCCTCTCTGTCTCTCACTGGGGGAATGCCTACCTAGTCCTGGTTCTTGGTCCCTTTGGTGGAACATTTGGTTCTCTTCCCTCAATGCCAAATGTATGTCCTTGGTGTGACAGTTTGTCCATGTCTGTCAGTTTGTGTCTGTAGTTTTAATTTGTTGCTCTGTGTTTCATATTCAAAAGTAAAAAATGGTTAAAACTTTGTTTGCTAGCTACTCATCCTTTGATTTAGTTTTTAACTCATTTCAGGGATTAAAAAGAAGGAAAACAACAACAAGAACAGCGACAACCTGTCGGAATTGACACAACAACAACTGATAGGCTGCCTTGGGAGCCCTGCACCTATAGCCAGCAGTCTAGCAGTGTTGGAGAAGCCCTTTCAGGGGCTGGTTGTCTGTACAAGCTGCTCTCAAAGAGGCCAGCTACATCTCCGCTTTTCTGGACAGGAAGCTGATGGCTGTTTCTCCTACAAAAATCTCTGTAACTGTGATTATTGGGTTCAGCAGGGCGCAAGGTGTTCCTCCCTTGAAATTATGGGTAGAAAAAGTAAGAAAATTTTGTCTGCCTAGTCTAAATATGTAAATGTGTGTAGCTACTTCACATTTGTTTCTGACTGGTCCTAAATGTATGAATATGTTCTGTATGTCTTGGTTATAGATTATTTGTTTATAAGTTAATAGGTATGGTTTAAAATCTTTAACATTGGTAACAGAAAGTTGGCTTAAAGCTGGAAACTTAGGCTTGGAGTCATCCTGGGCAACAACAAATGGCATGAGCCAACCCAGGGAAACAGGTTTTTGAAGATATCTCTAAATTATGGTGATATTTTATGTAATTCTTGTCCTAGAAGCCAGATATTTAAAATATAGGATTTAAAATAATGCTTCTTTAATGAGGTATTAAAAGCTGCACCATCATGTATCCATATACAAGATCTGGCAGTCAAAATTTGTCACCATGAAAATAATGCACTTGATATTGATTTTAGAGAGACTGGATTGTTTACACTGTTAAAATTGGATTTGCCTTTCAAAATTATGGTTATTCTCTGACATTGCAAAATAAAATTTATAGTTAAAAATATTATAGCTAAATATATATAAAGCTAATGGAATACTGACAGTTTACAATTCAATCACAAAATCAGAGTTTTAATTCCCATTTGGTTGTCTTTTGAACATAAACTTAAAAATGCTACTCATCATGCAAAAAACATCTCTGTTCAATCTGTGTATCTAACCCTCTGGATTGAGGAAAACATGTTCTGTGCCTTTTAACCCAAACCAATAGTTTTTACTAGGTCTCAAAGGCATGAGTCTACTCCTGTTGTCTAAGAGATATCTGTTAACTCTATTTCTAAAATATAGATTTCAATAATATGGTAAATACTAAGACACATCCTCTTACAAACTAAATTTCACATTAGGGAATTATGGGGAAAAAAGGAAGTTCTAAAAAAATCAGTTATTTAAAACAAAAAAGGAGAGGAGTTGTAAACTCCTTCACTATTTCCATACTTCATCATCACAAAACTTTATTTTGAATCTTTTTGACCTTGAATGCCAAGGAACTCCATGCTGTTGAGTGTCTATGGCACCCTATAACTTGGCATATGTATGCTTAGATGAAATGGATAGGTCTACTTACTGGCATATGGCAAGTCCCAATTGGGTGTTAGTATGTGAAGAGGGCATGTTTGTGGGGATTTTTTTCCAGGATGCTGAAGGAGCAAGGTGGCAGCCTGAACAATTGATGAGGCATGAGAGAGGCTGATGCTGGGACAAAGAATGATGCTGACTGTAAGCTTGCTGAGTGTCCTGACCATGGTGACAGGGAAGCTGTATTGGAAATATGTTCCTGATCCACATTTGCTTGCCTATTCCCCAGACTGGACAACCTGTCTTGTCTCAAGCTTTTAGAACTTGTGAGACAGAGTGCATGGAGACTGTGGAAACTGTCTTCGAAAAATTAATCAAATAGAGAAGTTGTTATAATGATCCTTCTCTTTCTTT
Organism: Mus minutoides; assembly: GCA_902729485.2. Classification (NCBI taxonomy): domain Eukaryota; kingdom Metazoa; phylum Chordata; class Mammalia; order Rodentia; family Muridae; genus Mus; species Mus minutoides. Next base: position 1,650,832 of record LR749584.1, read on the forward strand.
TAATGTGACAAGTCATGCTGATTCAGTCATGGACTGGTCTGGAAATAAGTCCAATATTGGAAAAAAAAAAGTCAGTGGGCACTTGGAGGGCTAGTTCTGGACATTTTCAGAGACATATTTGGAAATTAAAAGCTGCCTTATATGATGTTATATTTGCTGTGAATAAAAATAGAACAGGTTCTGGGTTAAGGTAAATGTAACATCCTGTGTTACCCCACCTAATCTTTTACTAATTGGGAATGTTACCTTTGTTATTGGTTTTGGTAATGACTTCAATGTTTTTTTTTTCAATTGTCTTTTGTCCAATTATGTTTCTGCACTGGATGATGGTCTATCTGTAATGATAGTACATCAACCAGCTTTTATTATGATTTCTGTAAATTTATCTGAACCCTAGTATTCTGAAAAAGGCTTACAAGAGATGAGTCAGACTCTAAGCAGAAACAAGGGGTCAGTGAGTTTGATTATTGCCAGTATAGCAGCTTTGATTACCTTAATAGCTAATGCTACTGCTTCTGCAATTGCTTTGATGCAAGAACTTAAGACAGCCACTTTTTTGTTAGTCATTTGGCAAAAAAAAAAAAAAAAAAGTTACTAATGCTCTGAGTATTTAAGAAGATTTGATAGGTATTTAGAACAACAAATTCATGTTCTTTATAATACTATTCAAATTATTGGAGAGGAGGTTCAGAGTTAAAGAGTAAAAAGCCATCTCAAGTGTTACACTAAATACCAATGGATTTGTGTCACTTCTAACATTTACAATGACAGTCACTATAATTGGGAGAAAATTCAAAGACACTTGCAGGGTATTTGGCATAATTCTAAAACCCAATGAATGCTATTCCACGGTGTGTTGATCCTGCAGATATGGTTGATAAAATTATTCATGGCTTAATGTCAGTATTCCCATCTTGCTCAAGCTTCAAGAATGGCTTATGTAGTTTGATCATGTTGGCCCTTCTTGTCCTGAGAATACTTTTATTCCTGCTCATTTTGATAAAACTTGATTTTAACAACACCAAAAGTTGGTAATCAAAATATATTCCTTGAAACTTAAAATGGATGCCCAGCCAAAGCCATTAATTTAACAGGCTGTCAGCCAATGACAAGTAAGGTTCTACATAGAGCCTTAACAACCTAAGACAGAAATGCAATGATTTTAGATAATGCATTTTCAATGATAGGTAAGGAAGGGATTCTTGTCAGAACAACCTAAGACAGAAGCAGTCTTGTTTATGAAATAAAAAAGGGCAGATATGGAGAGCTTTTGGTACCACTTCTAGGAAATTGGCAAGAATATTTGACATTGAGCTAGGACAAGAAAGTAGGGTCAAGAAAAATACAGCTGAGGAATGTATTCCTTGAGTCTTGATCATCTTGATTGGCCTCTAGAAACAGTGACTTCAGGACCTTTGTTTATGCCTTGTTTGTTCCTTGACTACATTGTCTATGCCATAGAACTGTTCATATTCTTTGCATGTACCTAGAATGATATAAAAGCCAACTGGGAGAAATTATAGCTGCTCCAGCACTTGCTTGAGTCATACTATAATGTTGTCTAATTGTCTTTTTTCCTTTAATCCTCACTCCCTTCTTGAGACTCTGTAGACTGACTGAGTGGGCTTGATCAGACTTCTCTCCTGTCCCCCATCCCCATACCTGACAGAATCAGGTATGGTGGGGGAGATTCTCCTTAAAACCTGAGTGCCCAGTCCCTCCTCCCTTCTCTGATTGACAGCAATCAGGAGTGTGTGATCCTAAGAACCATCTAGGTTTTATCATCCCTTAGTCACTGTTCTGTGCCTTCCCTCAGCCCCAGACTGCCTGAGCTCCCTTTAACCTTTCGAGTTCTCTTTGTTTCAAAGCTTATCAGGCAAGCTTGAGTTCTAGCAATTTTTAACTCTCAAGTTTTCTCCAGGCATCTTTAAAATGAACATTTGAATGTTGTTTCTTAGACCACATAGGACTGGGATCAGTTAGGTGAGGGCACATAGGTTGAACATGTTTAAACAAACCTTTTGATGTGGGTGATTTCTGCAGACCTGTGAACAATCTGTACATTTCTGCAGACCCAAGAGTAGGAAGTAATGATTTACTGTATTAACTTGCAATTCACTGCTGATATATATAGGTGGAAATTTTTCATATGCCTTGGTCGTGTAGTAATGGAGTTTGTAATATTGTCCATGTTTATCTGTTTAATTCTCTTTAATTTTTTTCAAAGGAACAAACATACCTAAGCCCAATTTTAACTTTGCATCCCATTCTACCAGACCTATAGTTCTTCAAAGATCAGTTGAAATATGAGTTGTTAGCAAATTAAATGTCCTGATGTTTTCCCTGCTTCATCTAGGGCAGCCTATCACACAGTGCTATTTTAAATAGATTCAGTGGCCCTGTGTCATGATAAATGAGGTTCCAGCAGGGATTCATTACACCTCCGTTGATCAAATAACTGTTCCACATGGTGTTCACAACATAGTACCACAAGTAGATGCATTCTATAGTTTTAAAGAAAGAATGAAATAAGTGTATGAATATGTACTATAAAAAATGTACCTGTAAGCCAGATATTATTTTACTAGCAGAATTCAGGAAAGAATTCCACAGCTATCTTATAGTAAATAAATATTAACAACAAATGGGCCTGGCTTGCCACATACTACAGGTGTACTAAGAATTTTTATTTTGTATTGTTTTTTTGAACACAAACTTGTAGAAGACAAGTGGCTATAAGATAGAAAGCCCATATGTAGCAGAAGATGGCCTAGTCGGCCATCATTGGGAGGAGAGGCCCCTTGGTATTGCAGTCTTTATATGCCCCAATACAGGGGAATGCCAGGGCCAAGAAGTGGGAGTGGGTGGGCAGGGGAGCAAGGCCAGAGGAGGGGGAAGGGAACTTTTGGGATAGCATTTAAAATGTAAATTAAGAAAATATCTAATAAAAAAAAAAGGGAAAAAAAAAGAAATATTTTGCAACCTTTTACTATACTTGGCTTCTCTGATGGTGGTCTGCTGCATCCAGAACTTTTGTCATAGCTTTTGTCATGGCTTTGCTTTGGCAAACCCTATGGTTTGGATCCAGATCATTCATTTTGCATAGCATTTGAGGTTCTGATTTCCACTGCAATTGTGAACCTTAAGGAAAATGTGCTCCTATAGGCTTTTCATTCCCCTTTGAAAGAGTACTGTGAGGTCCAAGCTGTTTCTCAAGGACATTATTTAAATGACTCCTTGGGAAAGAGTTTAAGGTGCAAATACAGGGCATTTCTCTTGCTTTTCACTGGCATCCTGATGCAAGACAGAAACACAAAGGAGAGTCCTTGACATCAGCTAAAGCTCCTTAGCTCTAGTCATTAGCAAGTCAGTGGGGCAGACACTTCTGGTGTTGATTGCCAGCTTCTTATCCACAGATCCCCAGCAACAGTGATGGACTAACAATGCCAGGTTTTCTGTTAATTATCATACCTGTTATTTCTATTCGTTCTTACTCTGCAAATAGAAAACTGAAAGAAAAAAGGCTTACCTTATAAAATGTTAACTGTTACTATTATCTTTTAATTTTTATTTTCTGTTCAAATTTTTCATAAATAATTAGAAGAACCTGCAAGATTGCTGACCTCTCAGTTTTAAAATGCTTCTTGTTGGTGCTACATATACCCTTTTATAAAAACTGAAGCAGGTCATTCCATTAACTCACTAAAGGATACACTGAGGCAGTGGGCTTTACTTCATTCATGTGGCCACGTGTAAGAGAGGCTGTCCACCCAACATATCCAGAAGTGCACATTCCCACATATCCTTGCCCCTTGCTGCTCCAGAAATCTTTTCAGAAAGCACAGAGCACATAGAATGTTCACTTCAGAGCACATAATTTGTTCATTCACAATATTACAAATGGAAGTCCAGGGAGGCTTCTGACAATAGTCTCACTTTTTAGTACGCTACTGTTTACTGCTCCACTCTAATCCTTGGAGAAACTGTGTTCCCTGAATCACTATTCAAACATACACACACTATCTCTCTCTCTCTCACACTCACACACACACACACACACACACACACACACACACACCACATAGAGACATGCCATATACACACCACATAATGCATACATACATAAACACACACACACACACAACACCTAAATATACACAAACCACATACCATACACCACACACACACATAACTCACCCTTTCTCATAATGCTCATACATACATATACATACACATACACACAACAAGACACAAAAATAAACACATACCACACAAACACACACACACACACGACAGAAAACACAACACCCACATACCACACACCACATATATACACACACACAGGATATAGAACACACATACACAAACACATAGAATATTACATATAGATGCACTTAAGATACCACAAAAGAACGTACATCATGTTACACAAATTCATCACACCAAACACAAATACATACAGCATATAGATATAATATACCACACAACTCAACATCATACCAGACATATAGTAATAGTATATATAATACATAATACGTCACACAAACACACACCATGCCACATAAACATGCATATACACATATACATACACATCTCATCACACAGACACACATACCACACACATATGTACATACTATATACAAACACACATACACACTCATGCATACATGCATGCACGACATCAGCATGCACGACATCACACAACTACTGCAGGCCACACAGAGATACAGAACAAACATATAAACTATCACATATAGATGCACTTAATATATCACACACAAACATACATTATGCTACACAAATTCATCACAGGAAACACAAACTCACACAGCCTATAGGCATAGTATACCACACAACTGAACATCATACTACACCTATAGTAACAGTACATACAATATATAATATCACACACACACACACACACACACACACACACACACACACACACAGAGTCATGCTTTAAATGGCATTCCTAAGGCTTATGACTGAATCTGCAGCTATACCAAGTTATTGTTTTAATTTGCATATTTGCCCATACCTTGCTATAGGCAGTATCTTCTGGGCATTCAGATTTCAAGAGTTCTTGGTCAATGTGTGTGCTCATGGAATTTGAATTCACAGCTTTTAACAAACACTCTTACTAGTTCCTGCAGAATGGATTAGTGGGTCATTTTCCAAACTGCCAATGCAAAGTTAGTCACTAAATGCAGTTGGTTGGAGTGTTAACAATGAGAATAGCAATGTTGTTCGTAACATCCTCTGGACTTACAGAAAAATGTATTTAAAACGTGTGTGTGTGTGTGTGTGTGTGTGTGTGTGTGTGTGTGTGTGTATGATATAGAGAGGAGATAAGGGGGCAGATACATATTCACTCACCTAGAATCCTGTGGCATTATTTAAAATATCACACACACACACACACACACACACACACACACCATGTTTCATCACTGTTATAAAAACAAATTGTTATCTTATGAGAGGATGAGTTTCACCTAATAACTCATTGAATAGTTAACCTGATTTTCTCCCTGTTGTTTATTATGGAATCTCGCAAAGGTTGCTTATTCTAAGAACTAATTCACCATTAGCATTTATATTGTTTGCGTCTTTATTCAAGCCAACATCCATCCTACTGTCCATTCCCCCAGACCCCATACTGGAAATGCCTAGCTCCAGAGCTGTCTGAATCTGATCTCTTATCTAGCTGGCCACTCAGGGGTACAGAAGCCAGAAGACTAGTGTAGTTTATCTGCATACAGCAGGAGGGGAAACAACCTGTCTAAGAAGCCATCCACAGAATGTCCCCATTGTACTACTTTCAGAAAAATCATGTTCAGCCTTGCAATCCACACACAAGCTAAGACAGAACTTGGGATTCAAAATATCCCACAAGAAATTCAGTGCAGAGCTTGTGGGGCACATGAAGCCCTAGGCTTACTCCCCAGCACAGCAAAGAAACAGAAAGAGCAAACTTCCTAGAACTCATACTAGAAAACTCGATTTCAATTACTTAATGTTCATCTTAAAAAATTTCAGAGTGGTTTATGCTTGTGCCCACTTCTCACTCCTACATCTAGAAAGAACTAAATATGCAGGGTCCTACTGTTTGATGATAAGCACAGCTATTTGAAGAATGTGGGCAGGTCATAATACCCCATGGATGATGGCCACATTGAGTGTCACCCGAACAGGGAGGAGCTGATGATGCTTTTCCTTCTCTTTTCTTATTCCTGTGCTCACAGTTTCCTATTTCATTCTTTCTACTCTTTTTTCCTATCTAACCACTCCCATCCACATCTCTTTTACTGTTTTTAGATTAATTTGTATATGTATATAAGTGCTTTGTCTGCATGTATGTCTACATACCAGAAGAGGGAATCAGATCTCTTTATAGATGGTTGTGAGATGGATGTAGTTATTTGGAATTGAACTCAGAACCTCTGGAAGAAGAGCCATTGCTCTTAATCACTCTCTACCCTACCCCACATCTTCATCTCCTATAAATGACTGAGCATTGACTATAGGTCAAACATTGGGCCAGTCAACACTTTGGCCATGAAGATACTACCCTCTGTGAACCCAGAGAAGAAATTCAGATAGTGTAGGGTGGAGCTTTAGAACCAGAGACTAAAGAAGCTGTACTACAAACACATGAGGGTGAATTCAAGCTACTGGCCCAACAGAAAACAGAAGGACAATAATAAAAATGGGAGTCATGAGATCAGCTTCCAAGATACTACATTGCATCTCAATCCACCTCAGTCTTGCCTCTTCCCTCCCACACTTAGCCTCCCTTTCACCCTGTCCACCTGCCTTTATTTGCTTATGGGCAACCCTGGTGTTCATCAACACAAGGTAAGCTGAGTGACAACTGTTAGAAAATGTGAATATGGATAGGCTGAAGGCTGAGAGAATTTGTTCTACACACAAGCTGGGGACACTACAGCACACTTAAAAGCTGGTTTTCAAACACTAAGTGGAAAGCTGAGTCCTAGTGACCTTCTCTGGGATAGCCAAAGGACTAAAAACAGAACCTGGTTGCACCTGAGGCAGAATCTGTTCTCTGACTGTCTGGATCACCTGTTTTACCTACTGTCATAACTCTGGTACCTGTAGCTGACCTGTCTCTGTATAGAAGACTCTCTGTAACAGACTTATGATGTTTAAAGCCATGTGCTGCTGAGGTGAGTTGCTTCTCCTTTATACTACAGAAGAATAGCTGAGATCTATCTGAACCAAGTTTCTTTAAATTACACTGCTTTTCATCCTCATATTCATGCGCAGTTAACTTTAGGCCTTTCTAATGTCTGCTTGTCAAAAATGCTTTGTTACTGTCTTAGGCAAAGTCAACACATATTTCAACTCAATACTACTTATACTGGTTAATTTTCTTAATGAAAACTGCTCCCTTTAGACTTATTATATGTTTATATTTTATATAATATATATGTATACAAACATTTTTATACTGCTGTGTGCCTCACTTTATGTTTTAGACTTTATGTTTTAGGGGAGAGCAGAGTGTGTCTGCTTCATCTGTCTTACTTACTGCTATAACCCTGCTACCTGTAACACTGTCTGGCTTTCTGTGGATACTTAATAAATATTTGTTGTAAGAATGAGCTCTTTTTGCACAACAGATGTCAGATTGATCTCCCCAAAGCATACATTTTGCACCTACCATATTTCATTAAAAGCTTTACATCTGTTCTTCATTTACATTGAAGGAAGTCTACACAATCTTTTCTGGATATTTCAAATACCTGGAGCCTTGAAAGGAAAAGGAATTAATAGTTATTGTTAGTAAAAAAAAAATTATTTGGCTAATATAAGCTACTGTTTGGTTTTGGACACCAAACTGGGCTATCCTTCCTCAGAGGCTCTTCCCTATATAATCCAGAAATGTTGTTTTCCTTCTCCCTTTGTCTTCTCTGTGTGTGTGTGTGGCCCCCTGCATGGCGACTCCTCTGTCCTCAATCTTTGAGGCCAGTGAACTTGCCCAAGAGCAGCTTCTCAATAAGCCTCCCTTAATATAATATAATCTGGCTTGAATTGGCTCATTTCAAAGGCACAGAAATAGGCTAACAGATAGTTGGTTTTAGACCCCAAACTGATACACATATAAAAACAACAAATAGTAGTTACATCACTTGAAAGGACTGTTGAAAGTCCTGGATCCAGCCATGAGGATAGCTTTCAGTTGAAGTCATCAAAAACCTAGAAGGTTACAGAAATGGTCATAGCCAGGAGGGTCCTCAGGAGATATGATAATTACATGAATAGATGTTAAGTGGTGTTCTGGGTCAGGAAACAGGACATTTATTACCTGGAAACTGGTGAATTCTCCAAAGTGAAATGAGCACAGTCCATACCATTATATAGACATTGGTCCAACACACACACACACACACACACACACACACACACACACA